>BOPP01000149.1:2638620-2661354 GCA_017312745.1 Gryllus bimaculatus | reverse complement strand
CGTCAGCCGTCAGCCGCCATCAGTCGACGCGGAATCGCGCGCTGCATCTCTCCCGCACTTCCGCGTCGCCCCTTGCGGCGCGCCGCTGCCAAATGACGAGGGAGGGAAATTTGTCCTTTTTTTTTAAATAACATGATGCTCGTATGAAAGTAGAATAGGTGTGATTTTCAGTATGTTTTGAAAATTGAGAAAGTTCCTTTTATTTTTGTCTTCCTACAACTATATTATTAAACATCCCCCTTCGTATATATGCAGAAAGTAGTACGGGGGAAAATATGAAATGCTGCAGAAAATCGATTTCGAGATTTCAATGGAAATAGACGTTTTGGGGACCCCTAAAAAGTGTTTTTTTATATTTTCAAAACGCCCTTCTGTTAACACCGCTACGGCCTAAACCATACATAGTATTTTTCCCAAATTGAAGAAATCATTGTCTAGTCGAAACTTTGAGATTTTGAAACACTTTCTTTAATATTCGGGGACACTTTATATTCACCCCTCCGGACATTTTCAAAATTTTCTCAAAATTGGATTTCAATTTTTTCTTTAAATTTCTTGTAAGAATAGAGTAAAATACACTTATAAAGACAGCGTAGGTTCGATTTTCACTGTTAACTCAAATTTTCGAAAATTGCAAAAGTATAATTATTTTTCGTCTTTTCTAACTACTAAATTTAAGATAGAGATATTTCCTTTAAATAAAATATTAGGTCCATAATTAGTTCTTTCATGAATGTCATGTACAGTTTTTGAAATTTTTTGTCATTTTCGCAAAATATTGTGTGAAATGTGTGTATTAAAAAAATTGCAAATCAAGATTTTTTCAGAAAGAGCTCCAAATTTTTTTCTTTAAACATTTCGTAAGCATAGTACTAACTACACTCTATATGATGATATAAACGTCATATTGCTCTTTTTTTTCAAAAATAACAAAATTGTAATTTTTTAACTTGTTTCACAAATCCTTCTTATTTACTTCATCGGTAATTTGTTCACATTAATGAATTTATGAGTACATGTACTTTAAATAATATTATATAAAGTTTCTCTAAACCTCAACAGTCTTTTAAGAAAATGAAAATTCCGCAGTTTCAGAAACGCTCAAATGCCATTTTCTCAAAAATAGCCCCAAAGTTTTTCTTCACACTTTTCGAACGGATAGTACTGAATGCGCTATATAATATTCCTTACAGTTAATTTACTATATTCCTTTTTGATTCAAAGATTACACAAATGTACCTTTTTGAAAATTCTCTTACGCCTTTAACATGCAGATTTCCGGCGATTTGTAAACACTGTTGTATTTGTGATTGAAATGACATCATATGAAGTTTTTCGAAAACTCAATAGTTATCTGTGAAAAGAAGTTCACATTTTGCATTCATAGTAACGCTTTTCTTAAAACCGGCTTCAAATTTTTCAAAGGAAATTGCTATTTAAGAGGAGGTTTTCCTGTTCTTTAATTTTCTTAAAATAATATTTCCTTTCTAGTATTAGAAAGCCGAAAAATTAAGAAACTCTCAAAAAAAGTACTTTAGGCGGCGATAGATGGTAGCTGGCAAGAGAAAGTGGCAAGCCTGAATAGCTAGCCGAGACCAAAACGAAAACTAATAGGGAAATTCTGTAGCACCACTTGTCAGACGTTTTTCCTTCAAATAAAAGTGTTCTTTATAATTAGTTTTTTCATTAATGTCAGGTACATTTTCTGGAAACTTTTAGTCATTTGTGCGTAATATTGCGTGAAATATTTTGCAATATTAAAAAATAACTGAAACATGAATTACTGTAAAACGGCTCTAAATTTGATCTTTAAACTTTTGGCAGGGATAGTCCTAAATGTACTTAACTTAACTTGAACACCATTTTGGTCAAATCATTTGTTTTTCAAAAATTACAGAAATGTATTTTTTAACATGTCTCCCTCGTCGTTAATATTACTATTAGCGGCAATTACATTACATTATTTCATTTATGAGTACATGTGCTCCAAATGATGTCTCGTAAAATCGAACACAAAACTTTTCTGTAAAAAAAATGCTCAAATTTCCGTATTTTGAGGAATGCTCACACACCATTTTCTGAAAAACAGCTCCAAATTTTTCTTCGAATATCTTGTACAAATAGTGATAAATACACTGTTTAAAATGACATAAAAAGGACTTTTCTGTATTCTTTTGTTTAAAAAAATTACGCAAATGTCTTGGTGTTAAAATATCTTTCTCGTCGTTAATAAGCGCATTTCCAGGTATTTGTATACATTGTTGCATTTGTGAGTGGAAGTGCTTCAAATCACTTTCAATAAAGTTTTTCGAAAACAAAGTTTTATGTGAAAAAGAGCTTCACATTTCGTACAGTTGTACATTAACGCTTAAATGGCATTTCTTTTTTAATTTTTTTTTGCTACAATTTTTTCAACAACAATTTCCATATAGGAGGTAGTTTTACCAATCTACAATATTCTGAAAGTAATATTCGGGTTTTACAATTAGGAACACAAAAAGTCAAGAAAAAAAGTATTGTGGTTGGCGATAGATGGCCGCTGGCAATGGAATAATACTACTCCTTTTCAATAAAATGGAGAATGAGGCAAGATCTTAAAGCTAGGTCAGACCAAACGAATTTGAAAATTAACTAGTAGGAGAAAGTCTGTGCCATTTTGTAGCACCACTAATTTCCCGCAGCATTACAATACCTTCTCTATATTGCATAAGCTGTAGCGAGGAAGTAATATACCTGTTCTTTAGCAATATGTATTAATTCATTGTTGATTCCGGGCGCGTAAAATATTGAGGTCATTAATCCCGTCAGTGTAGTGCATACTTTTTCTCAGGCTGATGGTGAGATCCGCGTCGGGTCAGGATTGCTGTTCTCAGGGCTTATTTACACTACTTACCGTGGAGAACCGCTACTTACCGTGGAACTGAAAATCAACATCTCGTACGAGAAGTCGGCTAGTAAAATTACGTAGATTACGGAGTGGCTAGATCTCATGAAACATCAATATTTCGAAATAAAAACATGTAAAATTGGATAATAACAGTAGTGAAATATTAACTATTGTTACTTAATTTTGAACATTTTCTTCGCCTGGACTTTAATTTCATAAACAAATATATATTATCTTTGAACACACAGCAAAATTTATATAATTATAACTGAATTCTTACATTTATATACATATTTACAAACTTTCTTTTCACGTCGACGTTTGGATCCGTTCTATTGTAAAATTTAGATTATTGTTACCTTGACCATTTTAAATTCATTCTTTCATCAACTGAGTTACTAATAATATTAACATCCTGCAACGATTTTGGCATTGTACTTTTAATATTAAAATTGTTCGTAATTTCTTAAATATGCAGTACTTTGCTCTCGGCGTTCCTCTCAGCGTGCTTGGCCGCTGCGGTCCTGTATATTCGAACACATATCTTCGGTTGTCACGCCAACAATTCTTTTTCTTACCACCGCAATTATTGTTCAATCTCCGACTAACATCTGGACAACCATACATCACTCTGGCACACATACGTTCTAAATTAAACTCAATTTAGAAAACACGAACTGTTTGTTACTATATTCAGCAACATTACGTTCCTTTCATTTATGTTTCCCCTATCTACCACTTTTCTCCGAGAAATGATAATATTAAGACTAAGGCGCCATCCTGATTGCGGCTTTCTAGGTTTACTCAGTCACTTAAGGCGTACGCCGGGATGGTCCCCAGACATAAGAGTACACCTTGCTACCCTCTTAAAATGTTACCACTCGGTAAATTCAGTAGTTAGGCGGAAGAGCAGGCCCTGTGGCCTGGGCCTCGCCTTTAATAAAGGTATTATTATTATTATTATTATTATTATTATTATTATTATTATTATTATTATTATTATTATTATTATTATTTAAGAACTGTTTTCCATGAGGAATACAGAAAAATCAGGGAGCACAATTATGAAACACAAGTTAATATTACTAGAGACTTTTAATAAATTTGGAGAGAGAATGCTTAAAACAGCTATTCCAAAACTGCTCAACTCTCTGCTGGATGAAATGTTAGAAGTTGCATCCAAAAGATAATTGAGAAATAAACTAAAATACTGGTTTAATAGACAAAACAAAAGTAGAAAACACAAGAGTAACAAAACAAAATAATTAATCATTAAAAAAAAATAATAAAAACAGACTTTACCGACAGTATGATATTAATTTTTTACGTTAGTCAACATCTACCTCTTTTTTGCTTGTTGCATTTTGCATGTTCTATTTTTTGAAATTGATTTGCATTTTCTTCTTCTTTCAATTGTGACATATTCTTATAAATACCAATTAATTATTATCAACATGTGTTCTTTGACAATCTAACTAATGTTAATTATTATTGTTGTTATTATTATTATTATAAATATAGATAATATTAAAAGTGAAAAAGAAAAAGGAATAAAAATAATTCAAAGAATGGTATACAAGATAATAGGCATAACATACAAACAAATCTCAAGAGTTATGTCTTCAGCTTGTTGCTTATAGCCATTTTGTTTTCTTTTATTTATAATATATTTGTTAATTTAGAAAAGAAATTGATTTCTTTTTGCTTGTTGATTTGCCACAATAAGTTTTTAATATGTTAATTATGTATAACTTAGACTTATTTTTGCCTGTTGCCAACTGCCATTTATTTATTTACTATTTGTTTGTTAGTGTAGATAATAATTTGATGATTTTGATTTCTTTTTGCCTTTTGGGTACTGTCATTACAAGATTTTATTTTGTTAACTATGTTCAGCTAAATCTTAATTTTTACTGTTAAGTGCATATAAAGTAACACACTCTTCACTGACAAGTACAAAAAGTACTTAGACAGGGTTTGGAGAGTACTAGATATACAAATTTTGATAAGAAAGGTATTTTTGCTAAAAGATTTGACACAATATAATATAATATAGTCAACCAAAATTAGTATCCTTTCTGCCTGTTTTGTTGTTTTTGTGGCGATTGTTTTTGTTGTTCTAATTTTTTGTATGTAAATAGTGTACACTATCAATGTAATGTAATTCTTTGGAAAAATAAAATTATTATTATTATTATTATTATTAAGTTGTACCTCGTGCATTCTTTCCTCCACACACATCTTCACTCACCCACGGCACACAAACATCTGCTAGTTTTTCTCTCCTCAATAAAACTTTTTTCCTTCATCGATCCTTGGTACCTTTGTTTCTATAGCACTTCGAAGCGATGCTGTCACCCTTTGTTACTGCTTACTACTAATACCCTTCGTTATATTGTAATAAATCCCATTATTATATGAAATATAGATTTAAATAAAATGTCACTTTATTATAAAATATTATTGGAGTAAATCATGTATAGTAGTGAAATGTTACATTACCTCTCGTTTCTTCTCACTAGCCGAATTTACTTCCGTAGATTGTATTCATTCTATAAATTAAATGCATTATTTGTCATTAAGATGACATACATCTCAGAATGCTTACGATAGAAAAGGTTTTGAAATAAAATCAGAAATCAAGAAACATATTTATTTGATACACAATTCTACTCAAAGTTTCTGTAATCTAAAACATTGTTTAAGCATATGTGTGAATACTAGTGAGTCAAGAAATTCTCTTTGCAATACAGTGATTATAATACAAAATAAACGTTGCTTCAAGAAAAAACAACTTTAAATGAATCATCTTAATGTCCAAAAC
Source organism: Gryllus bimaculatus (assembly GCA_017312745.1). Classification (NCBI taxonomy): domain Eukaryota; kingdom Metazoa; phylum Arthropoda; class Insecta; order Orthoptera; family Gryllidae; genus Gryllus; species Gryllus bimaculatus. Next base: position 2,655,643 of record BOPP01000149.1, on the reverse strand, counting down.
TTGTGTGCAATATAATGAACACATAATTCGTAGTTTTTGTCAACCTATTTCTTTTGCAAATATATTTTGTCCGTCAAGCAGTTTTGGATACATTTTCCAATTTATTTTCATAAAACTACGAAAAATAATCTGCAAATTTTTTTAAATAACACATACAATATGTAAAGCTTTAATTATTGATGTTTAGTAGAGTTATTAAATATTGTTAAATTATAATTTTGTATACAGAGGTGACAAATGAATTTGTAAAATAATGGCTGTAGTCATTTTGGCTGTAGTCTTTTTTGTAGGCAACGACACAAATTCGATTAAATGACATTTGCTTGACATATGGACCTATATCGCGTCGTGTGATAATAATTATTTGAGGGAGCACCACAAGTACCAGGATAATACTGGAGTTTTATGTCGGAGTGGAAACAAATTTCCTTGTGATCCTTCTTTGCCCAGCGCTGATATCCTTTGTCCTCGAGGGGTTCTCCTGAAAATGGAAACTTTCATTCATGACTTGCACGTGTGGGTGTTAGTCCGTCCACATGTCTCTTTCTGGCCACGTATCTGTCCGTCTGTCCATGTGCTTGTCTGTTCACGTGAATCAGTCTGTTTACCTGTTTGGCTGCCCACCCGCCCACGTGTCTGTCCGTTCATCCACGTGTTTTCTTCTTTTTTTCTTTTTGTTTCAAAAATTTCACATACTCATATTCAATTTTATTCACTTACTTATAATAACAAATGATTTTACACTTCCGTTTCTTTCGTTCTGTTCTTTAAATGTTGCTTATATTTTCTAAAAAATTAAATTATTAGTAATCTATATATTCTAATGTTATTTTTTTGATTCACTCTTAAATGTTTTTTCTTGTACTAGAAAACTGATGATGATGGTTAAGCCATCGAAAGCTGCTATTTGTAATAAACAATACTTGGCTACGACGACTCATATAATTGTTTCAATATCAATTTTGGTGAAAATCGGCTGGCAGGCAGACAGACGCTTCGTCGTCAATCGACTTTTCGGTATGAATGACCCACAAATCATGGATTCTGGCTACACCAAGTGTTAAAGAATTTTTTCTAAATTTAGCAACTGATTTATTTACATTTTTGTTACCAAAGCCCTGTAAAAAGAGTTTTTCTGCCAAAAATTCGCCGTTTTTTCGTGCAGAATTACATAACTTTCTCTTAAGCAGTACCTTCTTAAGAAAGAGCGAAAATAAAAATATACGAAATTTTCATGCTTTGTTTGTTTAAGAATTTTTCAAACGGGAATTGAAGTACATGAGAGAAATTGCCGGATATTACAAAGCTATTAGCAATATCGCGAGAAGTATGTCCTGTTGGAGCACCACTAGTTTTAACATTGTTTCTGTGTTAACATAATTTTCTTAGTGAATTTTAATGTTTAGGGCAGACTATTCTAGAATTGTATTTATAAGTGGTTAAATTGTTTTGGTTTCCACTTTTTGTGTAATATATTTTGTATTTTGTTTTATTTTATTTTGGCAATTTTCTTTTGATTTTGTTTGAATTCGTAGTACGGAAATTTGATATATTTGCCTTACGTAAAATTTTGAGTATTTGCCTATTTCTTTAATTTTGTTGTTGGTTCTATTTGTTATTTTTACGTTTAGTATATAGAGACCAAGTAAGATAATAGAATTACTACTATCATTTGTTTATATTTGGGGTAAAATAATAATTATATGGGTCTGGAATGAATTAGTGAATGCACTACCACATTTTGAAACATTCAAAAAGAAAAAAAATGAAACTGTTTTCGACGTGCTAACGATGAAGTAGTCTCAGTTTTTCCCCTACAATGTGTCTCATAACATTCTATAACATTTGTTTTCAGATTTTTAAACACTGGACGATAGTGAAAAATAATTACAACCAATTTTATCAGTACAAAAATTTGAAATTCGCCCCAAAAGGTGTTAGTTTTTCTTTTTTTTACCAATATTTAAACACAGATTCAATCATGACATATGAACTCAAAATGCTATATGTTTTACACTGATTATGTACCAAACTCTATCGGAATATCCATTGTAGAAAGAGATGGCTGGTCTCTTGCGCATCGTATCCTTCTTCAGCCAATGAGCCTCAGGCACCTGTTTGGGTTGTACTATTAAAGGGAATTTCCAATACCACAGTTACAAGTCATTGAAAGAAAAACCTAAGTATTTGTTTAAATATTGCATCTTTTATATCAATTACACCATCGTGTTATTTGTGGTTGGCCACCGTCAAAATTGCCACTTTATGCCCCTTTCAAAAGTTTCTCAACACTTCTGGCTCCCCATGCAACACAGCGGCCGTTTGGTATGGCTCTTGAAACGAAGCGCCCGTGTTGTGGTCACGTGGTACGCAAGCTGTGCAGATCAAGCAAAAATCGGCGCATCGGAAAGGCCCACCCATCTATTTTACTATGGAAAGTGTAACCATGGAAAACTCCCATATCGGGAGTGCAACGATATTGTTGTGAACGCGGGAAGGGACGTCGCACCTGCGACCTAATAAAAAATTATTAGGTACACGCTCGTTACTTGATTAAGAAACCTACATCTAACTAATTTAATTTATATTATAAAGATGAATGATTTTTATACCTAAACAGAGTAATTTGATTTATATTAGAAACAATACATAAATCTAAAAACAAGGAGTTTTTTTTTATTTTATTACGATAACATTATATTTTCCACATCAGAAACAAACATTTGTCAGCACAATGTTTGCAAATCATGCTGATAAATGAGACTTTTCAATAACTTAAATATACATGGCTTGAAAATTGCTGAAACAATTTTCCAAATCACATTTTGGCGCGAGTTTCAAATGTAGAACTGATAAAATTGATTTTAATTATTTTCACTATCGAATACATTGTTAAAAAATCTGAGACACAGTCTAGGGAAACACTGACAGAGTAATTCAGCGTTATCAGCGTCGAAAATCAATTTCAAACTTTTTTTGTATTTGATTTTGGTGTGAAAATTGGTTGACAAAAATACCTTCAAAAAAATCTATTTATCTCCGTCCCTCCAATTTTTTCAGGATAATAGATTCAATAGAAGCCGAGAAAAAATTAAACATGAAAACCGTTTCTCATTGTATCTCCGTAACAGATTGCCCTAAGAGGCTTATTTTTTGGGGATCTTCGACATTTTGTATTCTCTTTCATATGAGTACCACAACTATCAATTTAGTTTGGAGGCACGTTTCACCTCGTTTTTCGGCTATACTCTTTGTTGGTTTGTAATTAATAATTGCACAATTTCTTATGTTCTTATGTCTCTTCTTATGCTACGAAATATTTTGTAACTATGCTGGATCATTGTTTACCAACATCTTTTGTACTTTCTAATCTAACAATAGCAATCATATTGAAGTTCAACAATCCAGTGAAATACCTTGAGCAAATGCGAAGATCATTAATTGTTTGGTTATATAGTATCTCTCTGAGCCATCTTCGTTAGTTCAATTGGGAAGAAAATATGTTAGATATAAAATGGAATTCGGCTTTAATCTCCTCGTACGATTTAATTGCGCGGTTTTCCAATAGTTTGTAATAACACAGTAGTTAGAGTCGTTTTATTACCAACAATTCATTTTGTTTCTCCCAACTTGTTCCTCAACTTTAAACATGTTCACTTTGAAATAATTGGAACAAAGTGTTTATTTAGACCAGAATTACTTTTTAATTTGTTTTGAAGTTTTTGGAATTTTGAATAACTCATTATATTCAGAAAATGTAAAGTGTTTCGAGTTATATTGGCAAATTATGGAAGCATTTCTCACCTATTACAAGCTAACTACTTACCTAGCACTGTAACTGGGCGTCCAGTCTTGACACCGATGTAGAAATCCATGGTAATATTTGAGGACTCGATGAATGCAAAGAGAGCGTCGGCTTTTTCGTCAGAATCTATGGTGACCATTTGGGTGCCGTCTTTTTCACAAATCATCTTTGCTTCATTCCACGAACTTATCTCTCCCATGTCCTTGACGTAGGTTTTGTTCCACCCGACTAGAGGTGCGTATCCTCTGTCTCGCAGTAGCTGTCTCTTAACCTCGGAGCAGTTGGCAGTGGGCAGAGGCACAGGCAAAGATGCTGGGGCGGCAGATAACGTACGTGGCCGAAGGTCATATTCGCAGACAAACATTCTCCATTCTGAGCAATCGGCAGAGAGCAGCCAGACGTCGTTGTTGATTTGCCCACAGAAGGGTGACTGTGCTCCCCTGCTACTCCAGTTTTCATACGCCACACGCTCTCCTAAGGGGAAAAAATCATTACACATTTATCTTCACCATTCAGGAAAATTAAAATTAATGTAGCGTGTTCAGATCCCTGATATCTCGGAAGAGACGGTAAGAACAGATTGTCGTGAATGGCCATAATTGTCATATGCCAGATGCTTCGAAAGATCACAAACCTGTCGAACAGGAATGAATGACTCCCTGTTTACGATTTATCTTTTTTACTTGCTTACATATATCGCACCAGTGTATGGGATTGCTTCAAGTTAATGGAACATCAGTTAAAGCAACCTCAGTCTTAATCTGAGAAGTAATTAGGTGAGTCAACGATTAAAATAAGTTTACAGTTTCACTACAAGAGTATAAAAAATTGCGTTTAAAATACTGTTTTTAGTAAAAATATGATTGTCAAGAAGTGAAATGAATCATATTTGGAAGTTTAGATTTGATGTTAGTAGGAAAATCAAAAAAAGGGACACATGCGAAATTATAACTGAAATCATGGAAATAATTAATTATATTTTCTCTGAAGAGATCGGAAACAGTTGGGACATTTGTGGGGCTGTATACAGCCGCCCGTCCACCCGTTGTCCAATTAACATATAATCAAGACAGATGTTTTAGTACTACTACTACTACAATAATAATAATAATAATAATAATAATAATGATAACACCGGGGAGCCGATCAGATGGCCAAGCGCGCTAAGACAGTAGCGGTCTCGGACCAGAAGTTCGCGGGAGTGGGTCCTGCCTCGCGCTTGGGTGTATTTGAGTTTGTATGTGTGTGCCGTCCTCTTACCCCTCCCTATCATCATTTCATCTTCAGTACCCCCAGGGCTAACAACTCTGGAGGATCAAAATCGGACCAAACTAAGTACTGATCCCCTGATAAAGTTCCATGCACCTGCCACCGAGATAATGATTCTGAGCCCCGATAAATGCAGGGTGCATGTACGCGTGGTCCAAGGCGGACTATTCCCTAACCAAAAATCCCCTTAGGGAACAAAAAGAATCATACCTCCAGAATGAATGAGGAAACAATCACGCTGATTTCTAAAATCATTGTAAAAGGTTTCTATCAGGCAGAGTTGAAAAGATATGAACATATTTATTATTTGAAATAAACAAAATCTTATACTAATTTCCGTATTGTCACCCCCGTTATATAACTACAATATCTTGTGAGCTTGTTTCATATGAAGAAAAAGTAAGTTAAAAATGGAATATGAATATCCATGCAGTAATATGAAACATCTTGGAAGGAGAATTTCGAATTATATTGCTTAACGAATTCGACAATAACACATACTTTCTAGCAATATTACAGTGTTATCGGTATGTACGACAGGACGCCCATATATGTTTCATTAATTTCAAACAGAAATAACGCGAAAACTAACTTTTACAAACAAATTGTACATGGACTTTTTAAAGAGCTATTTACGTACAGGTTTGGAAACAAAAATTAACCGTCAGCGGGTAAGTTCAGGTTTTGCACGGCTTGGGTAGTCCTTATACTTGTAATAGTGAAACGTCCCAGGTGGGGCCTCACAAACCACCGCAACCAATCTTAACGGGGGAGGAGGGGGGAGCTAACTAAATTATGAAGGAGAAAATGGCGGATGTTTCCAGTTCAGATGTGAAAATATTTTGAAATAAAACATCATAGAATGAAACGATTTTATGAACATGAAAAAAAATTCATTAAAATAAATGTATAAACGCATTCACTTCACCTGTTTTAACACATTTCTTTTTCTCGAAAATACGTTGATATCAGATAAAATGACATTAATTTTAGACTCATTGTTTTCTCAAAGAGAGTTTAATTTGAATATTATTTTTTATACACAATCCATGAACTTTATCAAGTATTCAGTTTACTATAGATTTTTTCAATGAGAAAAACTATAATTGTTGCAAAATTGTTAAATCGCAATTTTCGGTTCCTTGACATTTGAGAACCCTTCCCCCTTTAGAATTGCAAAAAATGGAAATTGATTATAAATAACAAAGTTTGCAATTATTTTTTATATTCTCATCACAATTACCTTTCAACAAGATGAGAGAAATATTTGTTTGTGGTTTTTTATATACTACTCTTCACAGTGCCCGGTGAGGTACGTTATATACCATTTAATATCATTTGATCGCCAAAAAATGAAATGAGTAATGAATAAAAGAAAAATGATACGCTATTCGAGTAATGGCAACTCACAAGTGAGCAGCCAGAATTTTCGTAATTCTTTTTTATGTAAATTGCATATATATGTTAATTACTGTATTGATATTATTAGACAAGGTAGATACATAGTCTTGACAACGCTGCGCTGGCAATAGTGCGTTGCTCGCTTCTTGGTTGAATTGGGATGTTATCAAACAATAGCTGAAGTGCTAGTAGCGCAGAAAAAGCAATACTTCAATATTCTGTAGATGTTTCCAATAATGCGAGAAAGTATGTGCTGTCGTAGCACCACTAGTTTTGAAATATCTCTCACGATGTTATGCACACTTCCAGAAAATTGTAAACTACTGCATTTGTGAGTTAAATTACTTCAAGAGAAGTTTTTTTGGAAACCCAAAAATTATCTTGGAAAAAGCTTCAAATTTCGAATTTACAGTAACGCTTAAACGCCATTTTCTTAAAAATTCGCTCCAAATTTTTCAATGAAAATTGCAATTTTTTAACGGGTTTTACTAGTCTTTAATATTCTTAAATATTTCCGTTCTACAATTAGAAAACCGAAAAATTGAGAAAAATTCCAAAACAATTACTTTGGGCAGCGATGGATGACAGTGAGCAAGAATATTTGGCAAGTCAGAATAGCTAGCCCAGACCAAAGGAAATAGAAAAATAACAAAGAAGAGACTGTGCCATTTTATAGCACCACTAATTGTATCCCTCCTTTTATCTTCTTCCCTACGCAGTACTCCAGAGAGGGCTGGAATTTATTAATTCATTTCGGGGTGTACACTCTAATGACACAATCTCCCTTAAGAAACTAAAAGGAAGGCGTGCACTTAAATTACGAACTAAAACTAACTTAATCGTAGCTGTGAATAGTACATATTGATTCCGGGCGCGTCAGATAATGAGGTCATTACTCCCGTAAGGGTAGTATGATCTGTCTCCGGAAATAGGGTTGTTACTCTCCCGCTAGAAGTGAGTTCCGACGATGACCTACACGTCTACGTCCGGATTTTTCTCATCGTGGTATCCCTTCGCAGCATGTCAACGAGTACAGCTGGGACAAGCTTTCAGCTCCCGACGTCCATGATTGTGAAGTGCAAGTAAGGATGTGCTCTCTGTAAGAGGAATGGAGGAGTTTGGATGTGAAAGGAAAGGTTCGGTTCGTTGCTCGTTTGTGAAGGTAGTAGTTCGACATTCGCCTGGTATTGATAACAAGTCACAGAATACTACTGATCAGAGCAATACTGCTAAGCACAAAGGTCGTATTTAAATTTTTTCGCCAAACTGAGTCATTGTTATTAGTTAGTTGTATGTAATTTGTTCTACACACTGCTAAGACGCAATGATCGCCTGATGTAAAAAATATTTCCTATTAACACAACATCGTTCACTTGCAGGCTACAAGAGGGAAACATTCTGCGTTCCAAGAATGATTACGATGCTGCTTTGAAAAAACTTAACTTTCTGAATAGTAAGGTGTTAAAATCTCGTATGAAACTGCCACAAAAATATGAGCATATAGTGGGAATCACAATGGCAAGAAAAAATAAGATTTTAAAAAATCTTCTTGGCTCAGATACAGGAATTGAACTCCACAGTCGCTTTACATTTTGAAACCAGTTGCCTGCAAATGATAATAAATAACGAGGGGTTCCTTTCAAGTTTGAATTACATAATTAAAAAAAAATGCTTTTTAACGTATTTCATTTACCAATTATGAACTTCAGTATGTTGGTTAGTTGAGAACTCAGTTGAAAGTAAGCCACATGACAATAAGAATTCTATTACAAACCGTAATTTATTGAGGATACTTTGAGTATTTTAATTCGCCTTGTAGACATTAGGGTACACTGAAATTTACTATTTAGTGGAAGATACACCTAACCTAACGAAAATTTAACATCTAATTTCAACAATCATTACAAGCGTTTTGCAGTTGTAAGTACATTTTACTAAATTAATTTAGACGAATCTTCGGAGATAAATTTAACTAGCAATAGGTACGTACAACCAAAACAGCCTAGTATTTCAGCAGCTAATTTAAAATGAAATTGGCAGTAACTGCATTTACTAATTACATATAAAGAATGTCACAAAAAATCACTCTTATAAAATAAGCCAAGTATTTACAAAACAATTGAAATGAAACAAACACTTCTATAAGTTGTTAAACTTTAAACCTCAATTTCTCAGTTTGAGTTCAATACCAGATACGACTTCTGCGCTTAGCACGGCAGAATAGACTGCTAGCATTCCGGTGACTGGGTGAATGGGACCCAGCTATGTTGGCAGTATCAAAAATTCGTCACGATCGGATACCAGCTGAGATGGATTAAGGTCACCAGTGTTGTGTGTGTTGAATAATTTAGCGAGAGCAGACCATGGGTTCAGTCTCGATTGTGCCGTTTGCTTAGCTGGGTACAATTCAACCACTGTGATGAAAAATTCTGGCAACCGATTACGCTGACCCGAGACTTTTCGTAGTTTCTCCGACCAATATCAGACGATTGCCGGACAAGTGCCTTAAAATGGGCCACGAACCTCGTGCTATCTTGCCTTTTTCATCGTTGTCCCCTACTCGTTTCTTACACATGGACACACACACGCGTACGCACATACGCGCACGCACACACATACTTGCATACACTACAATCAGTTGGGAACTCAGACTGCCCCGGTTGGGTCAATGCACGGCTGGCAGATACCTGAAGGGCGGGTTGATCCTAAAAGCCACGTTCCTCTATCACCATCAGTAGACAAAATGCCACCTCCCCACGTGCAGTATACTGGCGGGACTTCTGGCTATAGCAGTTGACTTCAATACCGTTACTGTCAGGAGTGTAAGATTTTACGATCAACAATGTTGCACAGGCCGCCACAGTATCGCAGGAACGCTAGTCGTATTTCCTATCTTGAGATCCCCTTAGCTAGCTCAGAACATCATTTGATGTCAGTGCAGTGCCTCTGACCGAGAGGTGCTAGGGGTCAACACCAGGCGAATGCCCGAACAGTATCCTAAGAAACGCACCAGGAATGGCGCGCGAGCATTCCTTCCTCTTCTTTGTCCTATCCTCACACTCACAAGCACAACGCTACCACACATACCGGGAGACCAGTCGGCAGAGTAGAACTTGTCCCGGCTGGGGCGGTGCCCCGTTGGTGGGAGATACCTGGTTAGGGAAAATCACGCTAACTGACGTGTAGGTCGGCGGAGGATCTGTGCCATTCAGCGGAGGAAGATCACCCCTACTTCCCGCAATAAAATTCACGCACTAGATTTACGGGACTAATGAGATGTATACGTAAGCTTCCGCGGCTCTAATCCATAAATTCTCGGCTACCCGGGAGACGCCGCGTCGAACTGACGAATTCGTCACTGCCCTGAAGAAGCCTGCGACATGTCAGGCGAAACGTCGGCACCCCAGCCAGCGACGCGGCGTCTCCCGGATAGCCGAGAATTTACGAACATGAGAGCTGTTGACGCGTGCGGAATCAATCCCTGAATCAATTTCAATTGGATCAATGTTTCAATTTGCATTCCTACCTTGAGGCGTGACGAGCTCGAGTCCGAAGCCGGCGTGGAGCGTGTAGGTGGAGTTTTCCTCGTTGGCGAAGGCTTTGTCGGCGAGGAAGCGGCGCAGCGCGCGCGCCTCGGCGGCCGAGTCCAGCACCAGCAGGTGGGCGCCCTCGCGCTCGCACGCCGCGCGCGCCTCGTGCCACACGCGCGCCCTCGCGTGCAGCTTGTACAAGCCCGCGCCGCCCACGCGCTCGTAGTCGCTCGGCGGGCCCGCCCCCGCCCCCGCTGCAACAACCAACACATCTCAACGCACACGCTTACGTATTTAGTGGCTTTATTGTCGGGGGCCAGTCATGTCTAGGTCCATGCCAAAAGAGGGAGCTTGTAGCACTCGCAGCACCCTGTGAGAGCGCAGGCTCCCGTGGCCGGAGCCTATTGCCCTGAGGAAGGTCGGAGAAGGGCGACCGAAACGTCGGCACCTTCGCCATGGACGCGGCGTAAATACTCGTAGCAACCCTCCACGCAGTCGATCACCTCGACGCAAGAGAGCGGTAGGTAGTCAAAGTCCCCCTGAACGTTTACGAGTAAGCGGGATACATAAATAAATTTAAGAACGTTTACTGGTGTTGTGGTGAGTTTTCGTTAGCATTTCCAATGAAATAATTATATGAGCCGTCATTGCCAACAATAGTATTATTAAAATAGCAGCAGCAGATGGCTTAGCCATCATCCGTTTTCTAGTACAAGAAGAAAAACAAAAACATTAAACATGAATATTCTTAAGACAACAAAATTATAATAAAAGATTACTAATAATTTACAATTTTTAGAAAATATATTGAACATTTTAAGAAGTGAAAGAAAGGAAAGGGGGATGTTAAGTCATTTAATACTACAAGAAAAGTGAACGAAATATTAGAACGTGTTTCAAATTTTACATGTTCTAATTAAATTTCTAATTCAATGACATTCTAATTTTCTAATTCAAAAATATTCATGTTTTAATGTTTTTGTTTTTCTTCTTGTACTAGAAAACTGATGATGATGGCTAAGCCATCGAAAGCTGGTATTTTAATAAATAATATTGTTGGCAATGACGACTCATATAATTATTTCATTAATAATGTTTCATTGTTCATATCTTCTTTTTCACATGCGATTCCACCAAGCTGGAAAACAGCGGGGTTAAAGATAGTTCCCTTTCGCGACACTAGTTGCGCTGGGAAGCTCGTGGCATGCCCGGTGCCACGAAGTGCCACTGTCATCAGTAGGAGACCTTGACATCACTGGCAGTCGAAATTAATTATAAAATCTTTCCTCGACTTTACAATTATGGTCCAATGGTCTTTTCATTAATAAAAGGCGCGAGATTCCACGGTTGTCGGCTCGAGAGCAAGTCGGACGGTCACGATGCGTTGAGGTGCGATTGATTGTGAGATTTTTCAACAGCTGAGTAAGGCGCCCGACGCATACATTGGAGTAGGGCGGTAGGGAATTTGACAGTACAAGTGAACGCAAATGAAACCACAGTAAAATCTAAGCTGGAATGTTTTGGGGTATTATTTTCTAGTGTGAGTTTGGTTTGGATAAAGTTAATCTTGAGTTTTTGAGTTTAATTAGTTGTGGTGTGGATGTTTTTTAAATTTTAGGTTTTTGGTTGATGTTGGGGGAGGATTATTTTTGGATTGTTAATTTGAAGTTGTTGGATTAGTTGTTTTTTTATTTTATAAATAATTTTAAGATTAATAAAAAATTAAAATAATAATTATATTAAAATAATTTATTAATTTATTATTATAACATTTTATTATTTTAAATTAAGACAATTGTTTAAGTAATTATGTTAAAAACTTGTGTGTTGTAAATTTTATATTTAATTTAATATAAAACTAAAATAAATTGAAAATTTTAAATATAATTTAAAAATACATTAAAAATATTTTTTGCACATGTTGTTAATTCATTTACTAAATTAATTTAATACTAAATCTTCTTATATAAATTTAAATAGCAATATTACTTAAAACCAAAAACATCCTATTATTTACTCATCTAATTTAAAATTAAATTTGCATTAACTTCATTTATAATTAACATATAAAATAATTTCACAAAAAATCACTCTATAAAATAAGTCAATTATTTACAAAACATTGAAATGAAACAACACTTCTATAAGTTTTTAAACTTTAAACGTCAATTTCTCATTTATTTCAATACAGATACTTACTTCTTATCGCTTATCCTTCAGAATATACTTCTTATCTATTCCGTTGACTGGTGAATGGGCACGCCAGCTATGTTGGCAGTATCAAAAATTCGTCACGATCGGATACCAGCTGAGATGGATAAGGTTCACCAGTGTTGTTGTGTGTTGAATAATTTAGCGAGAGCAGACCATGGGTTCAGTCTCGATTGGTGCGTTTGCTAGCTGGGTACAATTCAACAACTGTGATGAAGGAAATTCCTGGCAACCGATTACGCTGACTGCCGAATTTTTCGTAGTTTCTCCGACCAATATCAGACGATTGCCGGACAAGTGCCTAAAATGGGCCACGAACTCGTGCTATCTTGCCTTTTTCATGCGTTTGTCCCATACTGCGTTTCTTACACACATGGACACACTCGCGTACGCCACCTACGCGCACGCACACACAATACTTGCATACACTACAATCAGTTGGGAACTCCAGACTGCCCCGGTTGGGTCAATGCACGGCTGGCCAGATACCTGAAGGGCGGGTGATCCTAAAGGCAGTTCCTCTATCACCATCAGTAGACCAAAATGCCACCTCCCCACGGTGCAGTAAATACTGGCGGGACTTCTGGCTATAGCAGTTGACTTCAATACGTTACTGTCAGGAGTGTTAGAGATATTTACGATCAACAATGTTGCACAGGCCGCCACAGTATCGCAGGAACGCTAGTTCGTATTTCCTATCTTGAGATCCGCCTTACCTAGCTCAGAAAAACAATCATCTTGATGTGACTGCAGTGCCTCTGACGCGAAAAAAAAAAGGATAGGGTTTTTTTTTTGTTTTTGCTAGGGGTCACACCAGGCAAAGCCCGAACAAGTATCCTAAGAAACGCACCAGGAATGGGCGCGCCGAGCATTCTTCCTTCTTCTTTGCCTATCCTCACACTCACAAGCCCAACGCTTAACCAACACATACCGGGAGACCAGTCGGCATGAGTAGAACACTTTATCCCGGCTGGGGCGGTGCCCGCGTTGGTGGGAGAATACCTGGTTAGGGAAAATCACGCTAACTGAGTGTAGGTCGGCGGAGGAACTGTGCATTTCAGCGGAGGAAGATCACCCCTACTTCCCGCAATAAAATGTCAGCAGCACAGATTTAACGGGACTATGAGATGTATACGTAACTTTTCGCGCGCTCTAAATCCATAAATTCTCGCTACCCGGGAGACGCCGCGTCGAAACTGACGAATTCGTCCTGCCGCCGAACGAAAGCCTGCGACATGTCAGGCAGAACGTCGGCACCCAGCCAGCCGACGCGCGTCGCCTCCCGATTTTAGCGCGAGAATTTACGAAATCATCGAGAGCTGTTGACGCGTGCGAATCAAATCCCTGAATCAATTTCAATTGGATCAATGTATTCAATTTTTGCATTCCTAACCTTGAAGGCGGTGACGAGCTTCAGAGTCCGAAAGCCGGCCGTGGAGCGTGTAAGGTGGGGTACTTGCTCGTTGGCGATGGCTTTGGCGGCGAGGAAGCGGCGCAAGCGCGCGCGCCCTCGGCGGTTTCCGAGTCCAAGCAACCAGCAGGTGGGCACCCTCGCGCTCGCACGCCGCGCGCGCCTGCGTGCCAGCAACGCGCGCCCTCTGGCGTGCAGCTTGTACAAGCCCGCGCCGCCCACTGCGCTCGTCAGTCGCTCGGCGGGACCCGCCCCCGCCCCCGCTTGCAACAACCAAACACCATCTCCTCAACCACACGCTCCGTATTTAGTGCTTTATTGTCGGGGCCAGTCCATGTCTAGGTCACCATGCCAAAAGAAGGGAGCTTGTAAAGCACTCGCAGCACCTGTGAGACGCGTCAGGCTGCCCGTGGCCGGAGCTATTGCGCTGAGGAAGGTTCGGAGAAGGGCGACCGAAACCGTCGGGCCAACCTTCCGCCATGGACGCGGCGTAAATTACTCCGTAGCAACCCTACGGCAGTCGATCCACCTGCGACCGCAAGAGATGCGGTCAGGTAGTCAAAGGTCCCCCTGACCGTTTTACGAGTAAGCGGGATACATAAATCAAATTTAAGAACGTTTATTGGCTGTTGTGGTAGTTTTCGTTAGCATTTTCCAATGAAAATAATTATATGAGCCGTCATTGCCAACAACTAGTATTATTAAAATTAGGCAGCAGCAAGATGGCTTAGCCATCATCCGTTCTAGTAGCAAGAAAGCAAAACAAAAAACATTATAACATGAATATTCTTAAGACAACAAAATTATAATAAAAGAATTACTAATCAATTACAATTTTTAGAAAATATATTGAACATTTTAGAAGTGAAAGAAAGGAAAGGGGGATGTAGAGTCATTTAATACTACAGAGAAAAAGTGAATCGAAATTGTAATTAGAACGTGTTTTTTCAAATTTTACATGTTCTAATTAAAATTTCTTAATTGTCCAATATACCATTCTAATTTTTCTAATTCAATTCAAAAATCATTCATGTTTTAATGTTTTTGTTTTTTCTTCTGTACTAGAAAACTGATGAATGATGGCTAAGCCATCGAAAGCTGGTAATTTTAATAAATAAATATTGTTGGCAATGACGACTCAATATAATTATTTCATTAATAATGTTTCATTGTTCATATCTTCTTTTCACATGCGATTCCACCAAGCTGGAAACCAGCGGGTTAACAGAAGTTCCTTTCGCGACACTAGTTGCGCTGGGAACTCGGTGGCATGCCCGAGTTGCCCGAACAGTGCCGACTGTCATGCAGTTGGCGACCTTGGACACTAACTGGCAGTCGAAATTAAATTATAAAATCTTTTCCTGGACTTTACAATTATGGTCCAATGGTCTTTTCATTAATAGGGCGGAGGGAATTTGACAGTACAAGCTGGAACGCCAATGAAACACAGTAAAATCTAAGCTGGGAATCGATTCGGAAAAAAATGTTCCGGTTTAGGGAGGTTTCAGTTAATGCAGGACTGTCCATTTAACGACACTTGTAATATTGAAATAAAAGTAATTAAGTAAGTAAAAAATTAGATTATTTTATGTGCATTATTAAATAGATATAGTAAATAATAACGCAATTTATGAAAGAAATAACTAATAAATATTTAACATTCTCATGACAGCCTTCTGGGTATTGACTTGCTTCCATAAGTTTTGACCTTTGCCTCTTAATACTGGAGGCTTATGGTTTTTGCATTGGTTAAACTTGTTGTAAAACTAAATAATGCACACCGCCTCCACTGTCTAATTGACTGTAATGGACTGCTCTGCAGCTCTTCTCAACGACATCGCCGGTCCACAGCTGAGAGTACTATGATTCTCTGGTACCTTAACATGGCCTTGAGCAATGCGTCTCCGGCCAATGGGTTCGTGCTACGTTTTCCGTGAGGCAGCGAATTTAAAACAGACCCTTCGCAGTTTGCAAAAATTGATTGCATGAAGAATATCGCGCATATCACCAATTCGCATTAAATTAATAGAATTCCGTTATATAAAGATTTCGCCCCCTAATAGGACATGAAAACCTATTCCGTTTCCGCTGTGGGCAGAATTCTGTTTTATGCTGCGAAAAATGCTATATAACTTCAGAAAGAGATATTTTCCGGTTTAAGACAGGTTTCCGTCTTTGACAGGTTTCCAGTTTAGATTAGTAGCGACTTCACGATTACTTGGATGTTGCTGAAAATTTAGAAGGTACTTAAGAAAAGTAATCGGTGGTTCTGTAGTAAGAAAGAAGATATCCGCGAAATGCGAAGAAGGTAACATTAGCTGATTGATTCTGTTACCTGAACTGCACGAACTTCATAATATTTGCTTTTCGTTTGAACTTACAGTGTTCTTCATTTAAATCATTCAAGAGATAGGCCATTTTTGGAGATGAATTTGTGAATGGCCAATACAGTTGGCAGCTGAGTTTATGGGCGTTAAAAACGAGCGCAGGCATTTACATGTGCAGAATATGAGTTCAGTAGATATTCGTCAACAATGCGTATAATGATGATGAATGATGAAAATAATAATATTAATAATAATCATAATAATAATAATATTCCACAATTTCTGCGTACCTGATGTTACGACGAAATCATAGGCTGACGGCATGAGGCGACGAAGAAAAGAAGCTCCACTATTTCACGTTTCATAAACAGTTTTATTTTCCTTGCACCTTGCACTATTTTTCCGCCAATCGACAGTGGCAACTTTGGCTGATGCCAGAGCACTAATAGAAACTACTTATACGTGACTGAAAATTCCGAAATTGTCGATTAATGACCATCATTGTGGTAAATTTTTTTATTAATATTGGCCATTTTAAAGCTTGATTCATAGTGAATAATAAATTGGGGGAAGACAATTCTGTTTTATGTTGAGCCCGGAACTTCTGCTTGCCAGATTGCCAGCGCTTGTAATGGCTGGACGTATTGTGCTTATGAATTTCATAATCCAGTTTTCTAGGGGGGGGGAGCTAGGTTTACTTTGACGAAATACTCTGAAATTATTGGTGTAAATTTTTTATGGTTCTGAATGGTATTACCTGCCTTAAATTTTGATCCTTTAATCTGATTCAATGGGCTGTGTTGCAAGGTCCAGAGGTACTTCAGCAGTAATTTCGGGAGTCATGAACGATGTTTGTGGAACCTTCTTCTGCGACGTTGGGAGGATCTACACAATTGAGACACGGGTTGAGAACAAAGTTGTAAGAAATAGGTGAACACAATTATTAAGACAAAACACTTGAAAAAATATATCAATTAGGTTCACGAGCAGGTGCTGAAAAGAAAGAATGTACGAAAAAATAAAAGCGAACTTCAATATGAAACGCGATTCCCCACTTTCTATTATT
This sequence comes from Gryllus bimaculatus, assembly GCA_017312745.1. Classification (NCBI taxonomy): domain Eukaryota; kingdom Metazoa; phylum Arthropoda; class Insecta; order Orthoptera; family Gryllidae; genus Gryllus; species Gryllus bimaculatus. The sequence goes on along the minus strand of BOPP01000149.1, from coordinate 2,638,623 downwards.
GGT
>BOPP01000149.1:2593537-2638595 GCA_017312745.1 Gryllus bimaculatus | reverse complement strand
AGGAGGGTTCATAACTATGATCTATTATCAATCAACAGTTAAAAAAATAATTTCGAAAATATATTTTTCTTTAAGGATCGTGGATCTTTCTTTGTCCTATTAGAAAGGGAAGTGTTTACCCAGAAAATTTCCAAACTTAAATACATTTATTGTAACAAAAAACAACAATTGTCCTATGTACAATAACAAAAATCACTTCACACGTCTCTTCTCTCTTCTAAAAGAAAACAACGAAATTTAATAAATTATTTTACCATTATACTGTCTTTGTAACACTTTGGCCATGATAGAGTGTTAATCAAGCACAATTCGCTAAGTTCTTCCAAGGTTACGAACATTAATTTCAATAACATCAGTAGAAGATAAAATAAATTTACCCTCCCATCTAATTTAACATTAGTGTTTCATGTAAAATTACACAATATTCCCCTTCAAAATAGTCAAATATATTACACAACAAAAAAAACAACATTTAAATCGGTACAATCTCTCTCTTGAAAAACAACGTGAGATCTTTACAGCACAAAGAAATCTCAAATTTATGCTCTCTGGCATGTTTTTTTTTTCTTAACTGAATATTGTTGCACACCCAATTATAGTTTCATTAGTAAACCATTTTATTAGAAAAATGATTAAATTCCACTTCCTCCACCCACAATTCCAATTCCACAAGCACATAATGAAGTTCCCTCCAAATATCTATTCACACCCCGAATGTTCATAGAAACTTTTTAGAAGTGCCGTATTTTCAGCATTTCATTTACGACCTATTCAATCCACTCGGGCAAGGTTATTACTAAATACTCGTTAGAGGGAGTATTTATCGTGGTCTTGTGCATCGGAGTCGTCCTTCTCCGTGATATCGGGTCGAATCATGTCCTCTCCAGGCCCACGTGTTGGCGGCTTCCAGTCCGGCGCGCCGCGAAAGTGGCCGTTTCAAAGCCGGAGCCCTGATACACAGCTTGTGGCTGCAGATCCACGATTCAATCACCATAAAGTTCTTTCGCTCCTGAGTGCACTTCCACGCCTAGCTCTCGCTAATCTTCCCCACGTACCGTCTCCTCTGGCGTACGACCTTCAACAGGGACCTATAACTCCCATATAACGTGGTGGAGCCCAATACGGTGGCGCGCTCTGCTGCATCACCTTCTTTACAGGAACTAAAACAGGAACTGCTGCCAATGATACTTTAAACGTGCGTGACTGCTGCGTGAGTTCGCGGGTCGCAAGCAGGATCATAATGTTACAAAAGATAACGTCTACGTTCGCGCTTTCTTCAGAGGTTTTTTATAAGTAGAGATTATGAATAATTGTACATTTAGAAGACATTTTTCGTATTGCTCACAAAGTAGCCAATTTGTATGTGGGAAAGTTGGCGAGCCGAACCTGCAGCTGCACCCGGCGACACTAGCGCTTCCTATAGTAGCAACCTCGAGCTTTGTCCCCGATTTTGATGGAGAGTTGCCGGGCCCTGACGTTCAACTCCTTTTCACTTGTTCCCACCACCTCTATCTCGTCGACCGAAGGGTCGGCACGGACACCCCAATTCAAACATTTCTCAGAACGTCTGTCTATAAGGTTCACTACTTCTTGCCCGCGCTATTCAAATGTGGCGTTGCCATCTTTATCACAGATGAGCAACGGTTGCAATATATCTTAAAACTTTACGAAAAACGGCATCAAACCATGTGTTGTCCTTACCACTACAGACACGATTTCCATGCGAATGCATATTTTTATTTGAGCTTCACGGAGCTTTTAAACTTTGTAAATATAACTTTTATGGGAAATTCCGTTTAAAATTGCTTACTTTTACCGTGCATGTTTTGTACCTTTTTGAACACATTTATTCATAATGCATGTTGAAACTTTTTTCAATTAATGGTGCATATTTTACTTCTATCTAGAATATTGAATACTTAAAAGAATATTTTTACATAAGTTGTGAAATTTAAAATTGACGCATATTTTGCACATTTTTCTCAGATCATGATAATACACAGTTGTCTATGCCTTTTGTTACGCTACAAATTTTAATCCTTCGGTACACGTGCTAGAATTTGGAAGCGAGCACATATTGCTCGCGAAACGAATTATAAACGCCAAGCGATAAAGTCGCAAAGGATAATGAAGATACAGTAAACCGTAATTGAATGTCAATTTATATATATGGCGAGAGCGTCATGTGATCGCAACACCGCGCGGTATTTGCTGGGTATGTAACGCACACCAGATCAGTCCTAGAGGGGTGTGAAGGGTTGTGAAGTTTGGAAAATTAGATTGAAAGTTAATGAGGCTGAATTTAGAAACGAAATAGGACTGAAAATGAACTGCGTTATTACTCCAGAACTTGGTAGAACAGTTATTCAGCTTATTCGAGAGAACCAATTAAATTGAGTTTAAAATTTGAATTCATTTTTTTTGGGTGAGGGAATATTCATACTAGTGTTGTAAATTTACGTATTGGTATTCCTCAATCTGGCATACGTTGCAACTCGTTGAATTTGAAAGCGATATTTTAATTTTGGGGGTACTTTACATGAAGGCCCAGAGACATTTCAACATTTTCAAACAAATGGCACCAAATTTTTACTTAGTCGTATACATACGTATATAAGGAGTACATGCGTAGTATAGAGAAAATTATGTAATGTTGCGGAAAACCGATTTTGAGATTTCTACGGAAATACAGGTTTTGGGGTCAATTATGCCGAAAAAGCGTTTTTTCCAAAACGTCTGTCCATGCATGAACACCACTAGCTCTGAAACCGTACGTTTTTTCCGAAACGCATATTCCCCGGTCGATCTGGCTCCACTCAAGGCGCTGCAATTAGAAAAACTATCTTTAAAGTTTGGGGGAACTTTACAAGAGGTCCCTGCGTTATATTTAAAATTTTCTCAAAAATGGCTTCACATATATTCTTTATAACTTTCGAAAAATGGAGAAAAACGCTCAAAAAATACACACACAAGATGGCGTAGGTCAAATTTTCACTGTTCCAATTCCGAATTTTCGAAAATTTCAAAACGCTATAAATATGCACATTTCTAGCGATTTGTAAATACTATTGCTGCTATACTAAATGAAAGTGATTTAATTGAATTCTAATGAAGGTTTTCGAAAACTCAAAAATTTTCATTGAAAAAGAGCTTAAAATTTCGTATTTACAGTAATGCTTAAACGCCATTTTCTTAAAAACTGCTCCAAATGTTACAATTGTAAAAATTGCTCTAGGACGAAGTTTTACTGTACTTTAATTCTTCATAAAATTATATTTCGGTTCTTTCATTAGTAAACCGAAAAAACTACAAAGAAATTAGCAAAATAACTTGTTTGAGAAAGTCTGTGCTATTCTGTAGCACCACTAGTTTGATTATATTTCGTCCTCAGCGTGGTGGACGATTAAGGAAATGGTTAAGATCTCATTTTCGTAGACATCCCTGATTTTTCGAAAATGTTCCGAAATGTTCGAAATGTTCCGAAAATGTGAGTAGATTCCCGTAATTGTGTGAGAATATAAATAATTCTTAATTTTTTAAAATATTTTTCTAAAAAAACAAAACAACAACGAACAAACAAACTTCAAATATGATTAATTTTGACCTCGAATGGAGTTAAGTACAAACCAGGGAGCTTTTCTAATGCTTCGGAGGAATTTATTTTGGTAAACTGCATTGTTTTGAAAATTTGAAGATTTGATTTGCTGGCAGAGGCCCAGATAGGAGAAGCGTAAGATAAGATCGGACGAATCATTGAATGGTATAGATAAAACGTTACATGAAGTCGCAGGGGTGAAGACGTTTTGAGTATGGGATGTAATTGTTGATTATCTTCTAATGCGACGATTCATTCCCTGTATTGTTCAGATTTTGGCAAGAGAAATTTTGACTTACGATGTTCCACTTGCCACTTAAGTTCAAGCTAATCCCCTGATGATTTGTACGAAAGTGCAGGTACCAGTAATTTCAATAGCAGCATCACAAATCTATTTTAGAAAAATAATATTCTGGGTATCACAGATATCGCATCGAAATGCTTCGTTACACTGTGAATATGTTGATTGCGGAAGGTTCTATCAGGCACATCGCCAGTTTATCAAAGGGTTTGCAGCCCTGGCATAGGTTTCTTGCATCGGCGCTGTTACCTCCCCTCCCTTTATGACCCTCGGATTAGCATCAGCATGAACCAGTACCCGATCGCACATGGTATTTCAATAACCTGGATTGGGGCCACGGTAGCTTAGCGACCATACACTCAGCAGTGCTTTGAAGCCCCTATTACTGGCAAGACATTGCTTCAAACAGAAGAAACCACACGAGCGGCACCGTGGCGCTGCTGAAATGGTTACTGGCAGTCTCCGAGCTTCAGCAGACGCCTTTCCGCGGCACTGCCTGAAGAACAGGTCTACTGAAAGATTTTAAGCCAGTCGAAAGCGCCACTGAGTTTAGCTGCTAACATGTTGACTGCCTTGCGGCCTCAACGGTAAGGGCGCCTTCCCACGTCGCCACGGCGGCGCGCTTCCGTCAAGCAGCAGAGCCCTTCCGACGACGCCACCGCCGCAGCCACGGCCGCACCGCCGCCCGCCGTGGAAGGGGGTGGGTTCTGCAGGGGTAGTTTTCGCCGACCCTCCGGCGACGACGAACAAAGGGACCGGAGCAGGTAGAACGCAGCGACCGGCCGCACAGTGGGAAGGCTCCCATTTAAAGCTGTGTTTAGCTAGCGGTGGCGCGTACGCCCTCGGCCGCTTCGCGTAGCTGGAGTTCGGCGTCGGCTGCCGCAGCAGCCGCCACCCGCTGCACGTGGGAAGGCCTCCATTCAAACCAGTGCTCTGCTACGAAGTGCTCGGAAGCGCACCGCCGTCGCGACGTGGGAAGGGTCCCAAACTCACGAATTCTTCCTTTCTCACGCTCAGTGGCGCTTGGTCGGTGGCTGAGTGTGAAGGGACGTTTTCTCAATTTCGAAGCGTCCCGGCGCTTCGCGGAGGCCGAGTGGCAAGGCGCAGCACTCACCTCCGAAGGAGATGCTCAGTTCCCGGCTGCAGAGCTGGCGTCCGCCGTCGCCGCCAGCAGCGTCCAGGAGCGACACCTGCCACGGGCACGTGGCGTTGCCTCCGGCCTTCACTCGCAAGCGGGCGCCGCTGGCCGCCAGCGGGGCCCCAGACACTTCACCAAGAAACACGAGACAATTTTAGGCGGGGAAAGGGGTTTGTAAATGTTCCGGAAGAGAGAGAGATGGTAACTGAATGTAATAAAAACCTGTCTCTAATATCCCTCATTTACAGGTGTCCGGGGAAGAAACGTCGAACCTCCTAAAATAGGCTCTGAGACAATTTTAGGCATATTTTGTCCAATGGGATATTCTAAATGGTTGAGCCGCAATAAGCACTCAAAACTTGGTTTAAAAATTGCTTTCAAGGCTAACATTTGATAGGAAAAGCATTGAAACACTCCAGAAACAGGTAACATGTTAATTGTTTACAAAATATTTAATATATTTGTTCAGAAAGAACTAGTGATACTACAACTGCACTTACTTTCTCGTGTTATTAGAAACAGCTATGTAATATTGAAATATTGTATTTTCTGCGTTACTAACACCTCCGCTAGTATTAGAAAACTTGTAATTCATCCAACAAGCGAGCAGCGCACTGTTGGCAGCGAAACATTGTCAAAACTATCGCTTGGCTAATAGTATCAGTACAGTAATTAAAATTTATGCAACTAGCGTACCCGTGAGAGAACTCTCCCATGTTAAAATTTACTATTTCCCTATACTTTTCAATAAGAAGGAAAGTGGTTAATGAAACGTGTTTATTTGTTAAAAATGTATAAATATAACTTCGTACTTACAAACAAAAATAAAAGTAAAAATAATGCAATTGATGTTGGAAACAATTTTTTTTATATACAACATTTGAAGTAATTATTCTATCTTCCTTGACAGTCACAAAAATATTAGAAAAGGTGTTTACTCTTGAGAAAGTCAAGTAAAGTTTTCCATGCAAAATACAGGATCGGGCAAGTACAACCATCCTCTTTGCAATATTATTTTACTTTTCTGTATTGTTATGAGGAACAGATGAGGAATAAAGGGACAGGGCGCCACCTTGCTGGGGTGCTAAAATTGAAAAATGTTTGTACACTAAAAGTTTTGGATTATTATTTGTGTTCTTATTTACCTCAAAAAAAGGCAATTCCGAGCTAAAAAACAATAAAACTAATGTATTTACCTTTGAGTAATAAAAACTATTTGTTACTATTACAAACATTCAGTAAGCTTAGAATTCACTTCAGTACACACAATTTCAAAAGAATGATTTTTAGTTTCCAGTATATGTACGTATCTACGGAGTATATACATAGTACAGGGAAAATTATGTAATGCTGCGGAAAATCGATTTCGAGGTTTCATCGGAAATACACGTTTTGGAGTCCCCTGATACCGGAAAAGTGGTTATTTTCAAAATGTCTGACTGTCAGTCTGTGAACACTAGCGCCTAACCATGCGAAGGAAATTTTTCAATGAAAATTGCCATTTAGGACGAAGTTTTACTGTTCTTTGATATTCTCAAAATAATATTTCTGTTCTTCTATTAAGAAGCCAAAAAATTAAGTAAATTTTTCAATGTACTTTGGGTGGCGATAGATGGCAGTAGGGAATAGGTGACGTGGCAAGTCTGAATAGGTAGCTTAGGCCAATAGAAATAGAAAACTAATACGGAAAAGCCTGTGTCATTCTGTAGCACCCCTAGTTTTTTCGGTGTCTTCCAACAACCGCAAAATTAAAGATAAGAGCTTATTCCTTGAATTGAAATTTGTGGTCTTAAATTAGTTTTTTCATTACATGCACATTTTTTTGAAAATTGTAATCGTTTTCGGGCAATATAGTGCGCAATATTTGCAAATATAAAAAACAAAAAAAGAAAAGATTTTCTCATAAATGGATCCATTTTTTTCTTTAAACTTTTGGTAGGGCTAGTGGTAAATGCACTCAATAAGATGACACAAACACCATATTACTCTATTCTTTTGTTTTTTCAAACATTACAAATTTTATTTATGTCTCACTCGTCGTTAAATTTACACCTCCGACAATTTATTCAAATTATTATATTTATGAGTACTTGTGCTGTAAATAGTGATACATAAAAACTCAACCATTTAACGTCAAAACTAACTCAAAATGTCGCATTTTCAGAAATGTCATCTTTTAATGTTTGGTTCGCTTGCAACGCTAGATTCGCATACAACAGAATTATTGAGCAATTGCCGAAGAAGTGAATACAAATTAGACCAGGTTTGTGAAGCTTTAACCTCTTAAACAATTAGGGGATTCAAAGACGGAACTGTTAAGGAAATTAGAGGAATAATCTAATGTAGTTGTAAAAGAGGTTGCGACAGAATATGCGGAACTAAATGGGATTGATATGCATTTGTGCTAATCAAAATGACATCAATTACACACCCGGTGGTGACATTCCATTTCGGAAACCACCGCCAGGCGACCAATCGCGTTCCTACAAAATTCGGAATCCACGGGTAGAATTGAATTATTTCTAATAGAGATACACAAGAGATTCCGCAATTTCATGTACACAACCTAGACATTGTTGTACTCGTATTTCTCGTTTCATTTCACATTGATCATTCAACTGAAAATTAATCTTGAAGCCAGCGACAGTGACAATGATTGACAGGACGTTGACGACATAATTGATTACGATGACAGTGACAATTGTACTCCACCTGAAATTAGTGCCAGAAAAAATAAAGTAAGGATTATAAACAATCACATATACAACTTTTATGGAGGTGAGAAAGAGTAATAGGATGAATTCTTTTGGCAAGAAGGTTTTCTCAACAGTGTAAACTTTATAAAATTTTCTCAACAGTGTAAACCCTCTACTTTATGGAAGATTTATTAAATGTTAAGAAGCACATTGTACATACACTGTTTGATGTAGATAATCCTTATACTTGGGTTTCCAATAAAAAATTCAAAATCTATTCTGAAAATATTTCAAGGTGTAGAGAAAATATAGTCTCCTACTCGCGCACAATTTCTATTATTCACTCTTAGAAATTACTGCCCTCGCTCCTACATCGCTCGTGTCGTACATATCAGCTCGTAAATAATAGCCATCATTATGCGCTCGTCGAAGAATATACTATTTTTAACCAGCAAATCCGAGTGATGCTACATAATGACACAGACTATTTGGTACTAGTTTGTTTTCTATTCTCTAGAATTTAAGCTAGCTATTTAGATTTGCCCCATTCTCTTCCAAGCTGCTACTCATCGGCGCCTGTACGACATTTCTTTACATTCTTTCAATTTTGAGGTATAATTTAATTATGCTTAAAAATGTAATACAACAGAAAAACCCAGTTCTATTTGCAAATAAGCTTGCTCAAAGATTAATAAAAAGTCGCTGCAGTATTACAAACCTTACTCTATATTACGTATGTAGGATGAGAAAAAATAAAAATTTAAAGGCCTTTTCGAGAAAATCGTGTTTTTAATATTGCCTATATTTCTTGCACATTTTGATAAAACTACTCAGATTTGAGAAATTGTGCTCGGCCTTCATTTAAAGATACAACTTTAAAGAACAGATTTAGAGTGTAAACGTCTGTCTTCAATATTGCAGTTGTACAAAGACGCTCGAAAAATTTTAACTTTTGCAATTTTCGAAAAGAAAAATCAGAAATTTCAACGAAAATGAGTAATTTGTCACTTTTATAAAGTATTTTTCTCTGTATGTGAAAATTTTTAAGCAAAATATGGAGCAATTTCTGAGAAAAATGGAAAATGTTGGTGCTTTGAAACTATTTATTTCAGAATTTAACATAGAAACTTTAAATAAAAAGTTATTATAAATCAATTGTCAAAAGAAATATATTGAAGAATGTGGTCTAAATGCAGGAATTTAAGGTAAATAGAATGATCATAAAAATATGGGATGAAATTATTAGACATTGAACTTGAGATACTAGGCGCAACCTTATCCGATCGCTTTTTATGCCATTGTTTGACTATTTTGTATGAAATAAATTAGTGCTGCTGAAGTCAATATAACATAATTAGTCTCATAGGCATAGATAGGTAATCTATGCCTTTAAGACTAATTATGTTATATTGACTTCAGCAGCACTCATTTATTTCATCGGATATGATGAGCCATTTTACCTATTGCCCGAAGCTTTATTATATTGGATATAATAATGCGACATTTAATGAAACGTGGGCATAATCCATAAACATCAAATATCAGGGTTGGGAAATGATAAATATTTTTCTTACCTGTGACACTTGTGGTCACCATCCAAGCCATCACAACCCGTGCAACCGAAGCCATGGCTGTCCCGCAGGAAAATGACCATTCCCGCATGCGGCTCGCGGGACGAACTTAGCGGAAGCTCACTGATAAATTTGTACAGAGGCGGTTTTACAAAGATAAATAGAGTCGAGACTATCTTTACGACCACACAGTGTAAGGGTGTCAAAATGAAGATGTTGCGTAGTCTAACTCTGGAAGAGCAATATTTGTTTTCAATTCTGAAAAACGTATCAAGGATTTGGGAAATCTCTTAAAATGAAATTCCAGCAACAAAAAGTAAGAATTATCGTGTTTGAGTTCGAAAAAATGTCACCAGAGTATCGAAGATAAAAATATGCCTGAAATAGTGTTTACAATTAAACTCACGCGCTGCAAATAATTATCCCAGTCCCACATCCCAGACGTTTTCGCCTTAGTGTAATTATAAAATCGTTCGAGAATCCGTAACAGACGAAAGTATCATTTCCTCACGATAAAAGATCTAGGACGTGTCCGTTTCTTCTTCAAATAATTAGGCGGTGTAATCAAATATATTTTATATATGTATACAGCATGTGGCTAAATTATTAGGGACCGGGCTAAGATTTTTGTTTTGTATTTTAACGGTATTTTTCAAACAAATTATTGTTTTTTGGTCGCACAGTCTTCTTTTATTCATAAGAAAGTATTATTAAAATCATAAAAACAATAACATATTTTGGTAAAACTATTTTTAGATAAAATTAATACTAGTGTATAATGACGCCATTATAGCTTCAATGCGTCGCGGCAAGCTCTCTACACAGGATGTTGCATTTTGTTGCAGTTCAGTGTTGTGATGCAATTTTTGTTGAGAATTTCTATTAACTGTTTCTTGATGGCGATCACTTGCTTTGCGATCGGCTGTTCGGTGAGTTCCCACACATCTCAATAGGGTTCATGACTGGTGAGTTCCCAGGCCTGGGTAAAACGGTAATATTTTTCTCCCAGGAACACAGTAATACTCCTGACTTGTGGGACAATCGTGCCTAAACATGTGTTTTTAATCATAAGAGCTTAATCACCATTTTTCGAGCTCCGGCATTAGAAGAGTTTCTAGTACTCGCTTGTAGTAGTCTTGCCTCATGGTCCTTTCTACAATGTATAGGCGCAGGCGATTTATATATGCCCCTCGCTGAGATCATAGACCACACTATGACACTAGCCGTGAGTTGCATTATCTCCACTAGTAGTCTGGATGGAACTCTTCTCCAGGGCGTCGTCGGACAAATGAACTTCGGAAACGTTGGTTCTTTAGAGAAATATTCCTGTAAACTATTACAAAAAAAATATTGATGAAATGCACTAGTGCTTTAAGTACATAACATGGTTGTGCTTTAAGTATATGTTATGGAATAGTAATATTTCAGTGTTGTCTGGCCCATTGCAGTTGCTTCTTCATGGCCTGAGTGAGGCGTGGTTTTTTGGTGGGGCGACGACCGATCAAGTTCTCTTCGGCTAACAGACTCCCGACTGCCATTTTGGAAACTGCTTCTCTCTTGGCGTTTACCATCGTAGTCATACAGGCTCTTTTTACAATTTTTGAGACAGATCTCTGATTCTACGATTAGTACGGACCCTAGGAATCCTTTTACTGCCCCTGATTCCCATACGACCTGATTCCAAGGGTTTCTTCTGATCAATTTTTTTTAAAATTCTGTTAACGACAATTTTAGAAACACCAACAATAGTTGTTATATCTCTCTTTCAATGTGTGGGGAGAGAGTTTGTATTTCTTTAATTTTCCTTGGAGACGCGTCTCAAGCCTTATCATACTAAAATTAAAAACTTCGAGGCTGCAACGTTACATTGTAATCTAAAGTAAAATTCACTGTAAAATTTAGTAAAAATAATGCAGTAAGGAACAATACGTCAACATTTGATTATTTTGGAAAAAAAACTTGTAAAAAACAATTCAAAGTTATTTGTATGTCATCATTACAGCCCCAGTTTTCAATAAACTTAAACCGAATGAGAAGCGACATCACTTATTTCTTAATTAACGCAGGATTCCAGTGGTACACTTACTAAAATCAATTGTATTGATGACAGCAATACTACAAATATTAGCAAAATGTGGCGTCGCCGACGCTGTAAACTGTTTTAAAAATAGTATCATGTGTTCAAAATTTCTTTCTTTATTCATCTCTTCTATGTCCAGCTTTGTTTAAATATGTTCTTTCAGTATCTGGCATTGGACTTACCAATGAATCTTAGTAGCTGATAATGTTTATATTTTGTACTCCCGTTCAAAAGTTCCCAACACCCAATGGCCTTGTGTGTTACCTCCATACGGGATATAATTATATTGGAATTTCAAAATTATATTCGTCATAACAAATACATATTTTGATGCTAATACTTAAATTTTAGTACAGATATATTTTTACGCTTTTATGGTAATATGCACAAAAATGCACATTGCAAATTTACATTAGCACAAATGCTAAATGCAAAAATACAGATCATTCCAAATTAGTTCCGAAAATTGTATCGCAACATCTTTTACAACTACATTTGATTCTTCCTAGGATTTCTTTAAAATTTCCTTATTTTTCTCCCCTAATTTTTGAAGAGGGTAAAACTTCATAAACTCAGACTAATTTGTGTTCACTTCTACTTTTGCGTTTGCTCTATTAATAATTTTATACGTGAATCTAACATTAAAAGGGATTTTTTTGTATTTTTATGTGAATAAGGTGATAGTTAAATTGAATAAGAAAAAATTGTGGTCACATTCATTTGAAGAAAAAAGAAGAAAAAAAAAAGAATATGCACATTTATGTAAGAACATAAAAGTGCGAAGTCGAACATAACGTCCATTCATTCTCTAGCATTAATCACAGTTTTGTTTTCTCTATATTCGTTTGAAATTCAAGTTCAATAAGTTCCGAGGCAATAGTGTTCGTAGGTATTCGCAATTTATTTTTAAAATTCGATAATAATTCGACTTTAAATTGAAAACAATGCAGGGACATTTACTTGATAATTCAATTGTTCACTTCAAGATGTCGACATCAGTGTTGCCAAGGTCGAGAAAGAAAATTAAGGCATATTATGCAAAAAATACCTTCGGGTTTTGGTATTTTAGCAACGCTTCCTAAATAGATTGATTTAGGAAGCGTTGGTTTAATTCCAGGCATTACCACTATGATCGCAGCGCCAAAACACAAACACTTTTTGGGAATTTCTTTAAGTCGTCCTGCGGGATTATCAGTTCCTTATGTATGGGTTCGCAGGCTTCCGTGGGCGCTATACTGCAGCGGTATAGTTCTGAAGAAGGTCACAGCAAGATGGCCGAAACGTTAGTAACATTGACCGAGACGCGGCTCATCCCGGATAACCACGAATGCTGTTCCCTATGTAGCTCGCTTGGTAACTGATTAGTAGGAAATTACAAAATTAGTAGGAAATTTTATTCTCTTTACAATCTATTTGAATAATTTTTTTCAGGCTTCTAGGCGAACAATTTATAGACAAATCAAAAACATAAAAAATAGGAATTTTCGGTCCTCCTAATTTACTGCAGGGTTTGGCAGGTCGAAAACTCGGAAAATTTTATCTAGTGTCTGGGCACAGACAATATACTCAATGAAGAATTTTTTTATGACCTTTTACCAGGTAAAATGCAGTTGACGACTGAATTGATATAGGTGGTCAGTATTGCACAGAAAAGTAAGGAAATTACTTTTTGATATTCTGGTAATTTAATATCAAGACTTATGTGAACGCAGCTGATTTAGCAAGTATTTGCCACGCCCGGCCCCAATAAACCCTCGTTTATGTACAAGTGTTGTCCTGCTATTTTATGAAGAACGTTTTTACTTGACCCAGTCATTTTGTTCCTCCGCAAATATCTAAGTGGGAGATTGTGAATACAAAAACAAATATTATTTAAGGAAATCTAAAAAAAACTTGATTTCCCAATAATATTACTTTATAGGAATTTCTATAAATTGGTCAATCGAAAGTATGTTTCTTAACGAGCGACGCTACAGTCTACTTGTGTGTGTCTCACACATCCCTAAGGAAGATATAAGGCATATTGCATCAGTGTCTTCCTCGACTCTAAGGAAGATAGATACAACACTACCTATCAGCGACTCCCACAGTTCTCAGAAACGGAAATGTCCGCGACTGGAGATAACAAAGGAACACTCAAATTGATACGCGTTGCTAAAATCTCGGCGGACGAAAGCGAGGGCGCAAATTGAAATTGATAGTAGTGGAACGAATCAGCAAAAATGCTACTGAACAAAACCACACAAACTGGTTTTCCGAAAAGTAGCACACAAAATGTTCAAGAACAACTAATAAAATACTTTTGTACAACACCGTAATTAATGAAATGTTTTAACAAAGTCTTCATGAAAATTACAATAATGTAGAATAGAAAATGTAAGTGTTCCTTACAAACTAAATGTAAAACAAAAATTGCGAATCTATATGTAAATTGCAAATTATTAAGGTGAGAGCCTCTTAGTATTGCTGTAGACTGATGTCAGCTGTGTAGAAAGCAGGTATGCACTGAAAATGGTATTTCAGTCGGTATGAGTACAATAAGAATAGATGGAATAAAACCATTTATATGTTGCATTTTTGAGTTAAAATTAATGTAGTGTCATTGTTTTTGGATTTTCTCTCAGTTCCTCTGTATCTAATTCATCCTTAGGCAGGTTTGACGCGGCTGGAGAGTGCATTGTTTCCTTCCAATTTTGGGTGCTTTTAAAATTGTGAAATCTGACGAAGCAATCGACTACACTTATAGCACCAGATGCAGCATACTTTCCTTTCAATTTCTATGGTCATCGGAAATTATTAATAAAAAAGATTTTGGAACTTTCCGTATTTCTCGGGTGTCAAACGAAATCATAGACACCTCTTGAAAGGCCGGATTGGCATAGTATTTGTTTTTCAATGCCTGCTCGCATTGGAAGTTAGTAATGGAGATTACAACTGATACATAAATGAAGCATCCATTAAGTATAAAATACACATCATCCTTCTGCAATATTTCATATTTTGGTTTTATCCAGTCATCAGTAGCTTTACTAAACGAGCATTCTAAATAGCAGCTGAATGAAACAGCTTCATTCAAACTGATTATAATTGTCAATGGTATCATTAGTTTTCTATAAATACTACTACTACTACTACTACTGCTACAACTACTATAATAATAATAATAATAATAATAATAATAATAATAATAATAATAATAATATAAAGTTTTCAGGAGCTGAAACAGACTAATCCTTGCAACTGATGATGATAATAGAGCTGAACTCGTACGAAGATTGCACACAATGATTCAATAAAATAATAGTTAGATTTACATTCCCATATACGGAGTAATATTCGTAGGAAAGAGAAAGTTATGTAATGCTGTGGAAAATAGATTTCGAGATTTCAACGGAAATACACGTTTTGAGATCCCCTGATATCGAAAAATAGTTTGTTTTTTCGATCCCCTTTTTAAAACACCCATCTGGTGTCTGTGAACACTACTAGCGCCTAAACCATGAGTATGATTTTTTCCAAATTGAAGAAACCCTTGACCATCTGGCTCGAGTCGATGCTTTAAGATTTTGAAAAACATTCTTTAAAATTTGGGGGCATTTTACATGAAACGCTCCGGACATTTTGAAAGTTTTTTCACAAACTGCTCCAAATTTTTTCTTTAAACTTTTGGTAGGGATACTGCCAAATGTTCTCTATCAGATGACATAAACACCATATTGCTCTATTCTTTTCCTTTTTAAAATATATAAAATGTATTTTTTTATTTATCTCTCATGTCATTATTATTTATACCAGCGGCAATGTGTTCACATTATTATATTTATGGGTACATGAGTTTAAAAAAAATCATATCAACTCAACAGTTGTCTGCGAAAAAAGGCTCAAACTCCACATTTTTAGAAACGTTATAACAGTATTTTCTGAAAAACGCCCAAAGGGTTTCTGCAAACATTATGAACGGATAGTGCTAAATCCACTATTTAATATGACGTAACGTTCATTTCTGAGTCTTTTGTTTTATCAAAATTTCACAAATGTACATTTTGACTGTTCATTCACGCCGTTCATATGCACATTTTCAGCATTTTGTAAACACAATTGTATTTGTGAGTTAAAGTACTTAAAATGGCGGCAGCCAGTTACTCTGTTCAGACTCCAAACCGGCAATAAAACGTGTCACCATTAATTGTTACCTTCCGCATACCATCACATGACGCTACCAAAATAGAAAAATATATTTTGCACCAAATCATAACTGTGTTTACATTATGTTATGAATATCCAAAGCCAGATATTATTCCAGCTTCGAATATCCAAGAGTCCTGTAACTATTGTTGCAATATTTACGTTTTCTTTCCGCCATGTCCAATATGACTACCGGATGTCCCCTTTGAAAATGCATTATACAACTTGGATATTGCTGCTTCCGGGTATCAATATTCTAAAAGTAGCTATTATTCGTCAAAATATATTTTAAGAATATTTAGTGCATCTCACTAGAATCCTCTTAAATATCTTTCATGTATACAGTTTCCAGTTTCCACCTTTTCTTCAGCCACAAATATTTGCCCCCAACTTGAAAATAAATCAACAATACTATCATCTCATCCCCTTTGCTCAGATTCCCAGCATTTTCTCTCAATTATTCCACATCTAAACATACAATAATAAAATCTTCAATTCCTGATTTTAACATAATGTGTCCGGCCTTACCTTGTTCACGTTGTAAAAGGCTGACTTCAGATCAATAAATACAGCCCATTGGCTTCTCTCCCTTACTTTTATCTCCCTTCCTATAATATAATTCAATGTGTAAATCGGTGTGAATATTCTCTGTAACTCCCATACCACTTCTGAAACCTGTAAGATATTTTTAGATAAATAGTCCCTTCTCTCTTACTTCTCTTTCCAGTCTGCATCTTATAATTCTCATCCATATTTTATACAGTAATGACATGAGCGCAATTCCTCTGTAATTTTCGAAATTGTTTCTGTTACCTCTCTTGTAAACTGGGATAAATACGCTTTCTTTCCATTTCTCTTGAATAATTCCATGCTCAAATTCCATGAATAAGTTTTCAATAGGTTTTATACCTTCTTCCTTAGAATTCTAAGAAAGACCACAGTTAGTGAAAAGTATTAAAAGGATAGTAAGTAAGAGTAAGACAAGGAAACGTGCATGTGGTGAAGTAGGGGATTTTAAACAGTTTGATTTTGGAAATACTGAATATTGATAGCAAGAATGTAATATTAATTTACTTTATGATTGAACTGGTCAATACGAGAAATCCGACATAATGGTTCCCCGTTGTAGTATACGTTTTTCGAGAGCAAAACAAATAACGTCGCGAGTAGTATGTACAATATTTTGAGATAATGTGTGTTTAATGCACGAAAAATAATATGAAAGCAACTCAGTTACAGTCTGCACAAAGATACATTTTCTCCTCTGGACAAATTTTATCGTTCATTACGAGAGCCCATTGATGGCATTTCGTACATTGTATCACATCTTCCACTGGTTTTGTGCCACATATGGACGATTGGCGTACAAAAGTAAGATAAATGAATGAGAAGGCAAAACATTTATAATTGATTCCTGAACTGAACCGATTAATTTTTGACAACTTGGACGTGGTTCAATATAGGCATCTGCAGACCGTGGAAACAAACAAAAGATAGACTAGTCACTAAAAACCCTGCCCCAATAACTTATTGTATACTGAAATGTAGCTTATACTTTATTATAATAAAAATAATAATAATATTAATTATAATATAAATAATAAGGTATTAAAATATATTGAAATAATCAACTTCTGTAGAATCGTTAGCACCCAAGCCGTAAAATTGTTTCACAATGTACAAAAACTGAAAACGGTTCACTGACTAACATGCTCAACAAAACAGCACGACATACGGTGGGGACGTTTGTCCAACTGCATAGTGCGATATTGAGATGACGTTAGCAGAAGTTTCTGAAATAATAGCGCGGTTCAATTTAGACAACACTCCGTTAATAGATTCTGGTCTCATTTTTGAGATCGATGACGTTCCAGATTGTGTCCTGTGTAGAAATTATCCATGTTTACTTTCGCTCTGTTTTATTGTCATCTGATACAAACGAGATGTCATTAAAGGCGTCGACTGTAAGCTTGTTCAGTTGTCGAAAGGGGGTATATGAACCACTCGCTCTCCCACGCTCCACGATAACAGATACTGTTTGTTGATGGAAATATATATAAGTAAAGAACTATTTACTCACAACTATAATAAAAATATATTATGCATTTAAAAAATAATTTTTAGAGACTATTATGTCCTTCTTTACACATGTATAATGGAGAAATATTAAATTCTTCATATCAAAACAAGAAAAAATGATTTGTTTCAGATAAAATAATGACCACACCTTTCTCAAAGTATTTGTATCACTGGATTAAAACATTTAGATGTCCTTCTCACAAAGAAAATTATAGCGGTCGCTGTCGTTGCTGCACTGCCTGCTAAGGAAGAGCAATCGCCTATCTATTGCAAGGCACTCCCAGTCGTGCTGTCGTTCTCGCAGCCAACGGTTGTAGGCCGTGGCGTTCAAGGGTTCGCCTGAAAAGGAACACTCATTGTTAAAACGCAACTGCAAATAACACAAAAATAAAATAAAAATAATAATCGGAAATAAAATAAAATAAAGTGTTTGAAAGTGTGGTTTTACTGGGAAATGTTTCAGTATGTTTATAACTATAGTGGGGATCCTGAAGCAACGTTATTATTCCTCGCGTCAATGTATGCTACTTCTTATGAAGGAGTTTCACTCACAGTGTCGTTAGAATTTCAAATATACGTTACGTACTGATACCCAAAATGCCTGAGAGACCGAAAGTTAAAAGACAAAGTTAGCTCAAAATATCGACGAATTCTTAGTATCCAGATTGGATTCTGTCTTATGCCCAAACCATGGCTACGACATGAAATTTTCTATTTCAGTGTGTTATTGCGATCTATACTTTTGTGCGCATGACAAGTAAATCAAGCAAAAGACAATTAATTATAACTTCGACAACTGAAAATCTGCGGAATAATAAGCTCACCGCATTTCTTCAGCCTCAATTCTTGCAGAATAAGGGTAGTAAACCGTGTCTTACACATCTGTTGGTGTAAATCGGTACTGATTGAAGCAGAAAGGCAAGTTGTTCGGTTAAGATATGGGCATGTTGGGGATATGGTTAAATGTGAGAAGTCCAAGCCCCGGATGGGTATAACTTCCGTCGGTGATTCTCCTCTCGTTTACAGTTAATCCCGTTTTCCGTGACGTGCACAAACCCAGGCGGATAAAATCCCGCCAAGAGGGAGATTATTCGCAAGCCGACGAGGAAGTCGGCGCCGCATCTCACGTCCCATGGGGAGAAACGCCGCCGCCTCCTGGACAGGGCTACCAACCACACACGTTGACGCGCGCGGAATCAAGAGATAATTACCGGCTTAGTTTAGCTTAGAGCCAACATTGAAAGTCTTTCTTCAACGACTCTGACAGGGAGGTTCTAGGTGGAAGCTAAGTACTGTTCTTTGTAAATCATTATGTTATGAGTGAATAGTAGTAGCTTCATATTGGAACCCAACTTTGAAAGATCAGTCGACAATAGCCACATAGCTAGGTCGAATTCAGTCGCTGCCTCTGTAGCGTGGACAAAATGGTTTCTCCGATCAATACCACGTAAATGTTGTAGAACCGTAACAAACGGATCCTTCTACCCTTCTTCCTTGTACTATCCTCTCCACGCACGCACAATATACTTCCTCACATGACGGGAGCTTAAAGGTTGTCCCGGCTGGCGGGTGGAGAGAAAGGAAGGGAGGGAGAAAAACGCACGGAAGGGAGAAAAAAACCGGAAGGTGGCGTGTAGGTCGGCACAGAATCTCACTTCCTAGCGGAGGAAGGGACGCAGCTACCTCTCGGTGTAAAAACTACATTTCCTACTCCAACGGAACTTGTGTCCAGTCCAGCAGTTGATGCGCCCGGAAGGATTCAGCAAAAGAACGAACGGAGGCGGGCGACTCACCCAGCACGGTGGCGGGGGCGGCGGTGCGCGCGCCCACCCACACCAGCTTCTCGAACGAGGAGAGCTCGCGGCCGTGCAGGAAGTCGACGAGCGCCTCCGCCTCGGCCGCCGTCTCCACCACGGCGAGGTGCGCGCCCTCGCTTGGCGCACGTGGGCGTTTGGCCGCCGCTCCCACGTGGTGGGCGCGGTGCAGCTTGTAGGCGGCTGCGCAGCCAGCCCGGCGCGCGCTGTAGCCCTGCTGAGCGCGTGGCGCAGGGAGGCAGCGTGGGCTTGCGCCGCGGCCTGCGCACGGGCGGGGGCCAACGAGATAAACAAACACACACACACACCACAACACTAGCATTTTTGGACTTTAAAACTTGTTTTCGGTAAAAAAAAAGTCAGACGAAAATTATTTATTCATCTTCCCGTTCTTTACCAATTGAGCGTGAGGTGCCGCAGGGTTCAATCACGGTATTTTTCTTTTTAATAGATAAAATGTCACGTTAACATCTGGTTAATTAGTAACTTTGTAAATATGAATCATTAAAATTAGATCAATAAGTAGGTGTTAAATTGACACTGATTTCTTTTTACATTTCCCTCCATAAGAGAATATTAAGTATCATTCAACATTTTTCACATTTCCCTTATACGCACAATCCTCTCGAACCGTGTATGTTTGTAAATGCCTTTGCCTATCTAGCAGGTCGAAATCCTTCGTGAAGTCTGTGAAAATGTCCCTTTCGGAGCTCTCATTCCTTCCTGATATCATCCACGAGGTTCTTATCAGCATGAATAGTTCCCCTTCCCTTCGTGAAACGAAACTGTTCATTTGGGATAAGCTGGTTGATATGGGCCATATTTTTCAGTTAACACTTTTGAGAATATCTTCTATATATTATTTCAAGCCCTTCATTGCATCTGTAGGATAATTCAAATGCTGATATGTTTGATTCTACAGTTCAGTCTTTTTGAGCACCTGTGTATACAAGGTTCCAAGCTCACATCCCTGTGGGATCAAATCATGCACTTCTGGTAATAAATTTTCAAGATGTAATTATGTGTACATCGATGTAGAATTTAATTATTCTTCCACATAAAATATACAATATACATGAACACGTTTTGTTAATGGTATATATCAGATTCTGTTATGTAATAACAAAAAAATATTCCCGAATACTATTTATAATCAGAAGCTGATAACATTAGCAGCAAATTTAAAACGAATTTAATTTTTTGCTCAGAATGGTGTGAATTTGATGATTACAAATTCAGTAACAAGATAAATAACGTAACATCAAGCTGCAAAAAATCTAGTATCTTAATTTTTGTGATTCACTATGGTAAAGCTCGTTTTAGGACCAGTTGTTTGCCATTTAATGTCTTAAAATATCAATGGACGCTCACATTTCTCACAACACAAACCAATCATATGTAATGCTTGAAGCATTTTTGACATCTGAATATTTCCTTTTCTTTAGAGGACGATCACTAACGCAGACAGCAAAGTATTTTTATACTTTTTCTAATTAATTATTTATCCAGCTGTACACTTCTCGCCTCATAATACTTACCTGGGACTTGGAAGGGTCGGAATAGCGGGGAATTCGCACACGTATCTCTCCCACTTGGAGCAGACGCCGTAGAGCATCCACACTTCCTCATCGATCATCCCACAAATTTGCGAACTGGGCTCGTCGTGTCTCCATCGCTCCCGCACCACGTTCGAAATGGGCTGGCCTACGAAAAATACACGTGTTGAGCTATTAAGTTAAAAAAGTAACGAACATTAAGTAACGGAAAAACCTTAATAGATTTTGGAGTTTTTTAGTTCCTCCTGGAGGGAGAAAAAAATAGTTTTGAAATATGTAATAATGCAACACTAAACTATTAATTAAATAAAATTAGTTAACAATGCATAATCCGATTACATTAAAACCTTTGAATAAAAAACAAAATATAATTATGCACAATTATTGATCTTTGTAGATGTAGTGCCAACAAACAATCTTGAGAGCGGTGTTTGCCTCTTCCGGGCTCTCAGTCTGGGAAAACAGGGCCACGGCTTTCGGGACCACGCTGCACACACGTTATCACTTGATTGATGTTTCCTGGCATGTCAACTGCTGCGGTAATTAATCCCAGAAGCGTAGTGAATGTGTGAGTACCTGGAGGTGATGTTTCTGCCCCAAAGGATGTTGAGATCCGGTGGCGACCTACACATTGGATTGTGGGTAACTTTTCTCTCCATTAACTGTGTTTGTGAGTAAGGGTTTAGGATTAGCTATTAGGATTAGGAAAGGGGTAAACTTAAGAGTTCGTTCCGACTGGGTCGGTGCCCTGACGGAGGAAGATATCACCTGCAAACCGAAGGTTAGGACGGCGCTAGAACTCACGTTCCAGGGAACGCGGAATATCGCCAACTCCCGGGATATGACGTGTACTAATTTAATGTTCGGAACTAATGATGTTGATGCACCATAAAGCATAGACAAATTACTATAAAAAGTTACCAATTTGAGAGCTGGGTAAACAAATTAAAGTATATCGTACAATGGCATTGCAAAATGTGTCGAAGTTTCGTGCAAATGACAAGTCGTAACGAACAAACTGTCGAATTGAGCACATGGGCATAATATGCAGTTTAGTTGCCAGCCAAAGCGGTACCTCTTTAGAATAACATTTCTATACTAAATGATTAGAGCTGAGCAGTCTAGAGCGCTGACCGAGCACGGTGACGAAGGGCACGTGGAAGCCCGCGTGCAGGGCGTCTGCAGATTAGTTGCCTGCCAAAGCGGTCCCTCCTTAGAATAACCTTTCTATACTAAATGATTGGAGCTGAGCAGTGTAGAGCGCTGACCGAGCACGGTGACGAAGGGCACGTGGAAGCCCGCGTGCAGGGCATAGGTGCGCTGGGCGTCGGAGGCGAGCCCCTCGCCGCGCAGCCAGCGCCGCAGGGCCGCCGCCTCCTCGCGGCTGTCCACGACCAGCAGGTGCGCGCCCTCCAGCTCGCACGCCGCGCGCGCCTCCTCCCACGCCAGCGCCGCGCGCCCCACCTTGTAGGAGCCCCCGCTGGCCAGCCGCGCGTACCCCGGCGGCACGTCCGTCTCGATGATGCCTGCGCCTGGCCAAAGCCAAACACCACAATTACAACCCCTCTCTAGCATTAATTAGGAGCTAAGTGCGTGCATTTTGTACGTGACGCGCTTAATATCTCTATCTGGCCTTCAAAAAATCGTGAACTGCATTTCAAAGAAAAACAAATCAAAATACTTAATAATATACACGTCGATACAACATCGCATCATGGCTAAAGGCCCATTCACAATGCAAACGTAAACATAAGCATAGCGCATAGTCATAACAGTAACAAAAGCGATAGACTGAAGTATTCACAATGCCTAACATAAATGTAAGCAAAATAAGTGTTTTTATTGTCTGTGAGAGTGTCTGGTTGGATCGACTTCAAGATATCGACTGTGTCTATGTCCCATATGGCGTTAGTTTTTTTATCGACTTCGCTACAATATCGATTCTCAATTTTGTGTTACCGTTTCGTGATTGGTTCATATCTTATGTCTTACGTAAGCATAATCACCGAAGCTTGACGTTTGCAAGCTTTTAAGTTAACGTCATACGTGTTATGCTTATGCGAACGCATTGTGTATGAAACCGCTTACGGACGTAGTTCTAACTTTTATGTTAACGTCATGCTTATGTTTATGTTTGCATTGTGCATGGGCCTTAACAGCGCGCAGCACTGCCCGGGCCGAAGCCAGCAATGCACATGGCGGAGGAAATCATTTAAGGAAGTTACACCAACGACATTCTGACAACGCGCCCCTGTTTGTACGTAGCTCCTCCGGCACCGATGTAGGTAGATTCCTGATCCCTCGAGAAACATGCCCACTTGGAATTGGTGAATCGCGTTCATGTCATTGTGCAGCTCTGAAACTTGTGACATTTCTTGAAGTGAGGAATCTTGTAAAGTAGTTTGATGCATGCAGAGTAACGGCGACGCACATATTATGAGGCAGTCGAGGTTAAATCATAACAAAGTCGTCTCCTAATAGTTCGTGTACCTGAGAAACAGCAGTGCAGAATTAGTTGCCTATCAATCAGGGGCGCGCTGTCAGAAAATTTCATAATGAAGATAAAATCACGTAATGAGATTGCCCACCTCATACTAATAGGTAAAGTGATATTCTTATCTGTGAAAAGAAGAAAGAGAAATAGTTGTTGCTGAAATTAGTCCTTAGATCCGATGACGGTCGGAAAATCTTGCTTTTTTCCCTTCAAGTTTACACAAAAACACGTTTCGTATTTACACAAAAACACGTTTGAAATACAATGGTGTTTTCAAGAATAAATGGAAGATGTACAAGCTGAAAGAATGAAAGAAAATAATACATCCTTTACAAGAACATAGGTGTGTTGTGTAAAATGTAATGAAGATAGAGCAATTTGTGAGAAAATTACTTCTGCATAATTCACCATTGAAGATGTGATCTATTGTATCATCTCATCTATCTATATCAACAACTATTGTTCGGTCATATGTTTCTATATTAGGTATTAAATTCAGATTGTTTAACGTGTCACCTGGCAGGAGAACATGGAATATTGCTGTACTGGAGCGAAAGCGCACATTATTGTTATAAGGGATCTAATGAAGTCATATTAACTACAGTACTTCATTTTTTGAAATTAAATATTCTTTTTTAAGTTTTTTAAGTTATTTAGATCTTGGTGTTACTTCCACACCCAACCACGAGCATTTTCTCAACTGATGAAGAGAAATGGACGATTAATCGCATCGACAAGAGGTCGAAGACTTACGAAAACATTGCAGTAATTATTTCAGGCGTATTCAGAAATATATTTTTGAAAAAGAAAACGCACTATTGACACCGAAAGAATTTTGGATACCATTTGTAATAATAATAGAAATAATATAGTGTTCGCGAGATTGAGACATTTTCAACCTATTAAGTAATTCATGTCTTTGTACCATTGGTCTCAAGCAGCAGAAAAAAATATCGAACCTCAATGATACGAGTAGTCTCATGGAAATAAGACGAATGTCAATGGCTAGACATTGTTCCATTGACACGTATTGTCCCATACTCTACGTTTTGCTGTTAATGATGCTAAAACAGTACGTAGTTTCTCGCCCGTATTTTCACACAAAATTACGCGAAAAGTACTAAAATTTTCGAAAAATCTTACATGACCTTATTTCAAAATCCATTTTTAAGGAACAGATTTCATGAAGGGAAAAAAATTCTCGTTTAGAATTTTGGTTTGTAGAAAGACGGGAAAAACGTTTGAAATTTTGCAATTTTTGACATCGTGGTTGTCAACAATTTTGAGACCTGCACTATTCTCTTAAATGTCCTTCGCGCTATCCAACAACGAAATTTAATAAAAAACGATAGAGCCATATTTTTGAAAATGTCCCAGGAGCATATTGAAACATAATCCCCCATATTAAAACATCTATTTCACATTCAAGGGTCAGATCGATTAGGGAATATCAATTTTGGAGAAAATTGGCTAAATGATTTAGCCTCTAGCGTTGTTCACAGACGGACGGACGGATGGACAGACATATTTCGCTGTCATTCCGAGTTTTCAATATCAAGGACCCACAAACCATGGATTCTGGTTACATCACGTGTTAAATAATTTTTTCTCTAAATTTAGCAACTTGATACAATTTTTCGTTACCAGAGTTTTGAAATAAGAGTTTTTCTGCCAAAAATTCGCCGTTTATGTGCAGAATAACATAATGTTATCTTTCCTCCCCAACGAGAAAGTAATTATTATCACAATTTATTTCTCTATCGACCATTTTGTCATTTAAGATATCTATATTAAAGAGGTTATTAGTAATAAGTAAACGACCCATCCTGCATGCAGGAGGCCTTTGCCCTCAATGGGATTAAACCAGGCTAATAATAATAACACTACTAATAATAATATTAAAGAACAACATTCTATTCAAGGCAGCTATCATTCTCTTGGAATCTCTTTCCCGTGGTAATCGTTGTGAGTGGATTTGCACACAGCTCAAATTCATGTGATGTAAATTATACAATAATAATAATATTATATAATTTCAAATACTTACCACAGGACCCGTACACCATCAATAAAACGACACCAAGAAATTCAGCCTCAAGCCACGGCATTTTTTTACTCGTAAAGTCCGACCTTGTGGTTTAATTGGACGAGGCAGCAAATGACCTCTGGAGACAAAAAAGTGTTTGTATGTCAATTCCACGTTTTAGCCTCCTCGCTTCGCAATGTTAGAGTTTCTACCAACGTACTGCAATCCTTGTTACCCTTTGTGTTTCATTATGTATTTAAAATCATACCTTGCTGCAAAATAAAATGTATGTACGGAATATTACTTTTAGTGTCTTATTACCCACGATGTATTCTTTGTCACTATGAATTCTCTGTAATCATTTTAGATACATCGTTGCCGTTGCAGCACTGTAAGCAACCCCATGTAAGGTGAATGAATAACTGAATAAACTGTTACAGATTGTAAACATTAAATTATGGGATGAGTAAAGCTAAGACTCGTCAGATGAATGTCCACATGTAGAACGCCAGCAGTTAAGATCTTTATCCACACGAGCATGCACTTACTGTATCAAGAGCAATCTTACTAAACGGGCGAAGCTCTGCTGTAAAATTTTGCCAATGAAGCGCTGGAATGCCACGATATATGGAAGTATTATTCAGTCTCAAAACTCAAAGTGAAAAAATACAACTTATTTATAAAATCATTGCACTTACTTTATTATATTTATGCGTACGTGCTACTACAATTGAAATAGCATAATGAATACAAGTTTAGTAGAAAAACGCGAAGGAAAAAACGACGCAATGTAAATGCATGAAATTTCCTGGTCAAACTGACTTCGCACTGATCCCAGGACAATACAGATTGAACGACAGTTGATTGGTGCTATGGAGATAGACCTCTAATAAAGAGCAAAATACGTAATGCTAAATTTGGCATCACTTTCACTTTAACGTGGGGCATAAATCGCTATAACTGTCAACTCAGAACGCTCGCACAACTCCTTATATCAACATTCTTCAAATAAGAGTGAGGACAAAATCGAAGATGAGTTAGAGTTAACACAAGGAAATACGCTGATGAAACTGGAAATATCTACAAATCCATCTTCAGGGCATTACAATTGAGGTTTTCTCGGTAACTGTAGTGAGAATATAAAGTACAGGCGAACAGCTGGGTAAGATCTACTCGACAGAATTAAAAATTATTTCTTGACTATACAAAAGGTTGAAGATAATACAGTCGTACATGCAAGATCTCAAATCGGTAGAATGCAGTCACAAACATTGTAGATTTGTGAAGAGACATTTTTCTTCCAAAGATTGTAGAGTTAATGCGTTGCAGATCGTTCGCTACTATTTTGGAAAGAAATCAAACCTATGACTTAAGTTCGGTACCGACTCGGGCATCCACCGAAACTTCACTGTGGAAGATGCAGGTACTACGCGTATCATTTCGATGGGCGCGCTCCCGTAACTCGAATATTTGGTCCGCGATTCAACATGGCGTCGTCTTCAGTTTCAACTCCAACGTCACACCTTCAACATGACTCGCCGAATTCATCGCACGGTTCTAATATGGCCGCCACACCCCGACGTAAGAGTTGATATTCCTTAACATTATTTTATTTTGGCGTTTGTATTTGTTAAAAAAAAAACTTAACAAATATTTTGGTAAGAATGTAACACAAAATAATAATTTGTATTTCACTTATCCAACAAAGAGATTTAAAATCTCATTTTTGAAACTTGTAACCTGGACAATTCGCGATTGTGAAACAGCAAACGTTCGAAGACCTAATACTTACATGGAGAAGCAAGAGTAGGAGCAGGATGTGGAAGGGGAGAATGAGGAAGGGGAGGAAAAGAAACAAAACGAGAGGTAAAAGGAGGAGGGAGAGGAGGAGGAGAGGCAAGAGAGAAAGCAAACGAGGAGGAGGAGGAGGAGGAGGAGGAGAGCCAAAAGGAAGGAAGAGGAGGAAGACGACAGGCCGAAGGAACAACACGCTGCATAGGGCGACGACGCAGGCAATGGCTGCCTTCGCCGCGTGCGTACCTCAGGCTCCCGTGCTTGGCTTCCGGCCTCCGCTGGCCCCGACGTGCCGCGACGTGCCGTGGTCCCGGGGCGTCCGCAACTGACGGAAGGCGGCGGCGGCGGCGGCGGCGGCGTCGCCGGCAATTGCTCTGCTGAACTCTGCCCTTGAGATAACCCACGCGCGCGCGGGGGTGGCAGCGGCGGCCGGCGCCGCGGCGCGTGGGGCCAGGAGCACGCCGCCCTTCCAAGTGGCAGTGCAAGCAGAGGCGCCTTTCTCTCACAGCCGTCTCTACTCGCAAACGTCTTTTATGGACCTGCAATTCGTGGTCCGTGAGAATTTCTGTCATGTCACAGACACAAAATAGATTTTATGTTTTACATCTATTACAAAATATTCATTAGACGAATAATAATCACGTAAAGTACTCGACAACTGCTGTTAAGCTAGTTTATTATTATTATTATTATTATTATTATTATTATTATTATTATTATTTATTACTAATATTAATACTAAAATAATAATTTCACTGCAGAATATTTAATAGGGTTTACTTTTAACGTAACATCTAAAATGAACATTCTAATAAACAATGAGTGAATGGGCAGGATACAAGTTTTCAAGAAGATTTGGAATCGTTCGCACCTTTTCAGAAGAAAGAATTATGAATTACCAAATTGATTTTGTAATCTTCACCAGTTGCTTCGCAGGTGATGCATATGAGTAAAACCGCTTTTCTCAAAAGTTAAATAATTAAATCAATTAAAACTAATATTTCAACGATCTCGTTTCCGGAAACCACCGGGAAAAAAATCATTTCCATGTCCTGAGCGCCAATATTGCAATCTAATTTATTATCAACGAGGCAATATTTATATATATTTTATTAAAACCTTTCTGGAAAATTTTGTTACGGTTTGAATACAATCTACATCCCTTGAAAATGTAAAACCTACATTTTAACTCTCCGTAGATTAATATATTGTTTTATTACGAACCCGTGACTCCATATCGATTAATTGTTCAACAATTATACGCAAATATATATTTCTAATATTTGGGAGCATCCGCTCTTTCATGACCTTCCTGACTTTATTTATTATTATTGGCTTTACTTCCTTAAGATTCTGAAGAAAACATTAGTCTGACCTCATTTCGTAATTCCGTGGGTTGCGTTTGTAATGGCGGCAACTCAGTCCCCCTACTAGAGGTTTCTGGCAAATAATTGCTCATTAATGTCAATGTCGAGTTTCCTCACGTACAAATTTTTGCTCAATGTCTACCACTCTTGTCCTCTGCCTTTAATAATGAAACTTCAGAATTTTAAATTTCTGCAATGCAAATAATGTAATTGCAGAAGTAATATTGAGATGAAATATTATTATTACTTGCATGTTGGCCATTTTTGATCACGCTGCACGTTCTCATCCGAGGGCCAGACATATTCTATCCCGGAAAGAGATTAACTTGTGTTATTATGGGGATAAGCTTTTCAGCTGTTTTCGTTGGTAAGACAAGGTTGTTTTGCCTAGAATTATGAATTATGAGGTGAATTATTATATAATGAATAAGATGATGAGGAGAGGTGATCGTGAGCTTTTTGAACCATCCCAGCATTCGCCTCTACGACCGAGAGAAACCACGAAAACTCCCGTCAGGATGTCCGCCCCGTGGACTCCCGATCGGTTCCCGAAAATAGGTCTAGCACCATATTTTTACAGCCGCTACGTAAGTGGAGAAAATTTTAAAAAAATTTGAAATGGTTTTTGTGAAAATATTGCAAGTTTTATAATTTAGCAACTCACATTTACCAGTTTTGTTCCATTTACTCTTAAAAATCTCTGCTCTTAACTCTTCCTGTCTTCAGCTCGAACATATTCATTTCAGCCATGTGAGTCTTTGCGGTGTAATAACACAATGCTTCACATCAGAGAAAACGATGACTAAGAAATTTTAATGAACATATTTTTGCCAGTAAAAGCAACCACCTTGCTAAGAAAGCGTTGCCAAATATTAAAATAAAGGTAAGGGACATCCCATGTTACATACTTCTTGAATCTTTGAAGCGAATGATGAACTAATTATGCGGATCTCAAACATTAATATTTAATTATATTGTTCCAAAAACAATATAAAAAATTGTGGATTTTTTTATTGAGCTAGTTGAGTGTTTTCAACTTACAGGCGCATATTCCTGAAAATTATTGTGTAATGTTGTCATCTAGAAGGTCTATTTATCTAACTTGTTTTTCTTCATTTCAATTCCTTCATTCATGATAGTGTGAGATAACATTCTGTTTGGAAACTTTCCGTCGTGACTCTAGTGAATTATGGATTTTTATGGTACATTACCAATTTATATCTTGCTTTCATAAACGCTGTAAATTCGAACGCATTACTTAAATTCACATAAGAATTATCTTAAAACCGCTTTGATGCGAGAAGTGTCAGGAAACAACCGGTAAATATTAGTATATAGATCGTCATTCTTGATAATTGGATAATGATTGAATATAAAAATATTACCCTACTACAACATGAACTATTTTCCTGGAATACATAATTAGATATATACAACAGAATAAAGTGTATCGCATACCGGATGCAAGGATATGATTCCTAGTTCAAAACCAGTGACTGCGGTCACAGAAATTGATTTACAATCCAAAACAACAGTAGTTATCAGTTAGTCTAAGGAAAAACAGTTATACGACGACTCTAGACATACATTTAACTTTATATTATACATGAAACTTTGCCCATGAAGCAAGCTGTTACTTTACATTATTTTATTTCTCTTGGTAAAACCCGTATTGAACAATAACTATTTTATTTATTATAATGCATTATTTATTACTTGCTTAGCTTGGCGCTGCCGAGAATGTTTTCTAAACATTTAAAACATTTTATTTGTGAAAAGAAATTTTGAACATATCCAGATATCTCCCTCATGCATCGAATATAATACGAAAAAGTGTGAATTAAAATATATTTTTAATGTGTTTGATCACACAATTATAAATAATTTTCTTCAATCTGATGTCTGAAGTAACGATTCCTGTGATGCGAAGAATAAAGATGGGAATTCACCATTTTGAGTGCGTTGCAAATCCCCAAAAGTAGTTGTTTCTGAAATTCCCTCAGGATGTCCCTTAAGGATTCGTTTAAAAAGTCTCAATTGATTCGTTTTGTTGAGAGGAATGAAGTGAGATCTTGCTCGTCTCTGTTCACGCCAAAAATACAAACGTCTTTAAATTCTCACCCCTCCTGCTAAAACCACGTTTGTTTTTTTGTCTCAGAATGTTTTGGGTATGTTAAGTACTGTATTTTCTAACTGTGGTCGCCAATAACCTAGTTGTTTCTTAAAAACACCTTAAATAAATAATTTTAAAAAATCCGAAAAAAGTCAGTTCACCACCAGTAGACCGAGACGCGTTGCCAACTTGCTGGCCCAAATGGTGGACTGCAAGGGGCCTAACAAGGAAGGACGGACACGCACGGGTTATCCGGATTATGCATTTGGAATTAATGTCGGAATTGAATTCGGACTTGACCAAAAACCAGTTTGCGATTATCCAGCTTAGATGTAAGTCAGATATCATGACGTCAGCAGTCGACGGCACAAAATGTGTGTCACATAAAAAGGAAACAATGCTTAGTATTTATCTATAAAGTGAATCTGGAAGTAATAGAAAATATTAAGTTAAATTATGCACACAAATACAACAAAGTGGCATTGATTTTATCAAACGAACGTACCTTTAAATAGTATTATTAAAAGTATTCTTATAAACGCATTTCTAAAATCTGTTTGTTACATTTAGAGAAAATGATTCTTAAATATTTTCTCATTGCTCACAAGATGATTTTTTTCATGTGGCCTATTTTTAGAATTCTATTGTTGTTTCATCAAACGAATTCGCTGAAGAGCAAACGTGATAGTGTGGAATGACATTTTTTTTATTTCATGCACTCATTGGAAACAGTAATAAGCAATTGTAGGTAGGTTTATTCTTATGACAAGTTAACTGAAAATTCCGACAACAATACCGATACTGAATTATATCCGACAAAATAATGCACTTAAACTGAAAACTTCCATTTTTATTATCTCCAGAGCAACAGAGTCCCTTTCGTATTTGCATGTCATGCAGATGAAATATAAAGAAAACATACTCGCCTGTAACAAATGAGATTTTCTAGTCCGAGCGCTGTGCAGCGTCGTTGCCCCTGACGCAAGTCTCGCAACGAACCAGTAGCTTTCCCAGCGAGAGACTCTCGCCTGCATTCCGGGCATCGAGTGTTGGTGGCGGCCGCGCAGAGAACGGATGTTCGGAGCCCACCCACGCCAGGGACAAAGCGCCCGTGGAGGGGGCGCTCGGCACCACTGCGCCGCTTCCGGGCGGCGGCGAGGGAAACGGTTTCACAGCTCCAGGTCCGCTCCGACGCTTCCACTCCAAATTGATGCCTTATTTTACGTGGCGAGACTCGGGCCATCAGGCCCGCTCTTCCGTCTGACCACGCTAATTTCGCTACGCTCCTTTCACCAACTAGCAGAGAAAGAAGGTATTTCTTGGGCGAGAAACAGTCGATTTGAATTTAGCTCAGAGATCTTTTACATTCAAGTAAATCTACTAACATGGGACAGCCAGCTTTACTTCCCCTCCGAAGGAAAGCGTACGAA
Organism: Gryllus bimaculatus; assembly: GCA_017312745.1. Lineage (NCBI taxonomy): Eukaryota > Metazoa > Arthropoda > Insecta > Orthoptera > Gryllidae > Gryllus > Gryllus bimaculatus. The sequence continues at coordinate 2,606,356 of BOPP01000149.1, read as the reverse complement.
GGATTTTTTTTAAAATCTACGACTGCGATCGGGTTTGAACCCGCCAACTTTGGTACCACAGTCCGGTACGCTAATCGTCACATCATCGGCGCACAGCGATGTTCGGCAATCGCTGCACCAGCCACTCGTTGCGCCCGCCGTCACACGCTTGCACTTGGCAGATTTACTAGCTTCGGGTGACATTTAAGCAGGTTTGAGAGATTTTCGCGTTCGTTAATTTGAGGTTATTACATCGCGCGACAAATTTATTTACTCTCCGCTGTTAAACTTTACGGCAACATCTGTACCTATCATGTCAGGGAATATAATATATGTAGTCCCGTCGGTAGGTACTAAAAAAGGGGGTTACTTGGAAAAATGTCGTAAAAATGTTTTCTTTGAATGTATTGTATGTACTCAGATACTAGTTAAAACCCTAAAAAAATGTTTGGCCTCTCAGGTCTTGTGCTAACTTCAGGAGACACGAAAACTATTTTTTTCTTACTTTTTTTTCTAGTTTTGTTCTATAACTTTTTAACTGTACCTCCTATAAAAAATGTAATTATCAATAACAGAGAATAAAAATTCCTACAAAGTTTGTACAAAACTTTTTCCAAATCAATTATCTGGGGAGCTATAGCTCTTGAAAAAGCAAACTTTTGCAAGATTCCTACGCGGTGACTGGCGTACGACCAGCCACTTTACACCCGTGCGCTCTTCTATTACATATTGTACTATTATTATACTTATTATTATTATTATTATTATTATTATTATTACACTACCGAGAACTGGGTAAACTGCTTCAAAACTAATTGTTAAAGGACATATTCACCAAAGCAACACGAAATATAGTACTTGTATAATCTTGCATGATCTACAAATTTATAAACGTGTTTAGTCTTACGTGATAATACCTTCCATTCTTGAAAGAAAGAAAGAAAGAAAGAAAAGAAGAAGAAAAAAGTGTGTTTGCACCTTTGTGTGTTTCTGATTCAACGATGGATTGTTGTGTAGGCTGGATTGTAGATGTCCAGACTTTCATGTTCTTGGAATACAAAATATGAATACCGTTTTGTTTTGAAAACCTAATAATAAAACATTTTCGCCTTTCGCTTGAAATTCACGTCATAATTTTTCTTTTCGTTCTTTCCCCCAAAATTAAATTACTTTGATTCTCACACATTGTAGGACGAATGCTAGTGACTATATGCTTGAGATTTCCTCAAATTTCATTACTTGATATTGATTAATCAAACATCACCTGAACCCCAATGATAAGATTGAAAAAGCCTCGCAATGATCAATGATCTAGGAAATATCAAATTGTTTGTGGCTGTAGTACAAGTACACCGGCGTATACACAATATTGAGGTCATTGCACCGCTGCCGTAAGACAGGTAGATGCATGTACGTTTGTGTTACATCTCGCGAAGAGTAGTGCTGCAATGTCACTTCAACGTGGAAAGGACCTTGTTTTATATTCCAAAATAATTTGACAGAAGGGAAGGTGTTTGTGAAAAAAAGGAGTTATCAAACTTCAAGAATCTAGTGTGAAACGAAATAAATCTGACGATCAACAGTTTTTGAAAGGGTTGTCGCAAGTAACTGTTCATATTGCGTGTTCAAAAAGTTATAACAATGAGAAATTGATTTTTGCTTATGTTCGTCAAGGAGGTGATGCTCCCAAGCCCATCCTTGCTTGTTACACATGCAAGACTTCTGTGGACTGCTAAAATTGTTCACTTAAGTAAGTTCAGGAACTTCTGAACAACACATAGACAAAAGGTCTACCCGAGTGTATATGAATAATCTTGATACTGAAAAGCTGAGAAGTTGGTTTTCTGAATACATTCATCGAACGTGATGTGAATATGTCAATTAGCTCAGGAATCATTGGGAATGAAGAAGAGAACTGTCAATTATCCCAAGCAGTTGCAATTACTTGCATGAAGAAAATTTTGAAGAAACGAAGTTGAAACGAAAGAGTAAGGGTACTTTTGCAACAGCCACTTGTGATACGAGAATCGTAGACAGAACAATTTAGGCAATTTATCCGCTATTTTCCAACTAGTGCGTATTACTGATGAAGACATTCAACTCCAATTAAAATTTGAGCTCGCACTCTTTCCAATGTCTCTGCTTCGAGAAGTAATGCACAAGGGTACAGTCTGTTTTGAATGCCGCGTTTACACCCTTCTATGAAGAAGTAAATTTCAGCAGATAATGTACAGTAATTGATGATGGGTACCTTCTACATAAGGTTCTATGGGATAAAACCAGAAACGTCGCGTTCCATTTAGTGTGCACCTCTTATGTAGACTACGTACGCATTTTGGTTTGAATACCGTTGTTGTTTGTGATGAGTGATGCCACTCGACGAAGCACCAAAGCAGTAGAACGAACTCATCTCGCTTCACTACATTGTTCTACGAAATGCAAATTTTCAAAAACAGCCGTAGTGGCTATGTCAGAAGAACATGTTTTTTCTAATGATAGTAAAAAACCTAATTTCATTTCAATGTCAATGATTGATATGGTTGAAAATGGAATCGAAGTAAAACAGGCAGAATAAGAATAAGAATGTAATGATGGAAGTCAGGGCAATACAAATAGACCCTGACTTCAACTGTGTTACTATCGTAGGTGAAGATATAGATCTATTGGTATTTCTGTCAGCACTTGCTTCCCATCAGAACATTTATTTTCAGAAGAGTTGCAGGGGCCCCAGTGCTGTATGTTCATCGGAATCATTCAAGCACGACCCTCAAGATATTTTTCTTCATTTGCTTTAGTTGGTGCGATACAATGCACTACGTTTGGGCAAGGTAAGAAGAAAGTCTGTTGTGTGTATCAAAAACACGGTGGTTTGAAGCAGTCGATGTATTCTGACACTCAGATGCTCCAGCAGAATTTATTGCGTAAGAGGAAGAAAGACTTTTGGTCGTCGGCAAAACGTCTGCTCGTCTGTGAACGACTCTTGTTGCTAAACCGTTCAGCCGATTTGCTCCAAAATTGATATTCTCCTTCCCATCTCGCTCATGACGCGGCCCCTTGAATTTGAAACATATTTTAATTTTTTTGGGGGTGTGTGGTACTTTACATGAACCCTCTGGAATATATTTAAAAAAGGCTCCATCGCGTTTTCATTAAATTGTGATGTTAGATCGTTTTTAAGAAGCAGATATTAAGACAATGGCGCAGGTCTCATGTTCGTTTGTGCATTTTTCTATAATTGAAAAATTTCAAAAAAATTTAGGCTTCTTCCCACAATTAGAATTACGAAAATAGAGGTTTTCACCGTTATTAAATGATATATTTTGAAATAAGTTCATGTAAAATTTTGCGAAAATTTGAGTACTTTTCCTATTTTACGAGCGTTATTTCGTTTTAATACGGGTAAGATAGTACGTGCTGTTGTAGCTCCACTAGTTGGACAAGGAAGTCGTTTTTTCAACTCCCTCTGTGTCTTACAATCTATATTGGTGTGACTCATGGTGAAAAGACATGGGTTAGCTATGGCGCATCCTATACGACTTCAGCCAATGAGTTTCGTGCATTAGTATGCGTCACAATATTGACGGGAATTATAAATGCAGTCGGATACCAAAATTATCACACTCTTAAAAGTCATTGAGACAGATATTTGAAGCATTAGCGGTCCCGATCTCCATTTCTCTCTCCCTTCACTTTCTCCTTCGATCTCACTTCCTCTCTCCGTCTCTGCCAGTCTTTTTCTATCTCTGCGTCTTTTTCTCTGCCCCTCCCTTCGTCTCTATCTCTCTGTGTCTCTCTCTCTCTCTTCCCCTCTCTCGTGCCGCCTGTCCTGTCTTGTCCTCCTCGGCTCCTGCCCCGCGTCACATGGCAATGACCAGCGACAAAAAAGCCTAGGTGGAGCTATATTTGAATGAAAATTGAAATAAAATTAAGCGCATCTTGTGCTGTAATGCTATTTAGTAGAACAAAATTAACAGCGCAAAAACCTTCTGCATGAAAAAACAAGTAGATGTGCCATCTTTCACGGTTCTACCGCACCGCCGCTGGCATCTGGCGGAAAGTATTAGAAATTTGTCCCTTAGCGACAGACGAAAAATAATGTTCGTGGTGCATCTTCCAGCATATTATTTAAATTATTTATTTTCCGCATTGTGTTGTATTAATATTTACCAAACTTTACAAGGACACTACGTCAGTTTCTGAAGAAGAGCCTGTATATATTTCATATCAATTCATACATTCCCTTTTGTGGAATCCATGTCGATTACATGTCGTTGAATTCACTTTTACTGATATATATTTCTTTTAAATATTGTGTCTTTAATTTCACTTACACCTTAAACGTGTTATTTTTGGTTGGACAGTTGAAAATTGACAATTTATGCCGCTTTCAAGACGTTTTTCAACACTTCTCGCCTGCCGTGCTAACATGGCGGCCGTCTGGTCTGAGTTTTCAAAGGAAGTGCCCGTGTGGTCAGGTGGTTCATTATGCACCGGGTGCTGTGCAAACGGAGCAACATTCGATGCATCGGACATATCCCCCATGTTTTTCATCATGATGGGACCCTCTCCGTTTTTAACGTCCATGAAAGTCCTGATGTTACGACGATTTGAATCTGAAAATGGCCGAAAGAAAAATTTCAAAAAATTTTGCGTTGATATCAAAGGAATGTTAAGAAGTGTATTCAACGCACGCTTGTGAAAAATCGTGGCATGCTCTTCTGGCAATTATTGTTGACTATAATTTCGGGGGAAATAATTAACATTAATTGTTCGTGCGAAAGATTTTATAGAATGTCTTATTTCATAAAAGGTACACGAGAATCCGATGTTGACTACAGGCCAGCATTTCTTCATTTCCGTAGTAAAAGTACGAGTAGTAGTTAATGTAAGAATCCGTTTATGTAACACACAGTTTTATATAAGCTTCAAATTCTCCACTTTTTATCCCGATTTAATATTTTATTCTCCGTCATCCCGTTTTGAAATGTATGTGGGGTTACTTTTCCATTGCTCTTCATTTTAGTCTTTCCCTTTTCTATTCTTGATTTCCCTTTTTCAACAGGCCCTTCGTTCTTCATTACCTTATTCTGAACGATAGTAATTTCATTATTCATTGCAGAGATGATTGTGTCACTAACGTGGAAATCATATTGCGTCCGAAACTTTCCCGTAGAAAAAGAAATCAGTGACGCTATTTTCTTTTAAAATTATCAGGAAATTCCAACATGTTAGGTGATAAGTGCACATGTGCTTTTTGTTCTAAACGTGATGTGATTTTGTATTTTCCTGCACCTGCCATTCTGAATTTTGTTAACTTGCGCTTTGAATAATGAGCCTGTCTTCTCGATTAGTGTTCAGAGTTAATTCATCGTTGTTTTCATCATTCTCTCTACCTTTCGTCTGCACTTTCACTTCGTTATCATCTCGCATCAAAGTAATAAATTATTGTATTGCCAAATGTTCCGTTTTCCTTTTCAGAGAAACATAAATAATAAATCATTTCTCTTACACCGAAGTCATCTATCGGAGGACGATGAAAATTTGGTGTGTCGTCCAAGGCCCATGATGTTCAGACGTATCTCTCGAGAATCAGTCTCATTGGCAGAATTGGTAGATTAGTACACATCTCCGGGAACACTTCGCCTCCTCAATTTCCACTAATGTTCGAGCGTTTACCGTGAGAGGTGCTAGATAGATCTCAACTCCCAGACACTCTCACATTAAAGCACTGACCCTTACCCCATCACGCGCAGATTGCAAATCTAGCTTCCACCGTCTGAAAATCGGTCACCGCTGCATTGTTCTTATGCGAACAATATTGTTGTAAACTTGTTGATTCGATGGAGCATTCTCCATAAGCATTGCGCAATAAATACAGTCAGGAAGTTCAAGCATTTATTCTTAGACAGGGGTGCCAAACAGAAGACGACAAAAAAAAGACAAAAAAATTTAAGAAATAGTACATTCATTTTTTTAAATCGTGAAAACTGTGATTGTTGCTAATGTATAATTTGGAAACCTAAATCGCATTTCATTTTATAATTTTCGTAACAATAAGTGCACTGATAATGATGTGTATTTTCGGTAAGAAGGGAGAACTGGCAGGAGGCAGGCAATCGAAAGCTAACCGATTTTGAATAAAGTGTTGCAACAAGAGCTGGAAACTCAACTTAGTACGGACGTCAGTGAAGTCAACATAAGATGTATACCCAAATACGCTAAAAACCTTAAATTGCAACAAATTCTTGCGATAAATTAAATCCCTTTTAATAAAAAAGCATATAATATTAAGGATTTTTATGCTCCTTAAAATTTGAAACCTATAGAAATCAAAGAATAAATAGCGGACCCCTGAGCCCCCTTCTTCTGGTAATGCTAGTGTAATGGTGAATATGAATATATATGCAATGACCTAAGAATTTTGTTTAAACTATTATAGATTACATTGCTATTTTTGGATGGTGTACAGTTTTTTTAAGATCGCTTTTTAACTACTAGGTCATGTAGCGATCACTTGGATTGTTTACATTGGGGATAACTGTAGGGAAACACGACACGTAAGGACACTACGCACTAATATCCTAGTCCGAGGCGGAATTCGAACACGCAAGACATCGAGGCAAGGCAGCCACGGCTCTACAGCCTTAGGGACCTCAGCTATTCAGACCAGTGTATACGTAGTTTCTTTTACATTTTGTCAATGAAAATTACTATAAACTGTAGCTTCAAAAATAGAAAAACACAATTTATTGTCACAAGCAGCGATCAATCGTGTTGAATCGAACATGCATTCATTATTGAGCAAGTTAAACGAATATTACCTATATGTGAATCACGTGAGCACAGCGAGTGTCATTTTGTGACGTCTATTTGCACTAATCTATTTTATTTAGTTAGAGCGTAAGAGCAAGCGCTAGAAATCTTTTTGAACTTGTGTTGAGATATTCATTCGTTCGCGCAATCTGAGAGAACACAAAAGCTCGCGAGAAGAGTATCGGTCCGACACCTTTCCTTCCATTTATTTCAAAGATTCATAATTAACATTTAGGATTAGTGGCGTACCCAAACAATCAAGAACACAAAAAAATCTTAAATTAACATGTCATAAAACAAAATATATTAATACAAATTTATACATAATGCAATATAGATATTTGTAAGGTTCAGATTTACTTCCAGGCTGTCCGGGTGAGTGGAGCAGTACCCTGAAGAAGCCTGCGACATGACAGGCCTATCTGCCAACGACGCGGCGTCACCCGGACAGCCTAGAAGTAATGGACTCGAGCCGCGGAAGCCTACGTGTACAAGGTTCAGATTTGGCGGTTGCGCAACGTAGTAATTATGACACACCTAAAAATCATTTGAAAACGGGAGCGAATTACCACAACTTCGCAGAATCATTAGTCCAGCTCCAGCTTTACTAAAATGTATACAGTAAGGCTGAAGAAAAGGTAATTCAAGTATAAAACATGCAATGACATCATATTGCTTACCACAACTAAGAAATTAGATATTAGAGAAAACCAAATATGACAGCGACATTGAATTTCTTATGGAAAAAAATAGTCCCTCACTGCATGAGAAATAATTATTGGAGTACTTAATTAAGATTTTCTCCGAAGACTTAGGAAAAGCGTTCGCACGTATGCTCTGGACTCAAGCGTCCGTTCCCACATTAATCAAAGTGAACCAAGACTGAGACACGACGGGAACAAATCGAAATAATTGCTTTCGCCACGAAGCGATGAGTGATTAAGGAATACAAGGCTTCCAACATTCTACAACTATCTGTAAAACACGCATTGAGCCTTGTGCGGCCGACTGATGTGGCAACAAGTTAAAGAGGCCTCAAGTGTGTGATTCATTACATCGTCATTTGGCAAGAACCGTTTTAAGATTCCTCCCTGAATTCATTGTCACTCCGCTGGCATACTTTTCGATTGAAGCAATAGGAGTTGTAAGCGCAAACATAAGATATGAACGTTTTCAAATTCTTCGCTTTCGTATTAACAGTAACGTCATTCGAGAACAACACATCACCGTGAAACATACACGCACACATACACAAAGCGAAACAAGCGACACAATGACTACCTTCTGCATAACGACACAAGCCAGTGCAATTTGTAAAAGCATGTTGTGTCTCATCATTCAACACTGATTCAACGTTCTATTGAACTGCACATCGCGCCCAACATATTATACCTTTTCTCTCATCGTCGCATCCATTTTACTGTCGTTTGATTTTACTAAATAAACTTTCTGTACAAACTTATTGAATAGAAACCGCATCCCCTAACGAAAATGAACATTTTGTATACGGACATTCTGTAATTAGTAGACGTTCCTTTATAACTCACTCGAGTTCCACAAATCAAGTGGTGTATTTTCTTGATTATATTGCATAATACAACTGTGAACGAGGTAATCCCTTTTTTTGAGCACTACTGTGTGTATTTACGTGTGCGGCGACTGTTAATGGTACGTTAATGTCCGTGTTAAAAGCAAGCCCGTATGATCCACATAACGTTTTCATTCACAATGCACCTTAATCCGGGCTAAACAGTCGAACCGGCGGGCCCTGCGCGGCGGGGCAGGGGAACGGAGGCGCGGGCGACGGCCGGGGCGGAGAGGAGGCGGGGCGGAGGCGGGCTAGCGCAGGAAGCAAATGAGGGGGGGGGGGCGCGGGAGGTGGCGATCGGGGTCGCGAGCAATCGGAGCGCGCCTATTTGTCGAGCACCGCCCGGAACCGTGCGGCATGCCCCCCCCTTCCCCCCCCCCCCCCCCGGCGTCCGGTCGAGCGTCTAACAATTGCCTGAATCTGCGACCGGATATGCAGTCGCCCGTCTGTGCAACTTGCTGTAGCCGCAGATAACAGTAAGCCGCTTTCTTTTAGTCCTTAATAACTTTGAAAAATATTTCGAATACAGAGAAGAAATTAAATATTATGGGTGATTACTAAATAATTACAATACTTGTTGTATACAAATTTTGCTATTCACGGACTTTCTCAGTTGGTGGTATAAAATGTTGGGCTCAGATTTCTAACATTTATACTACAGTAGTTGCACACTCCCCCTCAGATATAATGACTAAGACTACAGCGAGATCTAATATCACAATCAGTGATTTATATTTGAAGATATTACAAGAGGAAGAGACGAAAGGCAAGTGAGAAGTCAGGTGAGGTGTCGAAAGTAAGTATATATATCGTGTGCACGTATTTCCTTTTTGTTTCTACTCAGTATTGAGTAATAAAATTAAAATAAAAACAATAAAAGTTTAACGATAATAAATAAAAAAAAAGTAAAAAAAGCGCAAATGCTTGGTGATTCTGCAACCCGCTCGGATAGGCGCGGGTGAAAGTATATTTAATAACATACTGGTATCACTTGTAGGTGCGTAAAGCGAGTACTGTGTGCACATATTACTATTATCCATTATTAGAAGCTCTTTAACATTATGAATAAATTTTAAAAAAATACTTCGGGACCGACAGGTCTCCCACACCGCCAGTTCGAAGAATGTTCTATTCCCCAGTTCCCCCGCAAGGCAGTATCGCGAGATCGGCAAAAGCGGACTTTCGTTGGTGCACTAGGCAGGTCTAGGGGCCCAACGGGTGCCTATGATAGTTATTAAAAAACAGTAGGGACCCACAAACAGTAAAATTTTAAAAACATTTTTTGCCTATAATTGTGGGTAAAACTTACTACTTTTACGGCCTTTTTATTTAATTTTAATTACCTTCTTAAAATATTTTTAAATATTGAAATAATAACCGTAAGAGGCGAATTGAAAAAAATAGGATTACAGCAACAATAATGATGTATATTAGTATTTGTTATCGTGTTTAAAATGCACAAAGTTTTAATATTGTGACATTGTTTCAGCTTCTAAAGGAGGGGCCCAATTCGTTTAGCGGCCGGGGACCCAGGTTCTTGAGTCGGGGCCTTGCGGTCGAGAGGGGCCGGGGCGAGCGCCTACCCAATATGAGAAGCGCGCGGCGGAGCGGGGGCGGGGGCGGCGGCCGGAGAGCCGACCACTTCCGGCGCGTTTGTGGCCGGGTCGCGCGGGCGGGGGCGGGGCCGGTGCGTGACTGCGCCGGCCAGGTGGTCGCCGGTGGTGGTTGACTCCTTGAACGCGCGCCCGCGGGTCGAGTGGGCAGCGCGGACAGTTTAGTTCGCGCCGGCGATCTGCTGCGAACAATGCCCCGGCTGGCCTCGAGAAGAAACAAGGGGGAAATGTTATGCTGCCAAATACGGTTGACCGTAAAAATTAACGATAACTAAGTATGCTGGCACAGATGGCTATGAGCGTTAAAGGCAACGCCTCACGTTGGAGTAGACTACGGATTGGCGAGACGGCGGATTAGAGAGCGAAAATTTTGGATTTGCATTTAGTCTCGGCTAGCCTGTTTGGTGCCTGCCGGAAGAGAATTCGTACCCATGCTAATCATTCTTTCCCCCCGCGATTGTCTGGTCCAGATGGAGCCAGAGACATTGCTGGAGCAAAGCCCTCTGTAGAACTGGGCCAAGAGCGACCTAACGCAGCTGGAAGTGAACGCCGGATTTTCCGGGGTCTTTCCCCGTGTATACTTAATGTCTCTATTTGTCTAGGTCCTCCAAAACCGGTACTATTCTCGGGATTAATACTCTTTTTAAAAATACCTATTAAGTACTCCCGTCTACTAGTCAGTCACCACTTTTATTCATGCTTGGCGAAATATCTATAAAGCCATAATGTGAGAGCCGCTACAAGCGAAAGTCCCGGCCAAAATCAAGTATAGCCTTTAGCTGATGAAAAAAAAAGAGCAACCGGGAGGTCTGGTACACCAGGCCACAATGACTATAGCAAGCCGCCAGGTAGCAGAAGAGGGAAACAAAATGCCACAACTCTGAGAAAGATAGTTCAGTTGGGCCAGGGTCAATAAAGGAGTCAGAGGCCCACGAGACACATGAAGGCGAGTAAAGAGTGAAGAATGATGTCATGCTTGACTCGCTAGGCGACACCTCGTTATAGACGTGCCACAGGATAAGTAGACACGCAGTTTTGAGGCGAGACGATGAGAGACTAGATAGGTGGCTACAGGTGTAGTGCGACTGATGGTTACGGCAGCCTAGTAAGGAAGAGATCTCCTTGTTCGGAAGAGAGAACTGTGAAGACGATAGAAAAAAGAACAGGCGCAAAAGGATAGCGAACGACTGCGCAGACAAGGGTGACAACAGAATGTTAAGTGTGATTTTCGAAAAGAGGGAGAGAAAGAAGAAAGTACCAGACATAACCGTTCCCAAGCATCCGGGACGAAGAGCCACGCTGAGTGATGCTCGGCCGAAACACCGTTTTATAGTACCAAACAGACTCACATCGCAGATGTGGGTCGCATGGAGGAGCTAGAAGGACGAAGCGTGGGCCTGGCGTACCGTGGTCACCTCAATCCACGTACCCAGCGGTTAACGTGACCGAAAGCACTCGGCCAACAGAAGAAGCAGAAGAAGCAATGCCTTGGCCGCCAGGAGGACAAAATGAGAAAAGGCAGATAGTGCGACGTGATCAATCGGGGTTCCAAATAGTCAGTCTTAAAGACCGCTGCTACGGAATAATACAACCTAAGAACCGACATCCATGGCGGTATTGACACGGAGGGAAAAAAAACATAAAATGTGAAGTCAGAGAACGAGAGACTAAAAGAGTGGGGGGTGAGCATGATGGGCAAAGATAATTTGCGTGCGCGGGGTTTGTTTACCCCCTATACCTTACAATTATATGATAAAATACACGACCTTCAAGGTGAAACAACGATTGCATCATACGCGCGATATGTGTAGCTGGACGTATGTTGATACCATTATCGTACTATTGTCTTGAGAGGAATTCCAGGGCCAAGGCGGGAAGGGACAAGAGACGATACCCACAGCAAATAACGATCCCAACCACATAATCGTTGCTACACAAAGAAGGCAGGTCTAACATATGTCTTTAAAAATATAGAAAAACAACCCGTCCTGTGTGAAATGTTTGAACCGTGGGTTTGTTCCTAGCAAACGAAGTGTGGATCCGTCCATCGGGCTCTCCAACGGATAATTTTCTTGGTGGGTAGGCAGTAGGAATGCTATACGAGGTGGACAGAGTGGGCGCTCAGGGGCGACATCAATTAATGTCACTGCGGAGTGAGTGACTCTGTGAGCGGGGGAAAGCCTGGGTTGCACGTCTCGATGGTGATTTTTTGACATAGTGAATAAACTAAGACCAAATTCAGTCCGCTATCTTAAGGAGATATCTAGCGGCCGAGCCGGAGGGCGCGGGAGGAGAGGGGGCGCTGCTCATATAGTAGTTTTCAGAAAGCCGGCGGTAGCACCTCGCACGGTTTTCTCGGCTGATAAACACCAGCCAAATTGTCGGAACCCGAGAGGGCAACAGTAAGGAAAGGAGAAGGACGCACGGGCCCGGGAAGGACAAACGAAACCAGGCGCCCAGGAACGGAGGGTTACCCAAAAGATAACGGACCACAGAGCACGTGCAACGGTATTTTCTTGCCTCTTCCTCGTGCCTATCGCTCGCCTCAGATATTTAACATACACACACTTGCGACTACACTTACCACACAATACCAATAGTTGGGGAAGCCCCCGCCAGCTACAACAGCTGTAAGGGCCCGCTCGGGCGCGACCCACACCACCAACACATAACCGCAAGGAGCAGTCTCCCGCAGCCGCCGAGGAGAATACACCGCCACCAGATCCTCGGAGCCCATCAAACGAAACACGCGACACACTTGCGAAAAACTGAAACGTAAGGAGGACCATAGCATGTTACGCGTTCAGGAATCAGCGCAGTCATCAA
>BOPP01000149.1:2566654-2585905 GCA_017312745.1 Gryllus bimaculatus | reverse complement strand
TGTGTTCGTGTTCTAAGTTCGGAGAGGCGCTGTCGAGTTCGATTCCCAGCCAGGTGAAAATGACACTGCAGCTTTCTAATACCAATCATCTGAGTTTATATGGCAATGCGACGAAAGAAAAATCTCAGACAGGCCAAGAAAGATATGTACGGTAATGCAAATACGTCCTGCCGTTTGCCACATGCTTCCCTTACTCCCAGGCGTGGATGATAAACAAAAACAGAACCCAGAAGACCGCTAGCAAAAGTGTAATTAATCCGACCTCTAAATGCCAAATACATACGTTTTCTGACATCTCTGTTAAAAATAATGTTATGTTCCCTTCAAGCAACACATTATAAAACCCTATTGGGCAAGCTATTCCTCTTAGTAATTTAATTGAAAAAAGTTCGGAATATATCAATCGAGAGAATTAGAATGTCAGATTTTTAAACCTCACATTCCAATTTATTAAATTCTAGCGAAATGACGAATGTATTCATATTTAGTAGGTTTCTTAAATATTTTAGTATTATGAAAGAGTTTCATACAACTTTTTTTTCGAAATCAATATCAATATTGTACATACAATGACGCAGAAGAAATAAAGAAAACTTTCTTTCTGCTAGTATGCGAGGTTCTTTACTTTTGTGGTAAACAAATATATTTAATTTAGGCAATGAATGAGTTTAGAAACACAACTATTTCTCAAGACGATTTTATATACGATTTCATTTGCGAAATTTATTGAACGTCATTACCTTTAAAGAATGTTTAGAGAACCTTTTCCTTTAATTAAATTTTACATGCCACAGGTTTAGAGCAACATTGTGGCATTTGATTTATACTTTTGTAACATTTTTCTTTATGAATGAAGAAACTTCTTACCGCATTTAAAAGTTTATTTAATAGTTGCTGTTGAATTCATTAAAATAAGACAATTCACATTCGAACTATTTTTTTCCTACTCGCATTAAATCTTGAATACTGTCGTCATATTTGTACATAATTGCGCTGAAAAAGACTCTCTATTGTATAAGGCTACCTGAATTAACCTGGATACAGAATCTCAAAAGCCTCAGATTTTCAACCGGTTGCGTTCCTTCTGCAAGGCAATGGTATCCAGATCCAAATTATGATCGCCCACTTTCTCCATGTACAACAAGAACCTACTGCAAAGCCTGCCTTTAACATAGGGCAATTCCGACCGCAAACATTATCCTTCTGCGTTGAAAAACGTACCTAACACCACGTGTGAATGGTAACCACAAGTATGGCGCTAATCCAACTGACTTCCGAACACGTTTACCGCAGCTGCTCCAATTCTCATTGAAAGCTGCTCCGTTGGCTGGTAACGAATAGACAAAAGTATAGCTAAAACAGTTTCGTGGCAAAAAACAAAATCGACATAGCTATCTAGTATGTCAACCTGTTCACATGGCGAAACGAAAACATTTACTTCTTGGAGGCTAAATTCAATTGTAGAAAATCACCCTGAATTTTTTTTATCGTTTGTTCGTATCGCCTACCGCGAATCATAGGGGCATAAGTCCGATTCATCGTATTTTAAACAAGTGGTCTTTACCAACAAAAGCTGAACATCTTTCGGGGGCCTATTAATTTCTTTCTTTCTAATAACACTCCAGCTCACGTCTAATGTGAGCACACTCACTGTAAAACCAGCCCTTCACGGTTCACATATTCATTATTTCATCAGCTGCATCAGACTAATTAACATTCAAACACTTTGTGCAATTTCTATCGCATTCAATGCCACACAGTAATGTTTCCATAGCATATACGAGAATTTTATTAAGAGAGGAAAAACCTTTTTGAATTTCAGAGTGCAATCGCTATTTTAGGAAATCCTACACTATTACATTCGTTCAAATATATGAGAGTTACTAATTTTCGAATTGTAACACTAAATTACACAGTGCAACGAATATTCTAGAGTACCGGTTGCGTATAACGACTCTGACAGATGCGTTGTTGCCACATATTACTAAGCGCATGGCACCACTTACATGACAGACAAATGAAATCTCAAAACATTAACCCTTACCGATAAACGATGTCACATCTTTATATCATGTTCAGAACCTTTGCCACAGTAGAACCGTATCACCTACGCGACCGTGAGTCAGATGACAGGCTATGCTGAACCGTGGCAGTGAAAAGGTTAGGAAATCATTTCACGGCGATTGGTTCTAAACAGATCACATGACGCACCACAGCACGTAAGGAGGGAACTGTCAAGAGTCGCTTATGAGCTGCGGCTCTACAGATCTTCTCCTTTTATTTATTAATTTAATTCTTTTAAATCAGTAAAAACTTATTTTCTTGATTTATAGACCAAATAGGCGAAACCCATATCAAAAAGAGTCCGATGCTAAGCACTTTTACTTTCCCGTATGCATACGGAGCAATATATGTTATATAAGGAAAGTTATGTAATGCTGCGCGAAAAAACGGCGAATTTTCGGCAGAAAAAATTCATTTCCGGACCCTGATAACGAAAATCCAATTGACGGCAAAACAACTGTTCGCCAGTCTGTGAACACCACTAGCGCCTAAATCATACGCACGATATTTCCCAAAACAGATGTTCTCCGTTCTCGGTATTTTACTTGAAGTACCCCGGACATTATCAAATTTTCTCAAAACCGGCTCCAATTTTTTTCTTTCAATTTCTTGTAAGAATAGAGTGAAATATGGTGATAAAGGGGGTATAGATCCCATTTTCTAATTTTTCAAAAATTGCAAACGTTCGAATTTTTTCAGCGTCTTCCTATAATTACAAAATTGAAGATGGAGGTTTTTCCTTCAAATGATATTTGTGGTCATAATTAATTATTTTTGTAATTAGGTTATGTACACTTTTTTGAAATTTTTAGTCGCTAAACTGCTCCAAAAAGTTTTTCTTTAAACCTTTGGTAGATAAAGTGCTAAATGTACTCAATTAGATGGCATAAACACCCTTTTTGTTCTATTCTTTTGTTGCTTTTCAAAAATACAAAAATGTAATTTTTGGTTCCCAGATTTTTTTTCTTTCAGTTGATCATCAATTGATTTTTTTCTTTGTCACACAAACCGAGTTATTTCTCTTTCCCTTTCGACATTTCCCAGTTCACAAAGGTATCAAGGAAGCGATACTTGAAACATTTATTTTAGAAACAAGTCAATCCCCCAAAACCGATGTATTTTTCTACAAGGGCAAACGTAATTGTTTTCTTGAATAAATATAATCAACATTATACTACTTTCCGGAAAGTTAAAACCCGTATCAGGAAAAAGCCTGAAGCAAGGCTTTTTTCCTTTTATTTTTCCGAAAGTGGCAAACTCTCCTCTTTTCCCCCTTCGACAATCTCCAGGTCAGACTCAAAAAGGTATCAAGTATGTGTTAGTTGAAACGTTTAGTTTAGAAAATAGTCAATCTCTCAAAAACGTGATATTGGTATATTTTTCTAAAAGGTTATAAATAATTATTTGCTTAGATAAAAAGTATTAACAAATATACTGCGTTCGACAGTCAGAAACTCGTATAAACCAAAAGTCTGATGCTGGAATGAAAGAATTTTTCATTCTTTTTCCCGAAAGTGAGAAACTTGACGCTAGACTCGTTTTTGAACTAAATGTTTCAGCAGTAGAGCACCGCTCGAAACGTCTCCATTAACTTTTAACAATATTTTTTCGACATTTTGATTACCATCGGATTGTTTTCTTTGTTACTCTCTTTTTCTCGTGCGCCATTTCCCAGTCCACTCTATCTTTGGTGGCAGAGCGGGGCTAGTGGTATAGCATAGCGGACCATCAACGTATGTCTTTCTTTAACCCTGGCCCTTTCTCCCCTTTCATAATCTGCTGGTAAGACCCAAAAAGGTATCAAGGGGGCGCTAGTTGAAACGTTTAGTTTAGAAACTAGTCAATCCCCCAAAACGTGATATTTTTGGTATATTTTTCTATACGGATATACTTTTTTTCGATAAAAATGATAAGGATAAAAAACGGTATCAGAAAAAAGTCTGATTCTAGCATTTTTCATTTTCCCAAACGTGCCAAACTCGGCGCTGGACTGGTTTCTTTCTTTCTTTCTTTATTTACTTATTTACGTCAAGAATAGTTACACGACAGTGTTACGTGCTATGGGGAGAAGTTACATTTATGTCCAGAAGCAAAACAAGGGGTCCTCTGCATTTGCTAGAGGATCACGGAAACTGGACGAAAACCTCATCGAGATGGGGATCATTGACCCAAAAGCTGAAGTACAATGCTTGTTTCGGATTCTTTACAATTATACAATCCATATAATACATTAAATGCCATGGTTAAAATTAATATTATTTTCCTTTTGGATGCTCGGTATAGTCTCTAATTGTGTAGAAACAGCTGTGCAGCAGAAAATATTTTACTTGCGACTCGAATTTAATCGTTTAATGTTTCTGAACTAAACGGTTCAGTTGAAGAGCATATGTTCACAATATTTTCGTAATTTTGATTACCAACTGAGTGGTTGTTTTTTCTCTCTCTCTTTTTCCCTTTCGACACTTCCCAGGTCATTCTATTTCGAAAGGTGGCAGGGCGGGGCTAGTTGCAGAGCATAGCGCACCAGGTGCGTGGAGGGAGCCCCCAGCTGGAGCACGGCCGCCGGAGGCCTTATAAGGCCCAGCGCTTTCGCCGCGTTGCCTTCCGCGATTGTCCGGCGGCGCGCAGTGGTGCGAAAGCAAAGCGTTCGTGCCTACGGCGCCTAAGGCCGGCCTTACATTAGCAATACATACCTTTCCCCAATATCTTTCAGCAATTTGTTTGCGCTTCTTGCGGTCATCATTACACTAGTAAGAGCAAAGAGTGGCCATATATTGTCAGAAAGATATGAGCAAGATCTTTCCGGCAAGATATTGCCGATCGCTTTACATTAGGACCATTTCTTGCCGAGTTGGGCGACGGCGCGTGGAAAACAGCGCATGAAATTAAGTGAGGTTATACCTCACTTCCCGATATAACTAGTGGAAGGCAATAGATGCGAGTTGCGGTCGCACTTATTGTGCTAAATGGAGAGATGAAGTAATGCCGATGATTTGTGAGGATATGTGACTGAATTATAAGAAGAAAGGAAAAGGGGGCTTTTGCGAATTAGGTAGAAGTGTCTGAATATTTTTCTTAAAACAAAATGATTACGTGGATTTCCATTCCCGTAGGAGCAGAGTAATTTTCTTTGAAAAAAAAGTGCAATTATTAATTCGGTAAAAAGTTTTAAAAGTTCCTATTTCCTACTACTTATACAATTTTAGGATTACTCTATAATACATCAATAGTAGGAAATATTCCATTTCCTACTACTCATATATTATAGAGTAATCTTAAAATTGATTTAGATTACATTAATATCTTAATAATTTTTAACGTAAAAAATTAATTTTCAGGGGGCATCTAGAGCTGAACCAAAATTTGAACCTTTCATAATCAACCATAGAGGGATTATTTATTACTTCTTTCATTGTCGTAAACCTACGCCCCTTTCATACACACATTTTACGAAAACATGCATATTAAAATGGAAATATTGCGTCTATGTACTACCGTACATACTTCCTGCGCATGTGACAGTGGCCAACATTGGCTTCTTCCAGCAATATCTTGCTCATTCTAATTCTAGTCCCAGCATCAGCCGGCAATGTCTTTCCGAGGGTGGAAACACACGGGTTTACATTACGGCCGGAATATCTAGCAAGAAATATTGCCAACATCAGAAATATGTATTGCCGTAAGTTTACATTGGCAACTTTTCTTGCGAAATAATATTGCTCGCCATTTTCTTGCAAGTGTAAAGCCAGCTTAAGATGTACTGAGCTGCCGCAGCAAACACTCTGGAAGACAAAATTATGAAATAGGGTTCTCCAAAAAGGATGTAACTTCATTATCTGTGTACGTATTCTAGAGTCCAGTGAGAAGTATATTTATTCACATTATCATTCTCCATTTTGTGGCGGTAGAAATATATTTCTTCACGAAGGACATTATGAGGGCTAATAACTCAAATCAGTAGCTGATTTGCTTTTAAAAAGTTACGTTATTACATTGAAGTGAATATTTTGATAACAATTCTTGCCAAAAGTCGCATTTCTATCGGTAATCAGAATTCAACTTGTGTGGTTCAGGGTAGGGGTTCTAGAATAAAGAAAACGTGCATAGAGAACATTCTTTTTCCGTAGCACAACACATACAGTTTTTAACTATTTTTGATAGAAAAATAAGTAATAAAAAATAAAAGGTTAATGCATACCGCTCATGAATAACAAGTAGAATACCCGTAGTCACAAGTAGTACTACAAGAAACTTACAAGTTAATATCAACACAAACAGCCTTCGCGAATGCTACAATAACAAAACATAGTATATATAAAGTGTAATAGTTACTTACCGAAAATATCAGGTGACATACTGAGTGTGAGCATTTATTCGGTCGCCCGGAATGTGAGGAAGGTAAGAGTTTATTTTTGGATCAAAACTGTCATTGTTTTTATATTTTCTATGCAGATTCCTGGGCACTTAATGAAACTAATAACACCTCTCATATTATTAGAAACTGTACATTTTTTCTCCTTCAATTTCTGTGATAATAAGAAATTAGTAATACAGACTGCCGTTTTGCATGGACATGGGAAAAGAATGTCTTTCAATATTCTGATATGGAAAGTAAATACTTACGTATTAGATGATGTCAACAAACATTTTACAATTATAACTCCTTTTCATACAGCTAAATCATATCACAAAAATGAGACATTATGTACAGGAATTCGCGAGCGCGACTCAGAATTCCATTCTTGGATTCCCTGCAATGTTGATATTCCTTGAAAACTAGCAATTTTTATTTCACATATTTCAACTAGATTTTAAATAAATTCTAAAAGAGTAATGTGTAAATGTATAACAAAAGGTCAAATGTAAGTAACGAACAAAGCAGTATTAAGGCTGAATGCACCGAAAATTACTTGTAGGAAAATTCAATAGATCGCAGCACTATCACAGGGGAATTTACTTTACTGATAAAGTCTGACGTAATGGTCCGATTTTTGATGTGTAAACGGCATTTGACACATTTTCAAATAGAATTTACGCTATGAAGCCCTTTTTTCAAAAATCTAGCAAAAACGCGAATTTGAAATTAGTTCTCAAACTTCCGAGAAATTAAAAAATGTGGGCTTATAGCGCGATGGCGACGTTCTTCCTGAACGTAACGACCTGACAATCATGCAATTCGGACGAATAGGAGCGCCGTAAAGTGAAATTTAGGAAAACACCTCGCCCCCCTTTCACCCCGTTGTATGAGACACCCGCCCGTTGTGGGCCCTCGGTCGGTGCGGCGGCACGGCCTGGCCCGGCGGCGTACGGCCAGCCCCGGCGGAGGAATACCATCTTAAAATTGTTTGAGGTACGTTGAATCCTTTGTTCCTTTTTCCTTTTTCCTGATTGCTCTATTATTTTTACCGACTTCTTCCCGCAATACTCACAGATTCAATTAGCACATGTCTCACTACCTGAAAACCAGAAATTCTTCTTCCTAACACAATCCGACTGAAAGAGTAAAGTGATTGTAGATTTGACCCGCTAGAGTAATTAGGAACTACCAATATACCATGTAAATAACCATTTAATGTTTTGTAAAAGTAGTCCTTTTGATATTACAGGAAGATAATTTTCAATTATTTAATTTTATGATACGCTGTACTTTAATAGTGGCGAACACCTTTGATATCACAAGCAGGCAGTTCAATTTTTTATAACGCACTATTAATATTTCAATAATGCAGAAATTCTTAACAATACAAACATATTGTTGTGCGTGAAGAGGCAGGTGCAACGACCAGGGAGCGCAAGGAGCAGAGGGTACGGCACGCACCATTCGTCGGGGACTTGGAAAGAGCATCTGGAGCGAACCCTTTGAGTCACACACGCTTGCAACATGGCCGGGAACGCTACGTCCTTTCGACAAATGCAAATAACGTTGTATGTACCTCCTCCGAATTACGAAAAACGTGTAATGAAAATTGATAGCTCAAACAAAGTATACGTAGCCGTCACAGAACTCAATGACTGGAAATTGCAACTGCTGCAGTCAATGGACGAAATTGAATGTCTGGAACTCGAAAAACGGTACAAAAATATAAAGAAAGCGCTCAACATATGGACAAAAAATCTCTCGAGATGAATAACTTATCATGCACATCTATTGCTTGTTGGGGGAAAAAACTGAATTTGGCAAATACTACCCTGGCATGATTAACATTGCTGCTGCCCTTTCATGTGGCAGGCTATTGAAAACTCAGCTGAATAACACGTACCGCTACTACTCAAAATATCGATTTCGATTTTGGAACTGTTTTTTTTAAAAAAATAAACTAATTCTGTAAATATCACCATTATTCCATCTCCTTACATCTTATTTTAGATATATTTTACTACTAGGTCTTCTGTTATCATTCCACCTTGCTGTAAGATCTTCCGTTGTCAAAAACCGGCAAAAATGAGCAGAGTAAACGCACGAGTCAATTTTTGATCTCAAAACGGCGTTTATCTGCTTTAAAGAGTTCATCTGGTGAATCTCTTTTCCCAAGTAAAATAGCCGAAGCTAATTTTAAAAATGTTTTCGCACTTTCGGACAAATTTAAAAAAAGGTGATAAAATAGTGGTCTGGCGAGCTGCAACCTGACTCCAACGCCGTAACAAGCATCGAAATAAGATATTATGAATCATGACTTATCCCATCTTACTTGGTAAGTTATTTATATAAGAGTAAATATGTTATATTTGTATAATTTTGGAGAGAGTAAATAAGTCCTGGCTCGTCATTTCGTACAGACTACGTAAATGAATAAAGTGTAATGATGCAGTTGGATAACTCCTAGATGTTTGCTTGCATTTGGAGCGTGTCTTCCGTTCCAGTTTCTTTGTTTTGTAAAAAGTGGATTTTCTAGAAAAAGTTATCTGCAGAAATTGCAATATGCAAAACCAGTTGGATGTGACTCTATCGTGACGTATCGGCCACAATGATATAAATAATATGGAACATTCAAACGAGTTTAAAAACCAAGGAATTTTTTTTCTTTGAGTATGATCGTAGGATATGCGTTACGCTAACGCTTACGCGACGTAATGTAATCTACACAACGTTCCAAAGGAGATAGAAAATGAGGCTTCTTTCAATGTGAATTGTTTTTTAAATTCTTAAGAAAGTATATGCTGACATCAACATTTTTAAAATCTTATTTTTTTTTCTTTTTCCGAGGGATGCCTTTTGCCGATTGACTGAATCACACGGTATTCATGCAATTGTGTTGTTATTTCTACAATCTCGGCTGTCTCCTTTCTTTTATAATGGAGAAATTATAGTTCTTTGCAAATCTGTTGGTCACTGTTTTCTTTTCCAGATCACTTTGTATAATTGTGCTAGTTTCGCCAAGGTTCCTTCCCCTGCATCTTTGAATAGTTCGATTTGAATATTATCTACAGCCAGGGACTTCCCATTTTTCAGTGTTTTTGTCACCCTATGAATTTCTTCTATCTCTGGTTCTTCTTCGTAATCATCTATATTTATCCACTGCTCTATTTGTAAGTCCATCTCATATAACTTTTCGTGTATTCTTCCCATCCTTTGTTGATCTCTTTTTTCAGTTGTGAATTTCTTATTTTTGTTGTCTCGTTCTCTTAACATTCGCCATAGTTGGTGTAGCACTTCGGGTCATCATTTCTCGGATGAACCTCGAAAAATTTCTTAACATCTCCATTTGTTATGTTCTCCCACTTCTCGCTTTTTTTCTTGAATAAACGTTTTGCTTTATCTTGTCGTGATCTGGGTTTGAAATACCTATAGAGTTTTCTGTCATCTTTCGTCTGGTCATTTGCTTTCTTTGCAGAGAAATATAATGTTTGAAAAAAAGAAGAAATATTAAGGACTAGGTAGCACTAATTAATAATCAATAGTTATATAATTAATAGGCCATGCGTTTGGAGTAAAACAAAGTATGTATACTCACTGGCATTGCTTATATGTACTATAATCTCTCATTACGGAATCTTCACTTCGATGTCTGAGTTTCCAAGATTTTGTGAAACTTCTTTAATCAATTTCACGGGAAATCCTTGAATTTCCTCTGAGGTGCTCTGGACTTCTACGCTTCCTGTACATCTTTTGACAACATAAAACCGCGGCTTCTTAAATACGCCGTATTGTCCTTGAAATTGGCATGACTGTTCAGGTTCATGCTTCTTCAAAGTTTTGAATACTGTTCGTTGCCTGATCGCGGTAAATATCACAATCTGAGCGAATTGGCGGAAGATTTATTTCCAAAGCGGAATTTGAGAGATAACGAAATAATTCCCCCAATATCACAAGAACAGTGATGTGATAAAAAGGTTTCGAAGATTTTTTCAATGTTTGTTTCTCTATAATTTTATTTCTTGAATTACCTAACCAAATGGTAGGATAAACCTTAGATTAATCGATTGATTAACAACAAGATCAGCTGTTTGGTTCTCTCCAACATTATATTGTAAGTTTACAGAAATTGTAATCATTGACTCCTACTGCTCCTTATTATCCTTTTTGCCCCAATATTTTTTTAATTATTTTTGCTCAGTCAGTTAAACTTCATGAACATTTTTTTGTGTTTTAATAGTTTTGATTGCATTTTAAAACTATTTTGGCACTTGCAATGTGCCAGATTATTTCCAGCGGTGCGATTAGGAAATTCATAGCAACTATTTGCTGGTTTTCAGTATAATTTTAAATCATGTTATGACATTGATTTAGATCCCGATTACTGTGTAAAGTACATATCAAACTCAAGCTGATAAAATGAAATAACTGCATCACATAATTCTGAGGGCTATAGTATTGAGACCTTCCATAATAAAATTATAATATTGTTGGAGATAAAATCTTCAAAAGATATTTCCAAGTGGCATAGTATTTTGTACTATACGCGCAAGTTTTCTTGATATTTCATAGCGGGGGTGCGAGGAGAGGCGGGTTCTGGCAACGGCACGTCTTGAAAGGGCATACCAACTGTGGGCATGAACATAATTCGCCAAAGCGTGTCACGAGAAATGCTCCGATTGTTTTGAAAGTATGGGGTGGTTGTTGGCAGCACTGTAAATTGGTACGTGCCGTTCCGAGTCGAACCTAAGTATCTCAACCTGCCGTGCTATTCAGCGCTGGGTAAGGACTATGGAACTCGTGTATTAAGAAAACTTGAGCGAATAATAATCGTGTCTTGATGTTGCACTCAAAATGATAAGAGGTTTTAATGTTTTGAAAATAAAACATGAGAACCATTCAAGAAATGCATTACTACTGTTCAGGAAATGCACTTTAACTCTTTTATTGTAGATAGAAACATTTTATGAAGTTTTAGATACGTTTAAAAAAGTTTTAAAACGTATCTCGCTCTAACCACTTTAAAATCTTTGCGGTTTTCAAAATAATTCTTTAAATTTTGGGGGTACTCTACCAGAAGACAATTTTTTCTTAAAAAATGCATTGTCTTAAAAATGGAATTGATCCGATTTTTATTGTTAACTGACTTTTTGGAAATTACAATTGCTTGAATATTTCCCTTATCTTTCTGTAACACTACTGTAACATTAAAGTTAATTTTTAAGTATTGGGGTGAGCGAGAAGTGAAAAGATTAAAAATACTAATACTTTCAATATTTCATTGACCACATTACTTAAAGAATAATTAATTATTTGTATTTGATTATTTAACCTGTATGTATTTAGTATCTATTTTGAAATTGTACGTTTTTATAGATGTCGTAACTGTAACATTATGGATGATGGGAGAAATCTTCCCGAAACTAGACTGGTTATAGAATTTTACATGTAATAATAAATAAAAGCTCTTTTACTTTGCTGATGTGGTAACCCCAACATGTTTATCATTAAAATAAATTATCACAAAATCTCGGGTGAAACTATTATATTATTACAAAACCCTAAAATATAGTTCTACAACTCTCGTTACTGTGTAAATAACAAATAATGATGCATTACAATCGATATAAACAAAAATAATAATGTAAAATAGCAGCTTTTCTAGAAATACGCAGAAGAAGATTTATCTTCCTGCGAGACTTTCAAAGTCCGCGTCGAGTGAACTTCTCTCCAAAGTGCTGGCGGGAATCAATATATCGGAGGGTGCGAGACGCCTAAACAATGACAAATGCGCCGATCACAGCTAACCCGGCGATTTCCCGGAGTTTAGTCCACCTCAGTACTTCCACAAATGGAGTGGAATGGCTCTGTTGAGAAAAATTGTGATCGTTTAGAGTTGCTGCTCCCTGCAGGTTGCGCAGCCTGTACTAGGGGTGTCACGAGCCCTCCGTGCAGTAAATGGCAACATAAGGAATACATGTTTCTAAAGTGATAAAATATTGCACTTTTGAAGGAATATTTTATGAAAATGAAAACACTGCATTCGTTAGCAAATAGAAAAATGATTTTAATTTATCATTAAAAAGTATATTGTTTTTATGAAACATCTGGAAAATTCCATACATATTATTACTTTACCTTTATTGCAAAAACATTAACTTTCGCATTCTTTGCCAATCGAGCAGGGGTACCGCAAGGTTCGATCTTAGGTGCTATCCTCTTTCGATTATACGTTTACGATATGCCCTAGTCTATTAAAAATGAAAGAGCAGTTCTGTTCGCTGATTACACGAATTTTCTATGCAAAAAGAAACAATAAATAATACGATTTCAGATGTTTCAAATTGGTTTCGTAATAACAAATTAATAGTTAACAAAGGAAAAATAGTTTCAATACATTTTTGGATTTCAAATTGGCATTTGCATTCTCTATTTGAAATGAACAATATGTTGTAATGGTAACATATGTTAAGGTAACACAAGCATGTAATATATGATAATGATAATGTCATGAATGTCGATGATGGATAATGTCAATGATGGCAACTGACAATGCAAGGAGTGATGATGAAATACCAAGTTCTCCACCTAAACCTTCTGAAGTTGCATACGATGTAACTAAAGAATTACTTTACTTAAAATCGAAATTAAGATACGAGAGATTTAAATACTGATTTTGATTGAAATACTGGTGTTGAAGGAGAATGATCTCCTCTATTTATTTACCCATTAAATAGTAACACTAGAAGACTGTAGCAGAAAAAATTGTTGCTTAACAGAGCCACAGAAAATGTTTTTTCTTCAAATACGAGTACGTCACACGCATACCGCTCAAGAACAACAAAGAAAATACTCTTCTAAAACCTTACAATGAATTAGTTTTTTAATTATTAATATTCACAAATTCTGCACATTGTACTAGTGTATGATGCTAAACAGTACGTATTAGTGATTTAAATACACAAATATTGAAAAGAAAACAACATTGCTATACCATTCCGAAACACGAGAGTAGCAAATATTTAATTGCGAACCAATAATTAATTCTTCCTTGAAGTCTTTCCGACGCAAGACGTCAGTTGTGTCGTAAGCATTGAGTATGTGAATTTAGTCGGATTCGCAGTATGAAAGTAACGCGGAGTAACGAAAGCAAATATTTGCATTTTTCAGTGCAAATCGAATCTTTCATTGCTATTTTCTTCTTTTTTCTCCCCAACTTCCTCGGCTTTTCACGAAACTAGTCACATCTTCCAAGGCAAGAGACTGCGGAGTTTTCTTTCAATTTCTGCGCGCATTGGTAACTAGTGACGCAGGTTTCCACACGTACTAGATCTAAGCCAGTTCCCGTCGCCCTGCCTCTCCCAGTGTTGAAGCTTGTAGCAGCCACCTGAATATACAAAGAAATGTATTCTTTAATCTATTGTAAATCCAGGATGCCGCTCGCAAGGGCAGATGATTCTGAGTGAAACTCACATCTTTTCTTGACTAAATTAATTTCCAGTGAGGAATCCACGTTCCCGTGTAATTTGAATTTTTATTACTCATATCGTCTCCCACACATTTGAACAGATTAGGTAAGCAATTTTAAAAACAAATTCCAATTGTAATTATTTTTAAAACTTTTCTTCTGTTTTGTTTCCAAATGGAATTTAGTATTTTGTGTATTTTATGTTAATTGACATTAACCAATACCACCTAGATTATAAGGACTGCGCTCTGGAGTTTTTCAAAGCCTATATGGTGGTTAGAGAAGGCCGACGTGTTATAGTTGAAGAGCTCCAGTTGTGTTCGTTGAGTAGCACGAGTAGCTTTCGAGTTGTGGTTATATAGATGTGGCTGTTGTTGATAATAGTGAGAATCATAGTGAATAGGACCTGTGTATGGAGGTGAGGGAATTATGATAAAAAGTTAAAAATGTAAGTTGCTAAGTTCAGTGTTTACTTGCAGCTTTGTGAAGTGCATTTGCATACATAGGAAATTGAGAAGAATTCATTGTTCTATTGTGATAATGGACTAAAATCAAATTTTCTTTAAACATGCACGACTCTCTCGTGGAGATACACCTTCTTTGTTGCCTGTTTATTTGAATTGCCCAAACACTTCCTAAACACCAAGTTCTCAAGAAAAGAAATTGCGTATAGAAAACGAGTATATATCTGCTTGCTGCTACTGAAGGAAGTGCAAAAGAAAACATTTTGAACGATTATTAATATAACAGAATTATTTTTCAACATATTGATTGCAATTCTTCCCTTAAAATTATCAATTCAGTTGTGGTGGATAAGAAATTGAAATTAAGTGTGCATTATTGTTAAAGAATATAAAAACTTGGAGTCCCTACAATATTAGATAGTGTATGTAATACGAATGAAATGAGCTATGTTTTAATACAAGTAGTAGTAACAGTCCTCATGATGGTTTAGCTTCAATTTCAGATCTCGTACTTCAAACTGAAACTACAAATTCATAATTTGACAAACGTATTGCTTTTATACTGGAACAAATAAAATCCATTAGTAAGAAAGTAAGTGCATATCAGTACAGTTCGTGGCTTTTCATATTGTCTTTTATGCCATTTACCATACAGACATTCTTATAATATTTCAAGCATTTAGAGTTAATACTATTTTGTCATCCTAGTGCAATTAGGACAATGCGTTCATGTGATTTAGAACCTCAAATGGAACATAGTATTAACACTTTTTTAAACTATGCAAGAAATACTTTCACAAATTAAGTGATAGTGATACATTAGTGACTCTCATAATAGATGACATACATTTGAAGTCAGAGATAGATTTTAAAGCAGATATTGTGAGATTAAATGTAAAAACCCAATTACTGGTATCAAGTGCTGCTACATTCATGATGACAACCATAATTTCAGATACGAAAGAGGTAGTATACACACAGTGGCTCACTTTAATATTCGGAGGTACTCCTGAAATCGTAGGTTCTGTGTTATTTGACGGTAGTAGGAAAGAAATGTAAGATGTGAAAACGGTAGTAGGAAAGAAATGTAGGCAAGAAAGTGAAACATAATTGATTCCTTATTAACGGATAGCAGTATAAACAAAACAAAAATGCTGAATGTAGTTGACGCATTCAATAAAAAAGAAAAAAAATTGTCTGGATTCGTTAGCCACAGTAATATTCGGACATGTGAAATGAATCATTATATAAATGAATGAATAAATAAATAAACGAAAAGAAAATTAATACTTTGTAGCATAACCATTTTTTTCAATGACTTGCTGTAATCGCTTTAGCATTGAACCAATAATCTTGTTCATGTACTGTTCAAGTGTACTGTAAGTACTGTACATCAATTTGTGCCCATTTTTCCTTGATTCTCGCTTGCAGATAAGACTTTGACGTAATTGGGAGTTTCTTGGCTGTACATTCCGATTCATGCCATAAATTCTCGATTAGATTGAGGTCAAAAGCATGAGGTTGCGTTTCTAGCACTATTGGACTATTGCACAACAATCATTTCCGCACTAAATATGATTTGTGTTTCGGGTCCTCATCTTGATAAAATTTAAACGAGTTCCTGATGTCCAGTGTGTCAACAGATTTGTGTAAATTCTCTTTTCAGTATGTTGAGATACTGATGTTTGTCCATTGGGTCTCTAATAAACACCAGGTCCCCCCGGTAGCTGCTGATATGTATCCACCTCTGCGTTTCACAGTTGGCACTACGTTTTTAGGATGAAATTCTGAACTAGGTTTGCGCCATATCACTTTCGTACCGTCGCTGCCAAAAATATTAAACTTTTTCTTATCTACAAAAATTACCTCACGCCACCTCTCCTCTGATTTCGTCACATATTCTTTTGCAAACCGAAGTCGTTTGGCTCTATTCCCAGCACCGATAGAGGGTTTCTTTCTGGCTGCTCTGCCGTGATATCCAGCACTCCTAATTACTCCGCGCGCAGTTTCGGGGTGCACATATGTCCCTGTCGCTTCGCGCAGTTCTGCTGCCAGCTAAACGGATTTTCTCCTACTTTCCTCACAATTGCACGCTTCTCTCTTTCGCGGATCTTCTCACGTTGTCCTTGTTGTGGCTTGGAGGGGTACTCTTCAACCTTGAGGCGACGGGGAGTGCGAAGGGGTAGCGCTGGGGAGCGGAGGGGTAGTAGAAACCGCGCGCTGGTAACGCCTTCCTCGCTCTCATTTGTTTTTGCTGTGCGACGGAGTACACATCGCAAGAGGGAGTGCTGTACGTGTTAGAAGACGGCGAAATAGAACTCTGAGAAAAACGCTGGAAAGAAGTTGAGAAAAGGGCTCATCAAGGTATTTATGAAATCTATTTAAACAACAATTTTGCGGAGAAGCAGAAAACTCCAATACTATAACAATTTGATGCAGAGAAGCACAATTGGATTTAAAGAGCTGTTCTTTTTGGTATATGAGAATTTGGAGCACAATAAAATACGTTCCTGGGGCGAATGACGTTTTTTTTTTATTTTGGCGATGATTCTGTGGAGATTCAGAGGCATTGGGTGTCCAGCGTGCGACCCCGTTACTTCACGTCCTCGCAAGGTGACGAGCAGAAACAGACATCGCTTCTAAAACAAGGGTGTTTTTTTCCATCTTAATATTTTATAAAGAAACTAGGAGAGAATTATATTCTTAAAATCCATATTTAGTTGCTAGGTTTACATGAGCAGCTATTGAGTTATTAGTGTTGGGGGGGAAACCGTTTGAAACGCTTCTCATTTCAGCATCTACATCTCTCTGGGTTATAGTGCAATTTTATGAAAAACTTGTGCAAAGGTAAAGATAGTTATTTGAAAATCTGGTAAAGCAATAATTTGTGAATTTTTGCAGAAAGCGAAATTTAACCTAGTTGTTTGATGAATGGAATTTTGCAACAAATTAAGTATTCTAATCAACTTGGAAGACAATAGTGTAATTGAAGGAAAGTGCTCAATACGTATCGTGTATTATTGTTCTGTATAAGATTTCCAGAGTTAGTTATTTCAGGGTTTGTTGTATTTGTGTTTCTTTTGTTTTATGTGTATATGTGTTGTGTTTTTAAGAACAAATTGAAAATGTTCAATTTCCATATTCGAGTACGTCCCACCTATTCCTGAGATTCCAATAGTGGAATTACTGATTGAGCTTATAGGGAAACCAAATGGAGCGGATTCATTGTAAATTGCCCGTCCAACCAACTTGTTTAACAATCACCTGCACTCATTCAGGGGAGTGTTCGGTGATTGATGCACTGCATCCCACATGCCAGCCTGAGGTTTACCAAAACGTAAAAGAGGGTGGCGGTTGCAATACGCGTTTTAAAATATTATTAGTTTTCAGCTAAATTATTACTAACATGTTTGATCAATAATAAATATTATAGTTTGCAATTAAATTTCTCATTCTTTTTGAATTAATACGCTTTTTGGTGGTTTTGATTTATTTTCTTTATATTTCGCGTCATCCTTGCCAGTCAGATAGTTGCACCTTTTAACCTCAGTTTTGCATATTAAGCACTAAAATTAGGTTTTAAAACAGTTTTCATTGTCACATTATAAGAAGATATTGTATGCTATTTAAGTTATATTTTTCACAATTTTTCTTGAATTTCTGTGCCAAACTGCAGCAACATTATTTTAATATCAACAATAACATAATATTTACACCAATTCTTCCCACACCACATTCGTTTCATAGACAACATACGTGTGGCAAGAATCTGACATCTCCCTTGGAAACCCCTGGCTCTGCATCATTTTCGTAGCTTGACAAGGAAAATACTACCATAAGTATCATCCTTCACTTCCCACCTTCCATTATGCGACATCGAGTGGTATGTATTTGATGCAAAGAAGGGTGACGCTGCTGTAATTGTGAAAGCAATCAAAAATAAAGAGAGAAGATAAACGAATGTAGAGATAGTTTGCACGTGTTTCGAATTACAGTAGAAACTTGAAAGTCAAATTGAATTTAACTCCATATACGTTCAGAAAATGCGAGACGTACCGCAATACTACTCTATGAATTTTGCCCGACTCCTCTCAATTCACCACATAAGTACTATTCAAAATTTCTCACGACATGAGTAGGTATTTTTGAAATTTCTCTAATCGGATTACGTTGAATATTTACTTGAAACGAATGCTCGTTAATCATTAAATTAAATTGCTAATACTTGAAAAAAATAATACCTTTACGAGTTTCTAGGTTGAAAAAATGAACAATATGAGAGTGTAGGCTTCCGCGGCCGGAATCAGTATTTAATTAGTAGTTTAATTAGAAGTAAATTAATAAAAATGAACAATATACTCGTTTTAATTCGTTTTTAACCCAAGAAGCAGATAATTCTACAGAAAAACAAACAAAAAAGCAAAATGTTTTATATTCATTTTACCCACCCCCATTAAAGGCTTTTTTTCTTTCTTCAAAACCATAAAGTAACACACTGCTTTATTCATCAGTCAGTGATACTTAAAAATATGCAGAACTTATCTTATCGACTGCTTCCTTTTTCCGAGTCAACCCCGCCTCTCCAACTAAACCAGCATCTTCGGCTCCAAATTTCACTTATCGCAGTTTCTTCTACACGTTTAATTGTATTAATTACTTTCAGAACACCACGTGAATCACAAAATTCTTCTTACTGATAAAAGAACCACATACAGCTAAGATGTCCACTCTACCAGCTAGACAAACCCTTCTATATTCCTCCATCTAAGTCTATCAATACCCAACCAATTTCTAGTACACTTCACAGACGAAGCACTCAATATAAAAAATGTAATGATATATTTTTTTATTTTATTTAATAGGTAATTATTACAAACGAATTAGATTACTTGATCCTATGT
>BOPP01000149.1:2495609-2555010 GCA_017312745.1 Gryllus bimaculatus | reverse complement strand
TTTTAACTAATTTATTATATATATGCTTATTCTATCCCATTATTTCAGCAGTTGTAAGGGCCTCTGGCTAATCTTCTGGGAAATGTGCTTCGGATGTGCAGCTTAGTTTGTTTATGTTGCAATAATGTTACTTATTGTTTCATACTTACTAAACAATTACATGAATTATAATTAACAAAATATATAAAGTAATAATAAAATATTACTGATTTCTAGATTGCTGAATTAACAAATTTCTTTGAAATCATTAAATAACAAATATTTAATTCTTAGTTATAAAGTAAAATATCTTAATGTGTATGAAAGTAAATTATTATATTTTTATCTATTCCCTGCAACAAAGACGCATTTGCCCTTCAATGGGCTGTAACAAGCTAAAATAAATTAAGAAATATTTTTTAAAAAATACTTCCGTCAACTTCGCTGCTCTAACACCAGTACCATCATATCATTCCTCTGCTTGAATATCCAACAAAGTTAGCTGGAATATAGACAATACTTTGATAATATAGTAAAATTCATATTTTTAAATCCAGTTTTTACCTCTGTGGTATTCACTATGGATTACGTTATAAACCGGCATTATTTCATGACAAATGATTTAAATACAAATCTCAAATTATTTTTACTACCGGTTAAAATAAAGGTAAATACTACAGACTAGTAAAAGTAGAACTGTTTCTACACAATTAGTGACTTTACGGAGAAATCAAACCGGAAGTAATATTAATGATTAACAATATTTAATGTATTAATACCATTTTTAATATATAATTCTATAGATTGTAATCCTGTAAGATTAAACAAGTATTGTACCTCACCCTCTAGGCCATTGACCTTTTTTGTCTTTGGACATATATATAGCATTACTATCTGTGCATTTTTTCTTCGGCCCGAGGACAATATAGTTATTCAAAGAATCGTTCTTGTATTTGCGGCAGTAAACTATTCTTCATGAAGGGCCGATATATGGCTATAACGGACAAATTTCTTTACTGATTTGCCCTTCAAAATAATTTCATTACTCGGCAAGCAAATATTTTCTTATCATTTCGAAAAGTCGCTCGTTACTATCTGTATTCGTAATGCAACTTGACATGTTAAGGAGTTCGGGTAGGAATCACAGAGCACAAGAAATGTATGCGCAAAATGCACTTTTTCTACTAATTACGACACGGTTTTAAAACGTTTTTGATGTTAATAAATAAAATAATATAAAGCAAATGAATCCTTCTAAGCTCGGAATTTGAAACCCATTTTAAGATTTTATTAAAGTTATAATTAGGTGTATTTTGTTTTGCAAGTTACAACTACCAAGAAAAAAGTTACGAAAGTCCCATTATACGCCAACAGTTAAGTATGGCAATGAAATGTTCTTTCCACTTTTTTCATGCTACATAAAAGAATAGAAATATGATTTCTGTTTTCTTGGATATCAGGCTTGCATGATGTGGAAGTTTTTTGGTTTTATGTCCGAAAAATAGTTATTTTGAACATGTGCATAGATCTCTTTCTGGCTATATGATCTCGATTATTAATCAAACGTGTTTCTTCCCCTTGTATTTTCATCAAAGCAAGGCAGGGGGAGACGTTTTTGTAACAAGGATAATTCATAGCATACGCAGTACAGTACGTGTGTTGCAATTCTCTCTGGATATAGAGCATCCCAAAATTTAATCATTTTTTTTATACTTAAAAGATATGTAATTTAATACAAGAATATTGTTTAACGTAATTAAAAGTAGAGTGAAATCAGTAACTACCTCTTCTTGCATGTCGTAATTTCTTGTTAATAAATGCTAGTTGATGTTGTGGTTCTTGTGAACGAGGGTTTTTTCCGCATCATATATACGAAAAAAGTAATAATTTAATCTTTAAACATAGATAAGATATCCCTTTGTTCTTGAATTCCCTAATACAATAATCTTCATAAATGTTTGTTTGGAATGCTTTTCATTTACTGCATCAAATTCTGTACGTTTCCGTGATGCCTTATAATGTTTTTATACGTCTTTATCTTTTATTTTCCATTTATTGAGCCTTTTAATTTACAAAATTTTGGTCCTGCTATCTTATCGCGTGTTTTTTCAATATTTTGTTCGCATCACATTATTTTAAATTTCTCTCAATTAGGAATATCGACTTGCACAAGTATTCTCGACTGACTATTATGCATTCTAAAGTAGTAGGAGGAAAGTGTTGTTTGCTATTTATTAAGGACATTTTTCAAGTAATCAATTTTTATTTATGTATTATTAATATATGCAATTCCCATAAATTTGTACGTATTTTTTTCTATACTGAAAATCATCTACCGAAATTTTCATATTTCTTTCTTCCTCCTCTTGATAATTTCAATTTTCCGGAAATCCCCAACTAGTTGGCTCTCCATTCAATACTTGTCCTAAATTGTGTTGCAAACGTCGCCTTTGCTTCTGGAGCGCAGCTACCATAGATAACTCGCCCTTCGGGAAATGCGCGACGTAGGTTTTTCTTTTCGGCGCGAGCCCGTCCGAATTATTTATATTCTCGGTCCCAGCTCCCAGCCCATCCTGCTTCTTGCGAGCAATTGGCACAGCGGAGATTAAGAAACTTTTAATTCCACTTTATTTTGAATGGAAAAAATACTTTGCATCACAGTCTCAAAAATATACGTAATTCTTCCCGCCATCTTCGATAACATTATACATTTCTGTAATTCTCGAAGAAAGTTAGATATGTCGAATTATTTAATTCTGTTCATGAATGTCGAATAGTAAGTGTCAAGATAATTTCGTAAAATAAAAACAAGCACTTATAAATAATAAATAGTGGTCTTTGTACATTGAATGTAATATTTTCATATAAACCCTGTTCGATAGACATGCTTTCTTAACTACCTGCTTGTGCTGTCGAGATGTGAAAGATGATATCGCTTGAAAAGTCTTGAATAATAGCCTCTCGAATTTGTATTCTAAGCTGCATGGGAACATAAATAAACCAATCGGACACGTTTATTATTCGTGAGGATAACTATAGCCAAAAGCAACTCCCGCGCTCCACGACTCACTCAAACGTGAATATTTAATACGGCCGCTCTAGGGCCTGTTGACCTACAAGGTGCACTGCCGGCCAACCAACTGGAAGGCCGTCGAGCACACAATGTCCGTGGAAGACGTGGGATCTGAGCTTGAAGACTTCAAGACATTTATATTAGAATTTCACATGTCGCTGACCTATAATTTAAAATCTTCCAATTATTCTATCTAGGCAATCAATAAAAATTCAAATTACACAATGCGTGTTCGTCAAAATTATAATGTGAAATAAAAAATAGAGGACAATATTACGTTTTATGGGAATGTACTGCTATCAGTACATTTTTAGAATAAGAAATCTTGGCATTTGTAAGATACCCCGTAAAGGATGAACCTGACCTTGACCCATCAACGTCTTAGGATCCTGAGTGAAACAGGTCTATAAATATGTCCAAAAAATGCACTTAGCGAATAAGATAACAAAGATAATTATTATTGTTTAGGAACTTTATTCCCTCTTTTCTGGGTCTGAATATATGTAGATCTCTATGTTATCAATTCGAACTGACATTAAAAACACAAACTCCATACCACTGTCGGCTACTGCATATTAACGTAAAGCACGTTTTAATGCACCTTGCTGAAGAAAAAAAACATGTAATTTTGGGTATTTGCTCGTAGGACCGTTTTTGCTTTTTCCAACATGTAGTTGGTTGGTAAGTTACGATTGTCTAAGCAACGTAAGGTTATGCTAGTGTTTAATATCTATACTCATAGCCCTTTATGGTTAACCGAAAATCCAAATAAAAAGATTAAAATGTTCTAACTTAAACGATATCGACAGGTTGTAAAGCCACGCCATTGCGCGCGATAACGGATTTTTACTTTTTAGACGCAACATCCGCGTGAATTCCAGTCTTTTTATGAAGGCGGTGCGTAAGTGATTGCGCAAGATATTACATAGTTTCTTCCAAGACGGAATGAGGATGCTTTAGAAATACACCGAGTGCATAGAAGTTGAGGGAGATCGTGTCGAGAAATGAGTTAGTCTTTTTTGTCTCAATGAAAATGTCATAAAAAATAATTAAAAGAAACCTTCCCCAACTTTTTGGGTTACTTACCTGAAGTAAAATCACCCATCAACATCACGAAATGCCTCAACTATAGATTTCATAAAGAATCTAAATGTATGTAATGTGTAGAACGAAATTAAAGTTCGTAAAACTGAAGAAATTCGCGATCGTCGGAGGAAAGCTTTAAATTTTTAAATTTTGCTCACCTGTATTCGGACGTTAATGCGAAGTAATATACGTAGTATAGGGAAAGTTATGTAATTCTTCGAAAAATCGATTTGGACGGAAATACTTCTTGGTGCCCCCTGATACCGAAAAAGTGTTTTTTAAAACTTCCGTATGTCCGATTGTCAACAGTACTAGCGCCTTAAACATACGTAGGATTTTTGCCTAATTGAAGAAACCGTATCAATCTGGCTAGAATCGAATATTCGAGCTTTAAAAAAAAACTTTAAAATTTGGAGGTACTTTACATGAA
Organism: Gryllus bimaculatus; assembly: GCA_017312745.1. Lineage (NCBI taxonomy): Eukaryota > Metazoa > Arthropoda > Insecta > Orthoptera > Gryllidae > Gryllus > Gryllus bimaculatus. The sequence goes on along the minus strand of BOPP01000149.1, from coordinate 2,550,442 downwards.
ACCCTCCGGAAATTTTCAAAATATTCTCAAAAACTGCTCCAAAATGTTTCTTTACATTTCTTGTAAGAATAGAGTAATTTTGACTTGGCATAGGTCCGATTTTCATAGTTTACTCTAAATTTTCGAAACTTTCAAAATTATGAATTTATATCGTATCTTCCTACAACTACAAAATTGTAAATAGATTTTTCTTTGAAATAAAATTTGTTGTATTGTAAAAAAAATTGTAGTATTTGTATTTTAAAAAACAAACAAAAATATTTTCTCAAAAAAGCCTCCGATTTTTTTCTTTAAACCTTTGGTAGGGATAATACAAAATTCACTCTAAGATGACATAATTCCATATTGCTCTATACTTTTGTTTTTTCAAAAATTACAAAAATGTATTTTTCTTGCCTTTCACGTTGTTAATATTTATACTAGCGGCAATTTGTTCACATTATTGTATTTATAGGTACATGTGCTATAAACAAGCTCAAAACTCCGAATTTTCAGAAACACACGCCATTTTCTCAAAAAACGGCTAAACATTTTTTTCTTCAAACATTTCGAACGGATACTGGTAATTGCACTCTTTAATATGACGTATTGCGGTGCCGTCAGCTATGTCGAATTCAGTCGCTGTCTGGAGGAGAATTCTAGCGGCCGGCTTCTCACATCGGAATTTTTTTATTTTCTCCGAACAGTACTAGGCGAATGCCGGAGCAGTATACTTACAAACAGGTCACGGACCGCGCGCGATCTTTCGTTTCTTTTCCTTGTCCTATCCTCACCCCTTACTAACTCACACTAGCATGCTACTACTAGCACACTAGCGTAGAGTTTACACCGGCTGGGGTAGTGACTCGCTGGTGGGTGATACCTGGTGCGGGGAGTGTACAGTTCTAAGACTCAAGTATTGGCTTGTGAAACGCCACGCATCCTGCAGTTTCTTTAAAAGATGAACGTAACTACTCAACGGAAACCATACATTGAAGGCCAAAGGATGGCCAGTGAAATAATTTTAAAAAAAGGGAGCCCTGCAAATTAAAATTGTGATACGTCGGAGCAGCGCTATAGTTAGAGAAGAAGTATTGGAGCTAAAACAGCACATACTTTCTCGCCCTTTGTAATGCTTAATACTATACTATTTATATCCTAATAATAATACAATTTAAATAACATATCCTAATAATATACTATTTATATAAATATTAATAATACTATTTATACCGCAATTTATCTCCGAATTAACGTATTTCAGTCAACATTTTCTTTAAATCTCAAATTTTCAAACATTTGTACAAGATCTTATTTTAAAATTTATCTTTAAGGAAGAGAGTGCATTAAGAGAAGAAAGTCTCTATCTTCTATGTTAGTTGTAGGAAGACGCTGAAAAAATTTTGAACTTTTGCAATTTTTGAAAAATCAGGGTTTTCAAACAAGAGAGACACGATTTTTTTAAATGTCCTTCACATTATCCAACAACAATATTTAATCAAAAATGGAGCAATCATTTGAAAATTTTGAAAATGTTCCAGGGTCTTCATGTAAAGTACCCTCCAAAAGTACAATATCGGTTTCATATTCAAGAGGCCGCGACATCAAGCATATCCACTACTGAATTTCAATTTTGGAGAAAATAGGTTGAACGGTTCAGCCGCTAGCGTTGTTCACAGACCGACGGATAGACGAACGGACGGGCAGAGCTTTTGCCATCATTCGACTTTTTGGTATCGAAGACTCACAAAAAATGGTTTGTGACTACACCACGTGTTAGATGATTTTTTTTCCAAATTAGGAACTGGATTTATCAATATTTACTAGGCTGTCCGGGTGGCGCCGCGTCCATGGCGAAGGCGCCGACGTTTGAATTGCCATTCTGCGGCCTTCCTCAGGGCGTAACGTCGGCACCTTCGCCATGGACACGGCGTCACCCGGACAGCCTAGTAAATACTGACTCCGGCCGCGGAAGCCTACGCTCTCACTGGATTTATCCACTTTTTCGTTACCAGAGCCCTGTAATAAGAGATTTTTTGCCGGAAATTCGCCGTTTTTTGCGCAGCATTACATAACTTCGTCTCTACTGCGTGAGCGGTAGCGAGAAAGTATAAGTTGCGCGAACCGTAAGTGCGAGGCGCCGCGCCACGCCGCGCGCGGCACAGTGGCCGACTCAAATGAGAACGAAAGCGAAGCGCGCTCCGTGGCGCGTCGCGTGGCAATTATCGTCGTCCAAATGAAAACAAACACCGGCCGCAGGGGCGCGCGGAGGGCAACTGACGCGCGGAAAAACAAATGCCAGCCAGCGCCCGCAGGCGTCCGCTCGCTCGCCCACCCGCGCACCTCGCGCTCCCACGCGCCTGGGAGATGCAGCGGAACGTCGTGGCGGCCCCTGCAAATTGGAACGAAGGAGCCGAATAAGGGTAGGAGGCAAAGGGTTGCCCGTGCGGGGGCGAGGTGTGCTCAGCTTTTTTCCAAGCTCTGAACAACGCATCCGACTGTTGGTTAATAAACTCGAAACGTTGCTCAAACATCACAACTGTTTATTATTGATAAACTTACTGTGAACGAAATATTCATACGTGTGTATATTACACGAAAAAAAATATAGTTTACTTCCTCATAAACCGTCTCAGAGCAAAGACAAACATGCTACATAAAATATTGCAACATAGATGTAATGCTGGTGAGAGTGCCATTTCTGAATAGAAAATTACATTTTGTGGGTTCCTGACAACGAAAAAGTGGATTATTTTTGCCGATATTAAAAGAAAATTATTTTCCTCTGATACGTAGTGTAGTCAGAAACCACGTTTGTGGGTCCCAGATATAGAAAAGGTGGTTTACACGCCTACACGACTGTTTGTGAATAAGAGCGCCGGTAGATAGGATTTTCTCCAAATGCCCCCCCCCTCCTCCTCCTCCCTGTTCCCGATTTGGACCGAGTGAAGGTCAAATGAATCGTGTACTTTTTGTGGGTTCTTAACATGAAATATTTGGAATATTTTCAAAATTTTCTCAAAAATGTCTCCGAATTTCATTTCTTGCAAGGGTAGATTTTATACGCTAATAAACATTGCACAACTCCGATTTTCATTAAAACCTCGAATTTATTGATAATCCAAAATATTATTTTTTTACCTCATACAATCATATTATTGAAGTTAATGATCCCTTCTCTGAATGAAATTTGTTCTTGAGAATTAAATTTCTAATTAATATCAGTTAATAGTTTTTAGAAATAGTAATTTCTGCGTAAATTAGAGTGGAATTGAAGCAATGAAAAATATGTAAACAAGTCCTTCTTTGAAACGACTCCAAATGTTTTCAATAAACTTCAAGTTTTCATTTTAACTGAAGTATTTTATTTAAGTTCAGGTAAACTGCAAATATTTCGCTTCCCAAAATGTTCACAGACCTACACAGATCACTTATTATGTTACATAATCGGAACACACATTAGTAGAAGTTTTCGGGCTGATAGACCGTGGTCCAATTGGCGTTGAAAGTCGTTTCGTCCACAGCTGCGGTGGACATCTTCAGTGGCGGCGGGTTCTTGAGTGAAGGGTCCGGGTTGGCGGCTGGCTGGCGACTCGGACATTTTGGTATTCCTAGTGTTTGGTTTGAACGAAGAGTTTATTCCAATGATTCTTAACGTTATCGAAGTACATTCGGCTTTAAAAAGGAAAGCAAGACTGTCATCGTGCTTTCAAATCTACCTTCAGCGTTGAAATCCGTGCCACATGGATCAGATCTGATTTTAGTACCAGCAACTATCGGACTACAACCACCTCTTTCTCGCTTTGTGAGCAGAAAATGCTCTAAAGATCTCGGAACAATAGGAAGGACTCACTACATTTTTTTTATTTTGTTTCCAAGATCAATGGGACTTCAGAGCCAGAGGAAAAATTCTGAGACGTTTCAATTTGAGTGAATGAAGTACACTTAGTAACAGAAACAAAAAATACTCACCAATTGTCTCGTATACATTGTTTCTAGCCTCTTTGCATAGCAAATTGGGAATAAATTGTCAATATACTATTCAACATATTCATTATTGTCAGAAACGAAAGTTAAAGATGGCATTTTAAACTAATTAAGGATGCCGCCGTTATAAATAAAATGACCGGCGTTAACCTTGAGACTTTTCAGTGATTGCGAGATTTTGTCAACGGGTTGGTGCAGCGGCGGCGAGGGCGCCGGCGCCAGCGGCTCCCGTGGAGTGTGGGTCTGGACGTGGATCTGCGGGCGAGTTGCGCTGTCCATGGGGCGTGGCTGCCGGGGGAAGGGGTGGCGACAGACGCTAGGTGGCGCGCGAGGCGGCGAAAGCAGCCGGAAGGGCAGGTTCCTCGTCGACGCAAATAGAGACTCGTTTCCGCAGCAGAAATTGCTTCAGGACGCTCAGGGGTGTCCACGTCCTCCGTTCGAATCAAAACTTACCAGAGCAGGAAGTCGAGAGTTTGTTGGCGTGTACAAAAATTGGCGGTGATATTCCCCCACTGAATGGTCAGATCCGGCGCTGATCTGCAAGGTTTTTCCCAACAACGTATCTCCCACCAGTGGGGCACCGCCCCAGCCGGGATTAGCTCTAAGGTTTCGTCGGTTCACCTGGCATGGGTGATAGCGTAGTGCATGTAAGTGTATGAAACGAAAGGGTGAGGATAGAAGAAGAGGAAGGGAAAACCGCGCGCGGTCCGTGTCCTGTTTTTAGGATACTGCTCCGGCATTCACATGGTGTTGCTCAAAGAAACCCCGGTAAACTACTGATCAGAGCAGTCCGACGCTTGAAGTCGCCTCCAGATGGCGGCTGAATTCGAACTAGCTTTCTAAGTTAGTGCCGAACATCTTGCCACCGTCGGGACTCAAACCCTGGAACCTCCGTGTCACAGCCACTGCAATGACATTAATTGATGTCTTGAAATACCTAAACCGGTCCAATACTTGTGTTCTTTGTACACTACAATACAGGGAGTATATCTAAAAACATAGCCTTTCGAGACGTTCCTTTATCACTCATCTAGACACATACTTCAGGTTATTGGATTAATACCGTCATCGCGCTATCGTGATCGCCCGACATTACGATTCTGGACTCAGCAATGGAGCATCGCGATTTGTGCTAGGTTGTAGCCATAAATGCGGGGAACATTTTCTTACGGTAGCAAATGTACTAGCGTTGGCAATAAGGGCGATTAATTGTACGTTGTTTTTTGATTTCACGGCCTTTTGGTTTCCGTCTCGGAACCCGCTTGTTCTCCGCTCTGCCTCTTGTTTCATGTTTACCGCCATTTAAGCCGCCACAATAAAAAACTCAATTCTAAAGTGATTAGCACGCAACAAATTTAATTGCCATTGCTCCCTGAGCATTTATTTTCGCTCGGCATACCACGTAATAGTCGGCATATATTGTTTCCGTAAGCGTATGCAAGATCGCACAGAATGTTGGAAGGTGCACAGAAGCCCCAATTTGTATTACTCCGAAAACAGGCCGTCGTATTGTGCAATACTGGTTACCATTAGTACAAATTTGCAGTTCACACAAAATTTATACATTATTTTGCGGTCAAAATTTGATATCCTATAGCTCAGGTGATTTGAATGATTTATGATGAGTGGGGTACTTTCGAACATGTGTAGCATTAAGATTCGATAACAAAACTTAAGTGTTGCGTGAGGTGTTCGGCGTTTCCGAGGAAGACGATAGCAACGAATTTACGTATCGTCACTTATTGCAGAATTGGTACAAGTTAACTGGCAAACTGGAAGCAAATGAGGATTGTGCTGCAGATCTTTTCTCCCGAAGCTTCCGTTTTTGCTTTCAGATTTTGTTTCTATATTAAAAAACGTGCGTTTTTTTTTGCTGCACTATTGACTACTTTTTTCTATTGTATTATGCCTAAGTAGTAGCAGAGAAGGTAAAAATGGGATTCTAATATATACATCAACTCATTGTTTTTACTATAACTACAAATATACGTAAATTTGTCTAAGAGAAAACCACAGTGATAAGATAAAGTACTACTGTTGATAGATCAATGTTACTAGAGAAGTAATCATTCTGTCAAAAACTGCAATAGGTGCTGAATCAGTTCCGATTAATTCAAATTAAATTAATGGAATCTTCTAAAAGTGCTTAAATAACCATATAAGCACCGTGTATAAGGTTCCACCAAATTGTAAAAGGTTTTAGATGCAACATTTGAGAACATTATGATATTTTTCAATTATATCAGTTCTGTTTAATTACTCGTATTAATGTTACCGCATTTTGTAAGACTAATCGAAACTAGTATTGTGGATACGCCAACTAAACAGTTAATATAAAATATACTGCGTTTTATTTCGCTCTAGTAAGCGACACGCTGACTTTTGGTCTCACTTGCGTATATTCGAGATTTCCCCGAGTTTGTAATGGAGATTTAATTTGTAATCTGCTTCTAAAGTCCATCTCAAATAAGGTGAAATATTTTTCGATAATGTGACATCGATGTCTCAGATGTCATAAAGATAAGGTGATCAGACTTTGAAAAGGACTGGGACTAATATCAGACAAAACGTATAAAAACAACACAAAATTTAAAACAACTGTATTGCCACAAAATTCGAACCGAGACATACCACGAAACTGACTACGTCAATGCACCAACAGCCAGCGATGTCACCACGCCCAATACTACTGCCACCGAGTAACAGTATGCGCCAAATGCAGCTTAAATCATAAGAGAGCTGTCTGTAATAACCCTAAAGTAAAATGGGAGAACTGCGGACTACACCCTGCTTTCTGGTTGACTTCCCATACTAAAAGACAAGAACGACTAGCTTCCGAAATAAGCCGTTTCTTTGCCTCCGTGGTTACGATGTTTTGGTTGGTTGGGGAAGCATCATCTACAAGTGGACATGATTTTGAACCACATCCCGAAAAACAATATCATGTTTGTTTCCCGCTATCGTAAGTTCGGTTTGGATATTTTGATAGTTCATTATTTTATACAGTGCAATATACGTGATAAATTAGAGTGTTTGTGAAAGGGGCTTTGGTTTCCCCGTCTTCAACACTCCTTTTCATCGGTCTAGCCGTTTTATTCATAGTATAGTGGTCGACCGCGAAAAAAACCGCCACCGGGAGGCAGCAGCGAAGCGGTAGCGCCTCCGGAAAATGAGGGCACCGCTCACGAGGTTCCCTCATGGCCGGGCCAGTCGGCGAGCGTCTAGCCCTGTGTATAAAACGGATCCCAGCGGGCGGAGAGGGCAGTTCAAGTCATCCCGGCAGTAATGCGAGCAACGGAGGAGTATTAGTGAATGTGATATGACGCTGCCTGCAAGTGTACGGACTTCCCTTCTGGCATCTGGATCCCAACCACGGCAAAGTTATTGGACATCTCTTCGGTTTTGGTTCATCTGGCCAGTCTCCGGCATATCTCCTGGCAATTTTTGTGACTAAGCTTGCTTATGTTGTGCAACCTGAATTAAAACGAATTATTTCCATAAATGTATATTGGGCAGGAATTGGTTTGTTTTGGTCATAAATAATAATAATAATAATAATAATAATAATAATAATAATAATAATAATACAGATTTTGTCCATTTGCAATATTGTTATTAAAGATCAAAAGCATTGGCAAAAGTAATGAATTATAAAAAAAATCTCATTAAACAGAAAATGTACACAGACAGTACTGTACTGTACTGTACTGTTACGAAGGTTTGTGGTTAGCCATTCCAATGTGTAGAAGAGCTAAAGGTAAAAAAGTCAACCGTCAATTACACCTAAACGGTGCGCGTAACAAAAAAGTTGTGAGGAGCAATATAGGACTTTTTTTTTGTAAAATATTTTGGTAAGGAGTAATATTCACCTAAATTTCATGTCTTTTATATATGTAAAAAACTGTTAATCAAATATTCCAAGGGATGTTTTGACAAACTTGAAACTCGTGATCAACAGCAAAAAACATAAAGGAACCAAAAGTTAAAACCACACAATTTGCCTCCGTAAACCTCCTAATGACTGTACTAAAAGAAACGCTTAATTCATTGGCGCGTGCTATGTGTTAAAAAAAATCCTTACGACAATGACTGGAGTGATACCTTTTGCCTTCGTAGCTATTGCCTTTGTAAAATTGACAAATAGTATGTTCTTATTTACTAATTTGTCGACTGCACATACAAAATCATATTGTGTATTGATGATTTCGTTTTAATGACAAAAATAGTATTTTTCTGCCTTTGAGAAATTATTCAACATTTATGGTAAGAATGTCCTACGTCTACACTGATCGACGTTTCCATTTTCACAGCTGTGCCTGCCTACTGCGAACCCTTCGAAATGAAGTACAAAGGGTAACAAGCCAATTTTCACTACAGGGACAAAATGGCGCTCAAACGAAGATTTGTTGAAAACGTCTTTAACGTGAGTAAAGAAGGGTTAATTATTCGAAAAGAGTGGGTAACGCCCGGTTTGAATTGGATAGCTTCGATAGGTTCCGTTCACTGTTGCCGTTAGATTTCAAACGTCGCCTGCTACAACGTCTGCAGCACTCATGGCAAGGAATGCTGGGATATAGGGACGTCAACAACGGACGACTAATAGTTTCCTACAAAGGCATCAGTATAGTTACTTATCAACGCAGTCGCAGTCGCAACTATGTCGATATGAAAGATATTCGCGTTATCAACGTCCGTGACTGGCTGGGAGGCTGCTAAAGGAAAGAATTTCCGAAGGCTCCAAGTTAAGACTACAGAAGGAAATAAGCAAAAGTTCCATTTCTGCTTAACTTAAAACGGTACAATAAAAGTACTTTAAAATAGGAAAACAAGATCTGTGCTGCAGCACCGTAGCATATTAAGAAGAGCTCCTCTTCTACTCTACTTACACTTTGTCATTTTTACGGCGACAAATTGCAGATAGTAGACGATATAAATAAAAATCTTCGCCGTAAATTAAAACAAAATTGTGAACAGTATTTTGAACATGTACACATATAATTAAAAGGAAAGAAACATATTTAGTGCGAAGAATAAATAATTTTAATAAAAACGATGTAACTTATTTTTTAGACATCTGGCCAATACAAATAAAGCTTTAAAATAAATATGACAATAGACGATGTTACGTTGCAGTAGAGGCAAAAAGGCACTATTTAAGTATTTTAAAAAAACATTTTGACATATGTTTAAGGACAGTCGAATGCGACACGATGGAAATGCACCAATCGGGAAACGAAAAAAAAGAAACAATGAGGCATGTGCAGTGTTGCCAGCAAGGAAGTAAATAAACAAGTGGGCTATCTGGAACATCAGAAGAAAGAGCTAAGAATTTTTCGTTCATTTGAGAACATTTTTGTGTAAGGTTATTGTTTTTTAGTATTTGCGAAGTTTTTTTGTATATTGCGAAACAGTAATAAGTGTTCCTAAAGGAATTTAAGTGTATAAAGATGAATGTAGTTATTATTAATAGTTAATAGTAATGGTATTAATAGTAATGTAGTTTTTAATTTATTCGACATTTAAGTTTGTGTAGTAAACTGATGGACGGTGTCTTGTCATCAAGATTCGAATGTTGACTTGCTAAAGAAAGAGAACTGATACATAAAATTAAGCACATGGTTCAAAAATTAACTATAATACCAAAATATCTTAGAATTTAGTTAGAAGATGCTCAGTAAATGTTGAACCGGTCGTACATGGTGAAGGTGGGCGTAACACTAATTTGTTTAGTTATAAATAATTTAAGAGAATTATTTATTGATAATTTTGTTTATATTTTTCTAATTTGAGTATTATTTTGATTTGTATAGTACATTGATATATTTTATTACCATATTCGAAGTAATCACTATAGAACACTTTTCCCATTAAAAGATTTACAAAATTCTTTTCGTAGTTTAAAAAGGACGTGGCTGTCTTATTATACCTGTGGTTGGTATTGCAAACACAAATTAATTAAAAGCCAATTTATGGATACTTACTATATCCGGTTTGGTATTGATTGCAAAGGCGGTTCATTGCCCTCAAACCAAGCAATAACTGATTATATACCTCAGTAAATCTGTGTTACAACCAGATAAATTTCGTCGAGTGGCACCTTGTATTTGCTTGCCTTTAACCAGCAAACGATTTGGAGATAAGCAAACCCGTACTTTACATATGAGTAACTTTCAAGAACATTTTGAACCATTAGTTACTTATTCTGCGTACACATTCTTTAATCATCCGAAAATTCACAGACTTCTGCGCTTGCTCAGTATGTCGATAAATGGATGGTAGAGGATGTTTTATACAGACATGTAAACGTGAACCAACCTTAATGTACCTAAGAAAAAGCGAACAATTTTTACTTTATTTGAAATTTTCCATTAGTACCGAATCATTGGTTTACTTCCGCATTACCAGTAAAGCACAAATATGGGAACATAAAAACAGTACGTATCTTTACGGTACGTATTATCAAATTTTCATGTTTTGAAATGTAAGTTTATAAATTAATGTTTTCTCGACTTATTACACTATAATTTCCTCCAACAGCAAAAACTCCAAGCTTGTAAGTGTAAGGGTGAAGGGAGAGAGGTTAAAGCAAGGAGGAGAAAGAAATCGCGCTACCCAAGGCATGTTTGCTATGGTATTGCTTCGGTATTGACCTGGTCTATATCGGAGAAAATACGGAAAACTGTCGATGAGAGAAGTCTGCCGATAGAATTCGCTTTCAGACAGTGACTGAATTGATCCTAGCTGACAAGCTAATGTCAAAATCTGCCACCGTCGGGTCATAATAAGTGCAATTCCTTCTATTCTAAAAAAAGATCAATTAAAAAAATGTTGAAAGTATCCTCAAAATTTCATGAAGTCTTTTTCAAAATCGCCAGGTACCAAGTCGGGCCTGATCGATCGCGGAATATTAATTTTGGCAAAAAACCTATGACTAGTAAGGCGCTAGTGTTGTTCACGGACGGACGGACGGACGGATGAGATAGATGGAATGGGATGGAAGTTACGCTACACACAGAGTTTGAATGAAATGAAAAGTAAACCTGGAAAGAAACTGGCCTAAAGGATAGGATTACAGATAAGGAATGAGCGAAATCAGTTGTAATAATCCTCTCCTATCAAGACGTAAAAGGGTGATCATGAATTACGTTTGCACAGTCTTTCTACCTTCGCGAGAAAGAATATCACACACACGCATTACAAAAGAAAGATTCACACCTTTTGGATCGAAATTAATGTAATGCTTCCATTGCCAATGCGCAGCTCGCCCAGCAAGAACTAACGTCATTTACAATATATTTTGCTGGTGTCGATGTTCAGTCCATTGCGTTCTGAAACTCTGACGAGACGGCAGAGGAGGCGCGGCATGCAGGTAGGCAGGCGGCGCTAAGCGGCGGCCAAGTTAGTGGGGGCGGACAGCGACCGCTCGCAGGTAACCGAAGAATCGGCTCCGTTAGATGGTGGCGATTGGCTTCCAATGCAATCACCAGTCACCATGCGGCCCAAGCCGAGTTACAATGCGGGGGGCGCGGTCTCCTAAATGTTCACGCAGTACCTCTCCGTGTCATGATAATGTTCATTGGTAATAAGGTGCACTTCGCGGCGGAGGTAGGAGCCACGCTCTCCCTCAACAGCCGAAGTGGCTGCTCGAAGCTCACCAGACGGAAATTATGGTGCGAATCTACATCTCTATTCATCTCACTGCAAAGCCTTTCCTTCACACGCGAGGCAGACTTCCATTAGTTATATTTCAACGATTGATGTCGAAGTAGGGTCTAACTTTGCCCAATCAAATATCGACGCAAGCCCGTTAAAATCATTCATGAAAGCGGTAATTTACATATAATGTCTTTCTAGAACGACTCTAAGCCCCGGCATCAGTAACGACTAGGCCGAGCGGTTTAAGCTGGTGAGAGACCGGCGGGATCCATTCCAAATTTTCCTACTAAAAAAATCCTAGTGCCATGAGTCTTAAGACTGTGAGAGGGGTTCCCTTCTCAGAAGGCAATTCAGGAAGCTCGCATGAAAGGGGGGCGGGGGGCGGGAAAGGCAGCTCTTCTAGCGCCCGCGTAACATAGTGAATTTGCGACTACTGCGTGTTTCCGCGGTAGACATTTAATCGCGTGAACGATGTTCTGCTTAAGACTGTATGAAAGCCGCAACCAACCGATCTACCAAAGGACACTGCATTTGAAACGTCCTAGTGAAGCGGTGAAGAAACTGATCTACATCAACAGCACTTCGTATGTAAAGCGAATTCTTGCTCTCTTCTTTAGAAACTCACATAATACGAAGTGTGTGTCCAATTACTCACCACTTTTCTCTCACGCAAAGCATGGGTGAGTGGTGATAACAATTATTTCTGTTTGATATTTACTTTTCCTTATTTTTACAGAAACTCAAAATAAAACGTGTAGATAATTTCAAAACAACCATTTAACACATTTATTGACTTTAAATGTCTTTCATTACACACATAAAAAACTCAAACTTATTGAGATACAATCTACAATCTTTGCGAAACTTATCTTTGAGAATAAAAACACCATGCAACGTGTCTCTACGTAAAATTATTTTCCTTTTCTCCACGAAAGTCTTATTTGCTCACTGCCACATAACTCTTCAATTAAAGAGAGTTTAATAGAATATAACAGTTTTCTTGCTCATTGTGTGGCGAAGGAATCAAATATTGATTCCCATGACGGCGAGAGACACTGTTGGATCCTCGTGCGATCTAAAGACAATGCGAAGCCGACGAAGACGTCTACGAATATGAAACTTTTTTTTTCTCTGCAAGCGAGAAATATCTGGAAACTATAAAATACAAAATTTGCACAGCCTCGCTCACCTCCAGTGGCGAACATGGTGGAACAAGGTATCTGAGTTTTTGTTGAATGGTCGCAACATGGGCGAGGTAAACATCTACTCGCTCGAAATAAATTGTTTTGACTTTCTGTTATGAACTCCAATAATTACCTCCATTTACATATTAATGTCGTAGAGAAACAAAAAATCTGCTGTCGAGTATTTGGAAATTGAGGACGTAGGGCACTACTGTATCAAAAGAGACACGTTTTAAAACGGCGCATGTTGACACTGAAAATCTGTCATTTATGAAGGAAATTTGTGCTGATTTTTCCTTCCTCGACGTTTGACATGAACTATGTTGTTCGTAGTGACGTATTGAGTAAGACAGTATTCTCGTAATATCAGGTGCGAGACGTTACGGATTAGCTTAAACAAATATTTGCATTTTTCTGTAAGATACTGTGTTATTGTAATTTTACAGTTTTCCTGGGAATCTAATAAAACCATAAATACCGCTCCCATGGCTAGAGGTTGTGTAACATTGCTACAATTTATGCCTTTATCGGAAATAATTGATTGAGAAATTTATCTTTCAGAATAAAAACATTACGCAACGCGTGACTATGTAAAACTATTTTCCTTCTCTCCTCGATAATCTTATATGCTCTCTTCCACATAGCTCATCAATTAAAGACGGTGTAATGCAATATAATAGTTTTCGTTTTGTGAACAAAAGTAAACGCACTCGGTTCCAGACACAAGCGCGGTCAACAAAAAAAGATGTGCCTGTCAGATCCACAAGAACCTGCGGTGGCGAACCAGGCATCTTGACGCGCACGTGAAGAAATGTTTCTCGTTCTTTCGGCCCGAGAGATATTTGCGCAGTACGAAATATTTCCCCCGCGCCCCACCCCCTTTTTTTCTCTCGGCGCCTGGTGTGGGCGTGGGCGTAGGGTGGGGGCGAAGAATCAATGCAGCGTAGGGTGCAGCGCGCGGAGCCCCGGGCGCTCATTAGAAAGGCCTTTGTGCAGCCCGCGCTGCGCCGAAAGGCGGCGCGGGGTCGTTATTTTTATATCACCTGAGGCGCGCAGCGGGGCGGCTCTTTTCCCCGAAACCTGTGCGGTCCGCGCCCACCGCGTCGCGCGGCGTGATAGCGGGCAGATAGCACACACGTCTCGTGAAGAAAACACTAGTGTGGATACCAAGATACACATCAATAAACTTGTTTTTACACATTTTTTTTATTCCTGACCACTTTATTTATTAATTTACTTATGTATTATTTACTTGTTTATTTATTATTTACTTATTTATTTCACGTCACGGACAGTTGTGTATGACGTTCTATGGAGAGAAGTGTATTCTGTGCACGTTTTCTGAAATTCTGGGATCCCTACCCTAATCCATATACAACTTGAATTCTGAATACAGATGAAATGAGCGTTTTTGGTTAGGAATGCTTAGAAAAATTCGTTCCAGTGCCTCTACGGGGCGGTGCTCCGCCGGTGGGAGATACCTGGTTGGGGAAATCGTCGCAAGCTAAGGTGTAGGTGGGCGCCGGATCTCACCAACCAGCGCTTCCTCCGGCGACAAAACGCACACTACACTTACGGGACCAACCAGTTGTTTACGCGCTTGGAAACACAAAATAATAAATAAATAATCTTAGCAAACAAGAGCAGAGGGAGGAAGAGAAATGAAAGCGATCTGTGTTCCCGTCTGGAGCGGCTTTCGCAACCGGAAGCGGCTCGCGGGCTTTCTCCGCCCCCTCTCCCGCGCCGTTTGCCTGGCAGCCTCCCCTGCTGCCAGCTGCCCGTCGACGCCGCGTTTAGCGTGCTAATCGGAGGCCGCCTGCGCCAGCCGCGCGGCGCCTGCCAAAACCACGCTACAAACGCACAGGTGAAACACCTCGGAGATGCGCCGAAAAACATCCAATTTAGGCAGTGTGCGTTTCTACTTAGGGGCATTAGGTAACACTGATTGTTAGCAATATCTAAACGCAATTTAATGATAGGTAACGATTTATTTCTTACGGGTTTACAACTTAATGCTAAAGAGAGCTTTGCTTGCAAAAGAGAAGTGGAGAAGCCGGAACAGGCGCAAGCCTAACTCCTGAGGAAAGAAAAGAGAATTTAACGAATTATTTTGAGAAATTTCGCCTAACATTGAAATTAACGTGGTGTATCGTAATACATTGTAAAAGTTTGTAATCCAAAGAAAGCTGATGGCCGCCTCCGGAAAATCTCGAATATATTAATAAAATTTGGGACGTCATTTGCTCGCATTTGCAGAATCAAAGTTTTAGTTTCTCAGCCCACTTTAAAAAAACAGAAGTAACAAATTTTTCGTGCTAAAATCATACTAGACCAAACAATCCAGGTATTTTGACGAAACTTGATAAATGATTTGTCAATCCTTCGCTCAGGTTTGCACAATCAAAATTTTTGTTTGCTTACAGCAAAATTAAGATTTAAACTCCAAAAATCGTTGATATTGGTCATACAATTCGCATTATTCCACAAAATATGAAACGTTATTTCTCAAAGTATAGAAAAAAATATTTTTTAGATAATACAATGTGTAAAAAGTCGGGATTAATATGAGGACGTGCAGAAGAGCAGTCATTTCTAAAAATTTTGATAATTCCCGTTTTTCATATGTTTTGCTTATTTCACCAATGGGTTCGTAGGCTTCCGCGGCCGGAGTCCATGCATTCTTGGCTATTCGGGATGAGCCGCGTCTCGGTCAATTGTACTGACGTTTCGGACATCTTGCTGTGGCCTTCTTATAGCTCTGGACGCGGGACATCCCGGATAGCCAAGAATGCATTATTTCACCAATGTTGCGCTGCGCTCACGGCTAAAACCGCTAATTGGAGAGGAAAAGCTTTAAGGCATTAAATGTAGGAAATTTATTTTCTTTCATTTAATACAGAACTATTATTTTTTAATGGATTAATTTTGAAAAACAAACAAACAAACGCATTTCCAAGCAAACTATTTTGCCGGAAAACCTGATATTCGTGTTGAGCGACCCCCACAACATATAGAAACCAAATATCAATACTATATCGAACCTTTGCGCCAATTGGCCTTTTTGAGCAGAATTTGACAAGACTATTTCTATTATGAAAGCGATGGTGAATTTTGTTTGGTTCGAATTAAGTACAAGAAATATTTTATTTTGTAATGTTCTCTAATTTTATTAAATCCAAAATGCCCTGCTTGCTCCATTAGTACTATTCTCTCGGTTTCAATTACGAAATTTTACTTACCCCTCCACTGCAACTGGTTGACGTGTCATTCCTACGAATAAGCAAGTTTTCTGGAAATTCCCCTTTTTTATGCTACTAATTCAGATTGCACGTAACAATTAAATAACCAGCATTTCAATAAATGCTTGGAATTTATTTATGAATTATTGGATTATAAATGAATTGAGCTCGTAAATTTTTTAGTCATCCTATTTATATTATATGAAATTGAAAATAGTTATGATTTAAGCCCACAGTTTCTCTCGGGTGGAAGTCCTAATAATATAACCGAATGTTTACATTAAGAATATTAAAGAAGAGTATAAGGTTTTTTTGAAAACGTTTGAGTTTTCGAGAAATTTTATATATCATTTAAACCACATATACTCATACATGCAATAATGTGAACAAACCGTCGCTAATGAAAACGTTAACGACGTGAAAGGTTGGAAAAAATACATTTTGGTAATTAAAAAATGTATCAATGTTTATGTCATCATGTACCTTTAGCACTAACCGTACCAAAAGTTTAAAGAAAAAATGGTTGTCGAGAAACTGTTTTTGTTATTTTTTAAAATTGCACGCAATATTTCGCAAAAAGTATTAGAATTTCCAAAAAAATGTACATGATCCTATTAATAGAACTACTTATGAACAATAAATTTCATTTAAAAAATCACTATCTTCAATTTTGTAGTTTCAGGGTCGCCGGAAACAAACTTTTGCAACGATCGAAAATTCAGAGTTAAGTGAAAATCGGACCTATGACACCTTTATAAGTGCATTTTACTCTATTCCTACAAGAATTATAAAGATAAAAAGTGGACACAAAATTTTGAAAATGTCCGGGGAGCTTCATGTTATGTACCCCCAAAAACTACTCTTTTTCAAAATCTCAGAGCTTTGACTCAGGCCAGATCGACAGGGATTTATTCAGTATGGAACAAATACTGCGCACAATTTAGGCACCGGTGTTGTTCACATACACCTGACGGATAGACGAACGGACGGAAATATCGAGAACAAAGAAAAAAACACTCACTTTCAGCATCAGGGGACCCCAAAACGTGTATTTCTGTTAAAATATCGAACTACTCTTTTTCGGCCATGTACAGATGATGGATTTCTAAATTGATGCGATTATTCATTAGAGGAAACACGCTGGCTTGACGTAGGAATCTTTGTTGAAGCTATCATATTCGCTTCATTAAAATTATATTGTGAATAATAATCAATAAATGTGCGCTCTCGATGGCCCCAACACACTTTTGGTCAGATAGATACCGGTGAATTTTGTGGAAATATGGGGAACATCGAAGCTAATATTGATCTTCTACACTGGAAATTGATCTGGACACTTATATAACGAGAGCAGGAAATATGAGGTACAAATATTTGCTGTTCATTCCTCCTAAAACTACATTTGATATACTCGCACATGCCATTACAGCGTGGAATATTTCCATGTCTTTCTCTCTCTACTTTAATGCCTCATCCAGAGTACTTTCATTTTTCCAAGTTTCTATCGGCACGCAGACGTCGCTGTTGCAGTATTGCGCTTCCCTTATTCTGTCTTGTCTAGAAAACTAGAATGTTTGCTAACTCATATGCCGTACACATCCGACATTAAATGATCTGAATTGTTTTCTATTGACGACACTGTTCAATGAACGTGAATGTAATAGTAGAAACGTAAAATATTAATGTACGTTTCTATCAAATGAGTGCAAAACACAAGTTCTAAAAGATATTGTTTCGGATATCATAACGTATATTTTAAAACAAATTACAGGTTTAGCATTAAAATGACACAAAGACGAAACCTTAGCTTATTTGCACTGGCCAACGACTACCACTTTCTAAATCATTCTACACTTTCAAAAAATATCATACTCTTTGAAGGCACTTAAGAAAAGAGTATTATTTGAAAACCCACACACACACACAAAAACAAACAAACAAACAACCGATCGATATGTCGACAAAAGAAAGGGAAAATCTCATTTTAAAAAGTCTGATTGATTATTGCTTGTTGAAACTCAAATACAAGCACTTAGCTTGTGCATATGACGCATTTTCAGGATCATGTTGTCCAGACCTCTGTGAAATTATTTAAGTAATTAGTTGGGGTTCCAATGAACTACATTTCTAATGCTTCTTGTTATCTGAAGAAAAAACGATTTGTCTTAATATTATATTTATTTTCAGCGAAAAACCTAATTTCTTAAGTTGTTTTTATTTCAAAGATTCTGGTGCGTGTGTAACTCCCAAAAATAATATTTTTGCGTATTTATGGTAAATTATAATATTCTTTCTAGAATTATTTTGAAAAAGAGATCGCTTAATACATGTTGAAACAAAAGTTTTATGCTTTATGACTGACAGGATCTTAAACCAACAGTAAGGAACTGTTCAATTGAGAATGGGTGCCAATAGCATCTTAAGTAGAAGTGGCTATATTTCTTGGATTTAAGCGACAATCGTAGAATCTGATGGAGTGTTCGCTTTGGCTCAGGAAGGTTGCGTTTTGGTGGCTACGCTCAAGCAGTTTGAAGCGTTTGCTCGCATTTTGTTTTGTTTTTCTCTTCATTGAAGTTCGCTGTATTTGGGGAAAACTAATCGATCTCAGGCGCAAGTCCTTTGAAATGTACACTTTTAGCTCTAACTTGTACCAAAGGAAGGTTACAATTGTTTGTATTTAAGATAACGTGGCAAATTTGAACTATTTTTGGCGTCTCTGAGCAAGCAATGATATACTTTCTCACATTGTTTCAAACTTTTGCAATTTTTTAAAAAATAGACCGTTCAACGAAAATAAAATTTTCACCATTTTAAATGATCCTTGTTCTATTCGTGGAAAAAATGTAAAGAAACATTTGTAGCAGTGTTTCAGATTTTTTTTTATAAATTCCATTACCTTTTAACAGATCATCAACGTGGTACTTTTCCTATGTTAATTTTCTGTAAAATTCGAAAGTACAATTCCAGAATGAGACCTTTATACCTTTGATACATACGAGATGAAAGCGTAAAGAACAAAATTGGAGCAATGTTTAAGAAAATAATTGTGTAAAATGTTATGTATATTCTCCTTTATACTTATATAGAGACGAGACAAGACAAGATATTCATTTATGCATTTCCGTTTATATTCTCCTTCCATATTATCTGTGCATCGATACATATATTTTGTACATAGAAACGCTGCTTCCCCAACGTTTCAATGTACAAAAGCTTCAACCTCTCAAATAATTCGAAGGCTTGTTTGCGGCTGCTTCTGAAGCATCCGAATGTCAACAACGACAAAAATAAGTATTATGACATAAAATGCAGTATAATAATATAAAAGTGTCTATTTCACCCAAAAATATGAGAAAACTATTCATACTATTTCATACTCGTAAGGTCTGGAGTTCCTTCAAATCGGTTGAGGAATATCAGTTTTGGAACAAAATCCTTACATGCCAGAATTGACTACAGGCAGACATACGTTTTGCTGTTAATCGATTTTTTGGTATTATAAAGAACCCACGAAACCTGGATTCTGACTACATAAGAAAAAGAAATATGAAACAAGATTTAATACATCTTTCGTTTCTAAGGCGTTTGTATCGAAAAATCTCCCTTTTCCCGCAGCATTACAAAGTTTGCTCTTTACTGTAAAAGCAGAATGTGAAAAAGTAAAAGTGAAGTATACTAAATTAAGATTCTGAAAGTTCCAAAGACGTAATAAATACACAATTGCTTAACTCTCCGAAAACGCTAAAATCCAATACTCTATTTCAAAATACCCCATGCTGGCACTTCTTTCTTTTTCAAAGAAATACTCTACATGAAGTTTTGATATAATTTGTGACCTAAAACGAATGCGCTATTCATTAATCATACTTAATAACATGTTTATCAAACAACATAATAAATACACGTTTTCCAAAACTATGTAGAGGTTTTTTGAATATCGGTTTTGATACAGTTTTTTTTTAATTTTGTCATAACTCTGCGAGTATTATCTTTAAAATATTCATAGAGTATGCAACTCAGAATTTTCCAATACAATATGTATTTATTTCATTCGTTTAGAGAGTGCAACTTCCATAATCTTTATCACATTGGCATGAATACTTTGCATGTTTTCTAGAGCTCAGAGTTCTGTTTAAAAATATTTAGATGAAATATGAATCAAACGTAGCCACAAACGTTGTTGACGCTAATTGATACCAAGAAATGTTGGCCCCCCGGCAATATAAACTATTTGTATTGGCAAAACAGTAACAAATTTCACTTGATTGAACCGACGAATATAAAATTAAACCCTCACATCTCTTGCATCTCATCAGGTCAAGAAAACTCAGCGTTAGACTTCAAAAATATAGACTCAGTAGCTTTGGAGTAACATGGACATCTTACACATGGCGTCTACATTTCCGATCCCCACAGCGAGGTATACTTTCCTGAAACCTAAAAATGCATTATTTTACCTCCGAACTACCAAAGCACAGGCTACCTACTTTCCCAACGTTTAGTTTATTTTCGCTCACGCCCGTTGGCAACCTTGTCGATGATCTTCTTCCGGGAGTACGTCAGCGCCGCCTCGGACTTTGATGTGTTTCGGTGGAAGGGGGGTCGGGACCCTGCGGGAGGCGATCGCGCCTGCGCTAACTAAACTGGCGCGTGGCTCAAATATTTAGCCGCACAGCACAGACGCAGTCGTGCACAGGTGTCTGGAACCTGCGAGGAGAAATGGAAGGCGGGAAGGAGATTTGAGTGCACAGATGTGATGTAAGTTATCAGGATATACTATACCACGGCAAGATGCGACGGAAAGCGCATAAGGAATTAGCTCAATACAATATTCATTTAGACACTCCAATGGGCAGCGTGCTAGATTTCTGAGACGCAGTCCAGGGTTCGATTCTGAGCCGGAATAAAAATTAAGCTGTGGTTTTCCTGCACAAATCGTCTCACGTTCTACAGTGATAAAAGTAAAAGCTTAGGGCGTCCAAGCAACTCCTTTATGACTTCAGCTATAAATGTAAATCCTAAGACTAACTATAAGTCCATCATCATCTTCATCAAGGACTAGGCCTCATCCGTCGCCAAGAAGATCGTCTCTCCATCTTCTTCGACCTGGATTTCGATTTCCTTAGAGTACGTTGACTGGGAGAGGTGGCTCAACTGGTGTCATTGCAGTGCCTCTGACCGGGAGGTCCTACGTGCGATTTCCAGCAAGAGCAAGATTAAAAATAAACAAACAAATAAATTAATTAAAGAAAAAAGGTGTTTCTGAGAAAATAGTTGTTTAAAATTTAAAAATTGCATGTTTCACGCAAAATTATGTACAAAAATACTCACGTTTTTGAAAAATTGACGACCTTAATTGAACATATGTTTTTGATGATAACATTTCATTAAGGAAAATAATATATTCATGATTATAGTTGTAGGAAAACGCCTAAATTTTTTTGAATTTTCCGAACTTTCAAAAATAAAAATATTTAATGAACACTAGACCTTTATCACTCTCTTACGCATCCTAAACGCCATACTAAGTCAAAATTTCATCAAAATTGGTGGTTTTTGAAAACAAATTGTTTAAACAAAATTTGAAATTACCTATATTTCACAAAAAATTGCAGGAATAGTTCTCGAATTTTCGCGAACTTGTTTAGCAAACCTATTTCAAAATATATCTTTAAGGAACATATTTCATTAAGGTAAAAATCTCCATCTTTAATATTTTCGTTGTAGAAAGACGCCGAAAAAATTTTGAACTATAGCAATTTTCGAAAAATCGGCGAATTTAACGAACATGAGACCTGCACTATTCTCTTAAACGTACTTCACACTATCCAATAATGTTTAATGAAAAACATTGGAGCCACTGTACGTTTTGAAAACGTTCCAGGGCCTTAATTTAAACCCTTCAAAATTAAAATATGAGTTTCAAATTCAAGGGTCCGTGACCAGCCAGAAAGACAGTGGAATAACAATTTTGGAGAAAAGCGGATGAACAGTTTATCTGCTAACGCTGTGGACGGAGAAACAGTTTTGCCATCAATCAATTTTTCGATATCAATATACACATTACTTTACATTATATTCTATACAATGCGTACAAGATGTCTCCACTCCCTTGTTACGAGGTCCGACAAAAAGGATTTTTGAGTCGAAAATTCGCGCATCATTTCAATGATTTCTCTATACTGCTTAAGCAGTAGCGAGAAAGTAAAAATGAAAGAATTTATTCTGAGAGTACCTCCAAAAGGAAAAGATATCCTCAAATGTAGAGATGAACAACTATCATTATAATGACATACTATGGTAATATTCATTGGTGTAAGGAATATTTGGAGTAGATAACAGCAATTGCTTACTCGTGTGTCACTTCCTCGAAACCGGGCTATTGCAGGCTATTGCTAACCTGTCACGAAAGTTTCAAGCAAAAATAATTTCGGATAATCGTTAAAACGAAAAATATCTTATCAGCATGAGCTGAGTGCACCCTGGAACATTTTTCAAAACCTGTAATATAAATATACCACCAAAACAAAATGAATTTCCAAAATTCGTCTCTGGATTCGCTCTTGGGCTATTGTTTACCGTTTAACAATAGCTCGGACTTATAGTTCCAGTAGCTTTCAATAGTATACTTAAAACGAAAGTCTCTGTGAGAAGTTTCGAAGTGTTGTTCACGAGTTTGGTGAAAGCATATTCAGCACCGATCTAGTGATATGTAATTGTGTGTGATAAAAGTTACTACCGAAAAATGTTTCACTGTGCTTGGAAATTTTAATACTGAGAACATAATTGCGAAAGTAGACATACTGCATTCAAAAATTGGCAACGAAAATTGCTATTCGAAAGCCCAACATCAAGAACACAAATTCGAAAGATCTGGATACGATAACGCTTTCGTCGAATATTTCCTTCAAGAAAAGTAACATCCGAAGTTTCAGTGTCTTGAAAAATATACACGACAACCCGTCATCAATAAATGTACTCTCAGGAAGAGCTATCAGACCCTTTGTTACCAAGAGATGCGGGATACAATAAGGCGTAGGGTGGGGGATAGTAAGATTTGGGTTTCTACAGACGAGGCTACAGATGTGGATGGACGGTATGTAGTAAATGTGATTATTTGCTGAAAGAAGACAGAGCTGGAAATACGTTCACCCTGACAGTGGTAGAGAATACAATTCATTCCACCACCGCAGTTCTCATAAATGGGGAAGGCAGCCAAGGGACATAATGGTATACCCAAAATGATACATGTGACGTCTTGTATGTGCCTTGAAGAGGATAGCTGAAGTCTACCTCCCCAGCTACTTCTAAATAGTTGGTACCGCTGGGTACTATTGCAACATATTAGATGACTTCTTTCTAAACCATATATTTATTTCTTTTTTTAAATAAATAATTTAAAGGTTTCTGGAATGTTTATATGCTTCTGCAATGCACATTTTTCCCCGTAGAAAGCCTTTTTTCAAAACACTTTTGACTGCTTATTGTGGCGCAGCCTTTCGTTATATATTAAATGTTATTGCTTGCCTTATATGTTTAATTTTCTGGCTCTGAATATCCAAATAGTTTATTAGACAAAATGATATATAAAACTATCATTCTAATAGATTGTCTATAATACTAATTGTAGAAAATGTACGTCTTTATTGATATTTGTAATGAATGCAAAGAGATGACCTGGTTGAAGCTAGTAATTATATTATTATTATTATTATTATATCAATTATTGTAACCACTAAGTTGGATGTCACCTTCAACGTGTTTAGAAACTTTTCATCATTTAATTTGTCATACACAGATGTAAACACAAATTGTACAGAGTAATTTTAATATTCTTGTATCCCTTTGTTTTTATTGTGTTAAACTATTGTAGCCTCGTAGTCAGCGTGCTCGCTTTCCACTACGCAGTCCCGGGTTTGATTCCCGGTCAGTCAAGTATAGTGTGCGTTTTCCTTGCAATGTCCCAGTATATGTTACTGTGTGTTCATGAGAAAATTCACTTCTCAGGTGGGGAAAACGGATACGGCGTGGGAGTATCTACGTGCTCAACCCATAGCCGCGAGGCAGGGCCGTCGCCGGTAGACCTGAGCCTGTTAACGGCTGTCGCGCCAAGTACATACATACCGTGTTGTATTTGCTTTTGTCAACCGTTATTTCATTATCGGCGCATTATATTATTAAAGCGCATGCTAAATGTGCGAAACTTTGAGCTATTAATAAATGTATAAACTACAAAAGTGTGAATTCTTGATATCTACTTAAGATTGATATGGTACAAACGTGCTTAAAGCTTACGATTACACCTAGATCAACAGGAAAAACTAACAACTATTTCAATATAATAATAATAATAATAATAAAAAAGTCTCATTACAGAGAAATATGTTAAGTATTATGGTGCCTCTCATTATTTTACGGATCAAAGGCTTTAGAAACCACGTATTGAAGATTAGTTAAGTCAATTCAACGAGACAGAAATACTATGCAATAATAAATCAGGATTTCTCGATTTTCAGTCATATCGAAATGTCGTGTGGCCTCGTTGTTTCATGTCTCATGAGATTTATTGAGGCCCCAAAACATGAGAGTATTATCACAAAATTAGGCGCGCCGATAAACGGAAGCAATTTGAAGCGCCGCACAAAAAACGGTCATTAATTTCCTGATACATGGACTATGCCCGCGGGTATCATGACTAAACAACAAAATCAACCCAATGTTTGTGTGTTTATGAAACCTTTGTAAATTCACTGCGCTTTACCTGATAATGGCGTTCGGCCGGCACCGCTAGGGATCGCTTTGATGCTACTTCTTGCCGCAGGGCAGCGCTGCCGTCACTGTAACCACCGTGTGTTCCAAAAGTGTCTAGCTGGGTACACGCCGCCGTTGCAGTTGGTATGTGTGTTAGGCTTAAAGACAGAAAACGCAGCTGACAAAGAAATGGCTTTAAAGATTTTGTTTTCGTGGATTAACCCACAAGAGCACATTTTATTGAAGACATAAGCTTCTGTATTGCGCAGTTGGGTTTTAAATGAGGATACACGTTTCGATGTTTTCGGTTATGATAAACTGCATTACTAGTGTTTTAGAAAGTTCCACAAGTCAAATATTGCAGTGGGTTTAAATCTGCGCGTTGAATACTATGTGATCTCATCAAAAGCATTATCGATCTTAAGACTAAAAGAAGGTATCATAGAATCTGCTTACCACAACACTCGTAAAAACTGTACAAAACTAGAAAGAAAAATTTAGACCTTCATATTGTGTCCGGCTTCAATCCTGAGATAATTATCATAACCTTTGCATCGGGTATGCTAAACGCAGTACAATGATCATTTTCATAAAACTATATGAACGTAAGCGAATAATTATTAGATGAAATAAATTATTTACTATTAAAAGGTATTATTTGAAAAAGAAAATGATGAATAAATATCACACTATATGATGTTGAATGATGTCAGAAGTAATACGAATTAAAAAATAACTATAATACTTGGTATTTGCATACATGCCAAACATGCACATTATTTATTTAAAGTTCTGCATATTATTCTATTTTATAAAATGCCAAGGACGTACACAAAAAGATTCATTACAATTATACGATTTGGAAAATACAATAGAATAGTTATGATGAGGAGGGCCTAAAATGAAATCTGACGAGGTTTAAATGACTTTTATTCTGGTACTCTGCAAATGCATAGAAATGAGGTCGTATGATACGTTCAAGTTGTAACTTAAAATAATATCTCACATAAGCCACGAAAAAAGCCGGATCTTCTATTTTGTAAGAAGCTAATGACACACAAACCCGTAAGGGTATTACTGTTAGATATGGAATTATCGTCTCCCCAAGATTGAAGACTGTTTTCAATGAAAATGAGCCCTGGAGAGTTCTTGACGCTATTGAAAGACAAAGTTCAATAAAAAAAATTCGAATACATTTTGAGAAAATTTGGATTATATTGTTGAAGCTTCATATAAAATATCCTCCAAAATTAAATATCCATTTCTAACTCAAAAGGCCTCGAGTTCATTTAAATAGATCTGCTGTACAATATCCCGAAATCGAAATTACGATTACGAATATTCCGACATTGAAATATCGAAAAATTTGTTCTTTCTTGAATTCGCGTTTGTAAGATATTATATATTTGATTTGGATGAAACGTTTTAGTTAAGTACATACAGTGGCTCTCAAAATAGAACTGTACACCTTTAATGATACCATAATTCTTCTCATATGAATATTACTGGAAATAAAATATGTAATTTTGATATTTGAGGTTTCCTGGAAGAACGAGTGCAATTTGAACGCAGAAAATTGCTTTATTAAGTGTAAAATGAAATATTTTGTATGATACCTATAAATAAGCATTGCACAGAAATGAACGTACCCCATCACAAGCTTTGAAATGTACTCATATAAATGACTTATTGGGTACAAAGTTGTAACAAACAGATTAGTTGATGATCAGATTTGCGGAGAGCATCATCGAAATGAAAATGGCCGCGAAAAAGGAAACTACAATGAAAGAATGAAAACTTATTGTGAATTTAGCCATGAGGGGAGGATCTCAATGAGATATTGCGATGACAATGGGAAGACCGCATTCAACTATTCAAGGCATCGTTGTCCAATTCATGTACGATGGCAGATTAATTAATAAAATAAGCTGAAGTGGTTGAAGTCCATTTCTCAACGAACGAGATAAAAGATATATTGTCAAGATCATCAGCAGGAATCCTCGCCATAGTGTTGTTAAAATGAATCCGCGGGGGGTT
The DNA here is from genome assembly GCA_017312745.1 of Gryllus bimaculatus. NCBI lineage: Eukaryota > Metazoa > Arthropoda > Insecta > Orthoptera > Gryllidae > Gryllus > Gryllus bimaculatus. Next base: position 2,523,609 of record BOPP01000149.1, on the reverse strand, counting down.
TCAACAGCAGGGAGAACTGTATCTTCCTAATAAGAACTTTTGGTAGGGATTAGAAAAAAACATTTGCAAAAGCATAAAGATTCGAATAAAAAAGAGCTCAAAAAGGTCCTCTCTGCGGAATGAAAGAAAATCGCGCTAAAATTTACAAGGAAGCTTGTGAGATTAATGTCAGCAAGACTTTAGGTTGTTTTTTGTGCTGCGGGTCGTTCAACAAAATTTTGACTTTTTTTCGTTTTTCTCGAAGAAAAAAATGGCAGTGTACGTTCATTTTTGTGGTAAAGTGCATATGCATTAGGAGAAATTTTAATTTTTATTTATTCAGTTGTTCAAAATATTTTTGTAATATATGAGTGAAGAATGTTTGCATCAATATCTTTATTTATTTTGTATCTTAAAATTCTGCAACAAATATTTTTCTATGCCATTTTGTATTTTCATACATAGTGTACAGTCAATTTTGAGAGCCACTGTAATAAGATCGTTACCTCCTTAGAGCTTTCCTATGTCTTTTTCGTTACGCCCCCATCCATCGCTAGTAATTCTCAGAGATCATGTTCTTCAGGCAGGTAACACACAGAAATGGTTGCAGACATTTTTTTCTCGAAATTTGTGACTTTACGAAGAAGAAATTCCTGATTGGGAGTTTCTTTGGCGCACAGCGTTGGGATCTGTAGCGGTGCCCTCTGTCGGTCGTCGTCGGTACTTGATTAACGGCTGGTCGGTAAGAAGCTGGAGTTTTACGCGAGTTTCACATCATAATCGCGAGGTAACGGGCACCATACGCATGGAACAAAAACGTATATTCTGGGTCAGCAGTTCTGGGAATTCGGCGCTATTTTTCTGCTAATGGGGGTTACTTTGAACACACGTAATCGTCTCGGTTTGAGATATATTAATTGTCGAGGAGTGTATACAATTTTTGGACCCCTCTGTACCATTGTGATACCAATAACATTGTGAGTGAAAGCTAATTATAAAACAAATTTTGCTGCTTACATGAAATCGAAGACCCTTGGTTTATACCAAATTAACACATCTGTAGAGAATTAAACGTAAATTCAATTAAAAATCATTTATTAAAAATATCTAATTTTCTCTCTTCACTTAATTTTTCTCCTTCAACTCTTAAGTTTAATTTAAGATGAAATGTGATTTCTCGCAGAGTCAAATCCAAATTTTCCAAATAATTGCCTCCACCTTAATTATTATTTGTATTATGATATATAGAATAACCTGATGTAAACAAATACTCGTGGATGATTTTCATTGGTTTGCAGAATGCTCTCAGCTGTAGCGGGAATCCTGACGCTAAAGTAAGTAGTTCTCTGAAAAGGAACTAATTTATCTACCATCGTTCGTTAAATTAAACTTGCATCCAAACTATTGCAACGGATTCGAAAAAGGAGATCATTGAGAAATGCTTACATGTAGCTGGCCGATAAGGTTACGTGATTCTGACCGTTCAGCTCAGGAACGCGCTGACTGACATGGGTCAGGTGCGTGGGCTGAGGCTCGTGGGACCGCAGCGCCGCGCGGCTGACCGGCCTGTGAGGTTCTAGTATGCAGTTCGTTTTTGAATGTCTGTGAGTGTGGCTGACGCTTCAATAAACAAAAATTTTTAAAAATTTTCTTCCCGTTTGACTTTTGTCTTTCGGTGGTTTTGACGGGTACAATGTTACATACAATAATTTTACTTGGTCATCCTCAAGCAAATGCGGGTCTCGGAAGAACCCTTCACTATTTTTTTTCTAATTCGGACATCTTTACTAAGAGAAGTTTGCTTTTGAGGTTTAGCAATCCGTCGTTGCCAGTGAAGCAAACCGCTGAACCTGCAGCAGAGTTCGCCGTCAAGGGTGAATGTGCTGTTCATTTTTTTAACAAAATGTTGTGTGTTCGCTTCGCGTATTGGTTACGTCAAGCACCCTACTTGAAAAATAAACGGTTCAGCAATTGATTCAATTGTGCACAATTCCTTCACGCTTTGTTTGAAGATCAGTAAAGAAGATTCGAGTTCTTTAGACAGTTTGCATTTGTCGGCGCAAGACACATTCATTTAAGAAAATTAAACTTGGAGATTATTGGCTGTGAATATCATCGAAACATCAGTGATCTTGACCTTTTTACTTCTGGGTCTGACGTGACCCAACGTTTAGTAATATTGCAGTATTAATTTGATATAATATATTTATAGTGAGCGAAGTGACTCAACGCTTAGCGCGCTGTATTCGCAATCGAAAGGTCCGGGTTCGATCCCCGGACCGTCCATCCAGAACAGGTCTTCTCGAGGTTTCCCTCGGTCATAAGGCGAATGCTGGGATGGTTCAAAAAAATCCCTCCCATCATCCTAGTCCTTTCATCCATCATTGCCGTATCACTTTAATCATAAGTGTGTGCTTGTGTGTGTATTTAATCATTTCCTCCATCCCCGAAGATTTACAACCTTGAGATGTAAAAATGGATATAAATTTCAATATCAAATCGTTCCCATGAGAGCCTTCGGGAAACTGCCAACAATAAAAGCTCAGATGAAAGGGAAAATAATTTGCCCTAAAATACGGAGATCAAATGATGACATCACGTCTTTTTGTGTGTATTTATCCCAAGATCCACGAACCTAATGCCAGCTCTGCCCCTTGCTGCCCAAAGGTAGGCAAATTGCTTTTCACTTCCCGTATACCTACGTACACACGGAGTAATATGCATAGTAAAGGAAAAGTTATGTAATGCTGCTGAAAATCGATTTCAAGATTTCAACGGAAATACACGTTTTGGAAATTCGCTTGATACAGAAAGTGTTCTTCTGGTGTCTGTAAACATTACTGGCGCCTAAACCTTGCGTAGAACTTTTTCCAAATTGAAAAAACCCTTGTCCATCAGGCTGGAGAAAAAACTTTGAGATTCTAAAAATTGTAATTCTGAGAATGACACGATATGATGATGATGATGATAGGGGGCGAAAGGGCGAACACAATACAACCATGCCCGAGGCGGACCTCGAACCCGCGACCCTTCGTTCCGAGATCGCTACGACACTACTGTCTTAGCGATCTTGGCCACCGGATCGAGTCTATTTTGTTGTTGTTTTTTCTTCAAAAATGACAAAAATTTAATTTGAATTGTTTTTCATGTCTTTAACATTTATATTAACGGCAATTTGTTCACATTATTGTGTTTATGAGTACATGTACTTTAAATAATGTCATATACTTTGTCGAAAACTCAATCGTTTTCAGTCAAAACTATTTCAAAATTCCGCATTTTCGGAATCGCTCAAACGCCATTAAAAAAATCCAAATATTTTCTTCTTACTTTTCGAACAGTCTAACAGATAGTGCCAATTGAACTCTTCAATGTGAGATAACGTTCATTTCAGTGTGCTTTTTGTTGATTTTTCCAAAAAATTGTACCAATGTAAATTTTTTGAAACATTCTCGCACTTTTGTTACGCATATTTCCGGCAATTTGTAAACACTATTGTACTTGGGAGTTCTAGTACTTCATGTGAAGGTTTTCGAAAACTCAAAAGAGCTTCAAATTTCGAATTTACCGTTGCACTAAAACACCAGTTTAAAAAAAACTGCACCAAATTTTTGTACAAAATTGTCATTTAGGCCGAGGTTTTCTGTTCTTTAATAATCTTAAAATAATATTTCCTCTCTTCAGTATTAGGAAACAGAAAAATTAAGAAAACGTCAAAAAATACACTTTCGTGGCGATAAACGGCAGCTGGCTAGAATATGTGGCATGTCCAAGTAGTCAGCAGAGACCATAGGAAATAGAAAAGTAATACGGAAAGGTCTGTACCATTGTGTAGCACCACTAGTTCCCTTTGCGTATACGTACGTATATACGGAATATATGCATTGTATAGGGAAAGTAATGATGAGGAAAATCGTTTCGAGATTGACGGAAATACAGGTTTAAGGGTCCCCTGATACCGAAAATGTAATTCTTTTCAAAACAACCGTCTGTAAACACCAGTAGCTCCTAAACCATGCGTAGGATATTTCCAAATTGAAGAAAGCCCTATCTGTTTCGAGTCGAAGCTTTGAGATTTTGAAAAACATTTTTCAAAATTTGAGGGGTACTTTACACGATGCCGTCCAGACATTTTCAAAATTTTCTCAAAAACAGCTCCAAATTGTTATTTCACTTTCTTGAAAGAATGAAGTAAAAACTCTTATAAACATGGCATAGGTCGACGGTTAACGCTGAATTTTCGAAAATTGCAAAAGTATCAATTTTATTCGGTGTCTTCCTACAATTACAAAATTAAAGATAGAGATTTTTCGCTCAAATAAAATCTATTTTTCATAGCGAAACCTTTCATTCAGTTCAGTAGTTTTCGCGCAATATTGCAATTTTAAAAAATTACACAAACAAGATTTTCTCAAAAACGCCTACAATTTTTTTCTTTTATCTTTTGGTAGTGATACTGCTAAATGTACTTTATGAGATGACATGTACATCAGTTTTCTCTGTTCTTTGTTTTCAAAAATCACAAAAATGTATTTTTTTACTTGTTTCTCACGTTCTTAATATTTAAACTAGCGACAGTTTGTTCACATGTATTGTATTTAGCTGTACTTGTGCTTTAAATAATGTATAAAGTTTATCGAAAACTCAACCGTTTTCTGTGAAAACTAGATCAAAATTCCGCATTTTCAGATACGCTCAAACGTCGTTTTCTCAAAGAGCGTTGCGAGATTTTATTTTCATGGTTTCCGAACGGATAGTGCTAATTGCACCGTTTAATATGATATAATGTTCATTTCGGAGTATTTTTTGTTTTTTCGAAAATTACAAGATTTTTTTATAGATCTCCCACGCTATTAATATGCACATTTCCAAGAATTAGTAAACATCATTGTATTTGGGAGTTCAAGTACTTCAAATGACTTGATTCCTGAAATGAAAAGATGCCTACATTACGATGTATGTGTTTTCCATTATGTAGTTTGGAATGAAGGATCATGGAGCGGAGAAGCCGTACAGATCACTCAGAAACAAAGAAATCCACTTTTATTTCAGAATACTAATAAAATTTACCTTTTGATACATAGTGTGTAAAGAAAACTGGAATATATAGACTTTTAAATGTGTTACATATGGAATTCCGTATTCATGCGAAATATACATGAGTTATGAACAATTTAGGTTGTCTGTGGGAAACAACGAACACAATCGACCTGTTGTGGCGTCTTTGCCGGGGCAATAAATCACAGACGTGAACGGTTTGTAAATAATAAGTATTTATTTGAAAAAATGCTCAGACACCTGAATACTATGTACAATAATTACAATAAACAATATTGACTCGTTACTATAAGGAATGTTCCCTGGTTACCACCACCGCTGGCCTGATAATTAGATATCATATTCGGTGTGATGCACCAGTAGCCTACGTGAGCATACAAGCGAGTATGCCGCACCTCCCGTCTCGACGTAGCACGCCGGCTTCAGTTCCCTGCCTCAGTAGCCTATGCATTGAAATGCAGCGCCGCGCACAACCCACACGACTTCCTACCGACGCGCCCAACAATCAGAAGAAAGCGTTTAGGTCTGGGGTCCGTTTATATATCTTCTGGGCCGGCTGACGGGAACTGCGTCATCTCGCTGTTTCCGCCGACGCGTTTCCGCCGCCTACGGGGTTCCCAAGTTTGCAACCCACGACACGGCACCCCTTCCCTTCCGCTCCTTAGCCTTTGTTCAACTCAGCGTCTCTTCTGCCAGCGCTGTCCATGAAATGCACGTGGCTGATATTTGGTACGTATTACAAGGCGACTGATTTGACGCCACACTGTGATCCCGGCGAGCCTGTCCTTGACACCCCTGGTCCAAGCGTGACCGTATTCTGAAGGCGTCGCCGCCCGACCGCCAGGCGCCTTCTAACGTTACGTCCGTCGCGCGACGCCCGCCGTCCAAAACGGACTCTTATCACGCCTCGCGTCTGTCGGGCGACGCGCCGCTCTTTTGTCGGAGTCAGGCGCGCGCCGTCGCGTACGCCGACCGCGGACAAGCCGCAGCTCGTGTGTACGACAATGAAGGCGCTGGCGAGGCCGCTCTCCCCCCCCCCCTCCAGGTGTGTTGAATCTGAACGCTTTTAGAATTCCTTGCGAGGCGGTGTGCGAGTTAAGAGTTGAGGGTACTGCTCAACTCTACGCATTAATTGCTGCTTTGCTGTAATTAATGCGTTCTACGGCTTACGATACGCGTCTAAGAACTGTAATTGTAATTCCGGTCGACCCTTGTGAAATTTGTCGGGCATAAAACTTGTTCATGGCAGGTGCAATGGCTTTTTTCTGTTAATCTAGCGTTGGTCCACGATCATTGTAATAATATCAACATCATCGCCCATGTATCAAACTAGTCGCGGTATTGTCCATTGAGGTCAGACGTCGCGTCCACAAGCGCGTTGCGTTGAACCTGCAATTAATGGCCTTGGGTGAGGTTCGACACACCACGCAGGAAAACAACTGGGGAATTCTATTCGTAACGGTATGCGAGATAGAATTGCGATTATTGGTTGAACTTCACGATAATTAACGCGTTATACGGCTTGCATTCCGTCTCTAGGGACTGCGATTCCAGTATGAAAGATTTGTGTGTTTGAAATTCCATGCACACTAAATCATGTGTGCAGACGCGCAACAGGCACGTCTATCTCGGTATTATTGTCAGTGTTACACTTTTGTCATCCTTAAGTGGGGACCGCAATTGGGTTCAGCAATCATTGTATACATTATCGCTGCACAATTGCCCGGTCCAAGGCCAAGTGGAGGTGATGTGCAGAGAGTAACGATAGACCGGAACGTCCCCGCCCCCCCCGCGACGTCTCGGAACGGTAGGCACGCGACTTAGTTCCTGCCTCAGATTTAACCTATTGCATTAAACATGCATGCGCCGCGCAGTTTGTCGGAAAGCCAAACGAACGACTTCCCTCCCCCTATAAAAAGCCGGCTGCGCTACACGAATCAGATGAGAAGGAGTTTTTCATTGTGATCCGGGTGTCCATGTAATAATCTTGTGGGCCGGCTTGACGGAACTGCGTCATCTCGAGTTTCGCCGGACTTTGCGTTTTCGCACGTCGAACTAACCGGCGTGTCGTTAGTTCTGTCTGTGTCATCTGCGTTCCCTGCTGGAATTAATACTTGCCAGTGCTAGCTGATAGTAGTTGGACTATACTGAACTGATAGGGCGAGGTGATGTGGAAGAACAAGGGCGCAGCGGTGTGCATGTAGTGAAGGGGTTTGGGTGAGGTTCAACACACCACGCTGAAGAACGAATGAAGAATTCCATGCCGGACGGTGTGCTAGTCCGATAAGTGAGTCCTGGTCAAACTGATGGAATACGAGTTGATATTTGTGGAAATTGTCATTCACTATCGTGTGCATGGCAGGTAATCTGGAGGCCTTTTCTACCCGCTACACCTATCTACCTTTGGTTCATGATCATTCTAATGACACCTACTTCATTAACGCCCATCTGTCACAGTATTTGGTCAAGCTGTGGCCAGGGAGATCAGGCGCGCGTCGTGGCGACGCAATTACGCGAGGCTGTGCCTACAATGAAGGTGCTTGTGTGAGGTTCAATTCACCCCTCAGACCAACGACTGGAGAATGTAGAATGCTATGCAGGGTGGGGTGCTAGTTAGATTTGAGGGTACTGATCAAATGTCATAATTAACGCGGTCTACGGCGCGCGGCGATGGTGTAACAGATAGCGTATCGGACTGTTATACCCAAGTTGGCAGGTTCAAACGCGATCAAAGCCGTGGATTTTTAAAGGCGAAAAAATCCTTCGTATGCCTTCCTTCGGAAGGGAAGTAAAGCTGGCTGTCTCATGTTAGTAGATTTACTTGAATGTAAAATATCCTGAAGCCTAAATGACGCCTCTGAGCTTCAATATGAAATCAAATCGCCTGTTTCTCGCCCAAGAAATACCTCCTTTCTCTTCTAGTTGGTGAAGGAGCGTAGCAAAATTTGTTTGGTCAGACGGAAGAGCGGGCCTGATGGCCTGAGTCTCGCCACGTAAAATAAGGCATTCAATTCAATACCTTTCTCTTCTAAGAAATTGTGATTCTAATCGCGTATGACTTTTCTGGAATTTGTCATGTACGAAATGTGTCCATGGCAGGTGTTCTAATTTTTTCATTTTCCCCTGCCTCTTATTCCCTATTAGTTTACGATGATTCTTTTCACATCATTCATCAACGTCCATCCGTGGAACTATGTAGTCAGGGTGTGGCCATGGAAGTCAGACGTGCGCCATCATGTCACCGGCTGGGGAACGAGCTCGTAGCCGTGTATTTACACAAGCGGGTTGGGCGAGGTTCAACCAACGATCTCAACATATAACTGAATGCACAACTCCAATGATTTAGAGTGCTGTAAATCGAGACGATAGTTTTTCGTTTGAAAAAACGCGGGGAACATCTACCTAGACTTACGAAGTTAAATGTCTTGTTGTTGCTGATGTGTAGAATGATCTCAATCACCGAAAATACCGAAGCATTGCTTAACATTTGGTAATAAAGACAAACAACAAACCGGAAACTGGATTAAGTTTCAGAGGCCGTATATGTTTTGCTGATGAAAATAAAGTACTACACACTGGTAACCATTTCTTTAATCCTTTATTTAGGTTTCTTTTCTCGTCGGCTATTATTTTCCATAATTTGAACAAAAGAAATTATTAAAGATACGTAAACCAAAATCACTACCCTGCGTGAATGTTAAGTCTTTCAGAAATTAGTGACTGGATTTTGTTACATTATTGAAGGTAAATTTTTAGGGATGCAGATGAACAGACATGATTTAGAGCAGAAGATCTACAATAGATCGTATATTTTGTTTCAAAGAAATTATTGAGAAAAAATGGTTCGAGCACAAACTCTCCGTTTAGAATTTGACATAGAAAAGACTTCTGATAGCGTAGGTAAGATTTAGATTTAGATTAGACGGGAAAATAGGGGTAATTGTACATACAAATAAATAAAAGTATTTAGGAATTAAAATTACAAATGATGGACAACAATTTCAACTAATTTGGTCAAAAATCAGTTCAGTAAAAATGACGATTTCAGTTTTAAATAGTAATTTTTGGGCTAATAGTATAAAAAAAGACCAAAATTAAAATATTTAAATCGATAATTTGATGCATCATGACTTATGGATCAGAAGATTGGACGTTTAATTCACAATCGAAAAGAAAATATTGGCAATCGAAACGCATTATTGGAAAAAGATGGGCAAGAATTTCTAAAAAGAACAAAATTCCTAATTCAAAAAGAAACAAATATGAGTGCATCACATTGTATTATCAATTTTATAAATAAGAAACGACTAACCTGGGTTGTCCATTTACAAATAATGGAAGATTGGAGATTTCCAAAATTAGTATTTTATTGGGAACCATTGGGTAAACGAAAACGAGGATGACCACCTATATAATGAAATCTAGAAATTATAAATATATTGATAGAGAAAGAAGTCAATAAAGATGATTTTATAATAAAAAACAATAATTTAACTGTTAAACATTTTATTTTAAATTAAATTATTGGTGTGTAATTGCTAGGAAACCGGACAGATGTATCAACATTTCAAAAACCGGACCACTTGTGACGCTCTGTCGATGTGTGACCTTCGCCCTGGGCAGCGAGTTCAAAAACCGTGCGCCTACGAAAACTTGTAGTTTCACGAGCTCACGGAAGGCCGGTAAGTGGCGTTATCAGCCGGGGCGGGCGCGTCAAGGAGACGCGAAAGAACGGGGGGAGAAACGCTGAAAGAAAAGAAACTCAGTGAGACTGTGAGGTCAGAGGTGCGCGTCGAGCGAGCGGAGATGGTGCGGTGTGACGTGACGGTAACGGGCTGCTAGAGAACCAAGAAACGAAAAAAGTTGGTGGAAGTGGTACCGTTGTTTTACGGATTACTGGGTTAGTAACTAACGCCCATTCAAACCCGATAGCAACGGTGTACGTGAAAATTTTCCAATGGTTGGACGGTAGAGGAAGGCTGAACGGAAGTGCAAATAATCAGGGAGAGCGGCGTCGGCTGGTGACGGGAAGCCGCGGGTCTGTCCGCCATCGGGGCGGCTACTTCGTCTGGAAGCCGGTTCGGGTCCCGACATCCGAGGCCAAAGCAGTTCGCAGGATCACGGGCGGTTTCAACGGCCATTGTCAGCGGAGCTGGGCGTTTTGCCACGGGCGACTGATCGACAGAGCGACAGGAGCCTTCAACCAATGGAAAGTGGCGCCGCAGCGAAGGAAATTGTCAGCAACATCGCTAACGGCGAATACCACATGGATAATTTTTTATTATCGCGTTCTCTGAAACATTTTTCGACTTGAACGAACTGTCAAGGAGACAAAATATTGTCGTAAATTCTGTGGATTTCAATTATTGTAAATCTGGAGAAGGTAAGGACTAGGTTGTATGTGAATTCCATTAGCGATTTGTATTATTTTCTTCTCTGAACATTATTTTTGTATTGGGGAATTGGTACCACAGTAAAAATTAGTGCAGACAGAATTTTGTTACATTTACTTTGGGAGTAAGTCACCGAAGAAAGAGGAGCTATAGCCTATTATTAGAATATTAAACGGGATTAAGAGTTCTGCGACATATGGGAATTCACGGTGCACAAAACTCTTGTTATTTTATTGTCAGTCAAGCCATTTCCTGCATTCATGGTAGTGGAAAAGTATAGTGATTAAAGCATTTTACAATTGACATGATTATTTTTGAGAAGGCACTGTTTGATGTTTATTGAACCTCTGTATTAATTTATTTGAAATTCTTATTCTTATTGTATCCAGTAAAGTCAGTGCCCTGCTCATCAGTTATAAAACGAATTTTTCATGTCTTGTTTGTTGTTATGATTTCCTACTAGTACTACTGGATTCCACGTTCTACTGAATAAGTGATAAGGGAGATATTGTAGCAGATAAATGCTTGAATTGGTACAAGTGATGACTTGATTCCATGTTTTATGAAGAGATCGAAAATCCACTTATCCGTTTGCTACGAGCAGTGGGGTAAAATACTGCTGAAAGATTTTTAAATTATTTTCATGAAAATGTGCATACTTACAGCGAAGGGAGTCATATTACCTAAAGGGAATTTTTTACGTAATTATAAAAAACGTATGGGTACTAAAATAAAATAAGCGAGGGAAATTATGAATGAATATGATCAGGAATGCGACAATGGGGACGCAAGACTTCATTTAATACCAACAGAGGAGTCAAGATAAATATATTAAATATTTGAAAAATATTTTATTACATGTTTGTAAAAAATAAGACATTGTCGCGAAAGACAGAGAATGCAGATGACGTGGTTAACATGCACAAACTAGAATCGAATAAGCATATTAAGAAACGGAACACATGAAAAACAAAAACATGTTGTCTTTTAGAAGAAGAAAAAATCATTAGAAGAGCTTCCAAGTCTGTAGAGAAAATAATCTCACGCTGTCAATGGCGTGTGAAATTGTTTAGGGAAAAAAATTTTAGATTCGATGATCTCGAGTTGATCGAGAAGAGACACGATGTTGTGAACTACGTAGTGTAGTTTAAAAAAACGGTTTGTATTAAAATTCGGAAGATATGATTGACGGAAAATGTTCATCAGCGAGTTGGATATGATTGCATAAAAAAAACAATGTTGGGGTTATACAGAATTAACATACGTACGACAACGACAATTAACAAACTGAATTCATCGAAGATATAGTTTGGAATCCCAGGAACGGTGGATGGACGACGAAACGGGCTGTGTGGTATGTGCAGTGCTAAGATTACCGACTTCGATGGACACCAGGAAAGTATTAGAAAATACATTGCAATTGAAAAACCGTTCAAGGCCAAGAATGAATAGTTGTTGATAAGTTAGGAGTAAGAATTAAGGAGGATTTACATATAAAACGAAATATTAATTTTCTTGTTAAAGTTTGATGTCTATCTTTAAGAATAGATTACTCACGAAATAAAGATTAAGATAATATTTAATAATGAAAAGATGAAGAAGGAAACTGATACAAAAATAAAGCACTAACAGCCGGCACTTCATGCCTATAAATCAGGAAACTTTCTGGTTCTGTCAATATTTTTTTAATATTGAACAGAATATCAATTTAATTCATAAGTAAATAGAAATCGTTCACCACCGAATTCTCGTATGAGCAGTATTTTTAGCCTACGTAAAAGTAAAAGAACAACCTCTGAGATTGAAAGTATGCAAACGACAAATAACGTAAATAAAAACTGAGCTAGCCAACTAAATTTAATAAATCAGTATCAAGTTAATAAACGGAGGGTTGTGGGAAATATCACAATAGGTAGCTGAAAGTTAACACGATCCTATGAATAAAAACCACTGTCATATGCCTCCATAATTGCTCACATGACACTCATTGCAAGTTATTGAAAGTTTTCATTTCTTTCTTTCTCGCACTTACTAACGTAAGAAAAGAACGTATTGCAAACGTGCGCCAGAAAACCGCGAATTTCTGACACAAAAAAATCTTATAGCCGGGCTCTGGTAAAGAAAAAGTGGATAACTCCACTTGCGAAATATATAAAAAAATTCTTCTAACACGTGGTGTAGCCAGAATCCATTTTTTGTGCGAACTTCATACCGAAAAATCTATTGACGGCAAAACGTCTGTCCGTCCGTGCAGGCTAGCGCGTAAACCGTTCAGCCAATTTTCTCCAAAATCATATTTCCCCAAATGTTCTGGCTGATGTCGCGGGCTCTGGAATTTCAAACCGATATTTTGATTTTGGGGAGTACTTTACATGAAGCCCTAAAGATATTTTCAAAATTATTAAAAAATAGCTCCAAATTTTTTGATCTAAAGTTGTTTTTGAATAGTGCAAAGAATGTTTAAGAGAATGGTGCAGGACTCAATTTTCGTTGACATACCCGATTTTTCGAAAATTGGAAATATAATTTTTAAAACTTCAATATTGGTGATAGAGATATTTGCCGACAAAGTCTGTTGTAGAAAATAAGCTCTTTAAAAAAGGTCACGTACAGGTTTTTGAAAAGAGAGTAGTTTTTGCGTAATTTCTGCTTGGAATTAATGAAAAATATACAGGTTTCACACCAACTTCGGGCCACGAGAAAAACTGAGTGATGTGAAAAATAATTTAATTTTAATTATTACTTCCTATTTAAAATGGGTATATTAATTCTACTTCCTTTCTTGCTGTTTTCCTTTTTACTAGATGTGTATTCTGAATTGATTGATGTATTTCTTTTTAAGCAATCCGCAAAACTTAATAAAAATGTGGCAACAATGCCGCATCGATATTTGAGATGCACTTGTTTTGTTTATACCATTTTATCTCTCTTTCGAGAATTGTGGGCGCTCTCTTTGTTGAAAAGCAATAGTATTCATGGTATCTGAAGTGGGGATGTTAGAAGTCGGTGATGAAATGCAACGCTATCGGAACAACGAAAGGGAACTCACGAATGAAGAGCCAGAATTTTCGTAATTATTTTGATACCAATTGCATATGTTATAATTACTGTATTGGTATTATTTGCAAAGCAAATGCACATAGTTTTGACAACGCCGCACTGACTACAGTGCTTTGCTCGCTATTTGGTTCAATTGGACTATTTGAAATAATGGCTGAGCTGTTAGTAGCGCATAAAAAGCAATATTTCAATATTAGGTAGCTGTTTCCAATAACGCGAAAAGGTATGTGCTGATGTAGCGCCACTATTTTGTGTTATGTAGTGTAGGAAGGAATTTACTAAAAGGAAAAAAAATAAACAATAGTCAATTAAATTGGGTTACGTATCATGTAAAGTGCACGGTAGCGTTTCAATCGGTGTAATCAGAATTGCATATTATATAGTAAGATTTTCAACTATTGCACATCTTTTAAAATACATTATTCTATTTTGTGTTTTCTTTTGGTTTGGGGGCACAGGAATCTCTGGTGCACATCAAACTAGTGGTGCTAAAACATCACCTATTTCTCGCTACTACTTTAAGGCATAAATTACGCGAAAAGGGCTTATTTTCGAAAACTTGTGTAAGTTCTTATTTCAAATTCTATCTTTAAGAAACAGATTTTTTAAGAGAAAATATTTATCTTCATAATTGGAGTTGTCGGAAGACGCTCAATAAATATGATTTTTTTCAATTTTCGAAAAAGCAGTTTTTAAAGAAAATGAGACCTGCACTATTCGTTTAAAAGTTCTTCACACTATTCATTAACAAAATTTAAGAAAAAAACGATAAAGCAATTTTTCTTAAATATCCTAGGGATTTTATGTACAGTACCCCCCATAATTGATATATATATTTCAAATTGAAGGAGCCGCGACTCCAGCCAGATGGATCGGGGAATATCAATTTTGGAGAAAAAAGGCTGAACGGTTTAACCGCTAGAGTTGTTCACAGACAAACAGGCATATTGCCGCATATCGATTTTTCGGTATCAAGGATCTCCAAAACATGGATACTGAATGCACTATGTGTAAGAGGATTTTTTTTCTAAATTCAGTAACTGGACTTATATTCGTTTTCCTTACCCGGGCCTTGAAATAAGAGTTTTTCTACCGAAAATTTGCAGTTTTTGCGCTCAGTATTACATAACTTCTCTCTTCTGCGTAAGTGGCAGCGAGAGAGTAATAATGGGTAAAGTAATATGTTAATGTGTGACATCATCTGTTTACACGTCAGGAAGGTAATAGTTACCGGTGTATACCGAGAAACGCAATTCTCGCTATTTGGCCCTGAGATAACGAGGACAGAATAAGCTTTCACCATTTCTCAGCACAGAGATCACTGGATTCAACACAACTGCAGGAAAATGACTAGAATTCGATGCAAGACTGTATACGAATTACATTTGAAGGCACTGCTCAAACTTTGCCATAATTAACGCGCTCTCCGACTTACCTTCCGCGTCTTGAACTGTGATTCTAATACCGGTCGATCCTTGTGGAATTGGTCATGCTCAGAACGTGGCCCTGGCAGTTGTACTCAGGGCTTTTTCTCGCGTCTCTTAATTCACCATTGGTTCCCGAACATTCTAATCATTTCAAAATCGTCATCGACCATGCGTCAAATTATTTAGTCAAGTTGTTGCCGAAAAATCTTAGTCACTATCAAAAAGAGAGCGTATTTTTATATTTCATCTTGTTTATCGGAATATTAGATGGCCTATTTTCCTGAGTCACAAAAACATCAACTACTTATTTCGTGAACTTTCAAATGGTTTTCAAGTGACGGAATTGAAAGGTGACAATCGTTCATTTACCCAACCTATACACGTTCTGGAAGACCTAATATTGGGAGACATTTACTCATTCCTACACCATGTTCTTGCTCTGTTTATTTCCATTTTGTATTTATATTTACTTGCTTCAGCTCTCAGATAGATATGTGCTTCGACAAATATTAAGACGTTTTGTAAACACACCTTTATTCATTATTTTTTATAAAATCTATACATTGTTAGTCACACATATTTTCTCTTCTTCTATGAAGACGAGAAGGCCGTGCTTAAAAGAGAGTCGAATCGCCGAAATTATTTCAAGGTATAAAAAAAAATCACACTTTTTGGATACAAACGACGAAACACGAAAATTTGTGTATTCACGGAATTGGTGCGAGACATTTAATCAATAATTCAGACCACCTTCAATTGAGCTAGGCCCTACGATTGCGCCTAGAACAACTATCCGGTGAATCACAAAACCTTCCTTTTCCATCAACGTACAATAACATTTTAGTGACTAATGAAAAACAAAGAGTATTAATAGAAACAAAACGAATCTTAGTAAACGCAAGGTCTGAATCAATAAGTGTAAAAAAATACTTAATTCAGAGCACGTACACAATTCAGAGACACAAACACACGTCCATAGAAACTACAAATTGATACCCCGCCTGCTAGTAAATTTACCTCAACAGAAAAGCTATTTAATTTTATTTAAGTCTGTATTATCGCGATAATTATTTTCTAGAGGGAAATTTCATAAAACATTATTCGCCTTTTTTAGAAACTCGTCTAATCACTAAATGTTTAAAATTATTCAAAATTTTGGCCTAACGTTAAAACATTAACCGCCAGAAAAGGGGACAGGCCTCACCCACCGCCTCTTACGCAAACTGCCTGCCGTGTCTGTTGGCGCCTTTGCTCCAATTACTTTCTCTGTGATTATCACAAACGACAGAAAATTGAAGTAAAATTCATCAATCAATGTAATCAGCGGAAGAGTTTGCACGGTGATAAAAAATAAAACTGACAAATGTTAAAATGAGTTGCCAGATAGAAGAAAAAGAAAGACATTTTAATTACCCGTAGGCTTAAAAATATAAAATTAAGTTTAAATTATATAGTGTGGATGCCATTATATTGTGTTGAGTCTGTTTCCCATTAACCATGGCTATTTCCCTCATTGGAGGGCAATTAAATAGTAGCCTAGTTTGTCATTCGTAATCACCCCTTTTACCATTTAATCCAGAGTTATCCACTCGAAAATAACAAGAGACGAGATGAGGTTTCCACATAATTCCATTAGGAATTTGACCGTTCCGTGGAGTTCCTGCATGACTCATGACCTGGCGTCCAGGGCAAATAACTGTAAATAATTTATACAAATAGCTTATCCATATTAATAAATATATTTTGTGATAATATTTTATTGAAATTTATTACTAGAGGGCGGATTTTGAAGATCTAAAACAAATCAAAAACGATCAATAAAATTATTTTAAAATTCTTAAAAATGCCCTGAAAACAAATAAAAATGTCGTAAAAATTTTATCAAAACCACTTCAGATGAATAACTCAAGCTGATAATACGTTACTGATATAGTTGATACCTCTTGCTTTGTTCAATTGAACTCTGCTCGCAGACTTTGGGTTCTCGTTTGGGCTATCGATGAAATCAGCGAAAAAAGCAGCAAAAATGACATAATCGAAGGAAAAAAAAACTTATTAGTCGAAATAGATGAAAAATGTCAAAGCTTACATAAAATGGGACATTACGTTTCGTCACAACTTGAAGTGAATTTGTTTACTAAACGGCCTTGTTCTATAGTGAAAAGAAAAAATTGACATTTCATTAAAATCCGCCCCGTATTTGTTACAAACGCTGTGCGGGAGTTTTCTGAATGCCCTTCGCAACCTGCAGTAGATACGCAACGATGCACAAGCTGGCGCCAGTTAGGGTGATGTAGTCCAATTAAAACAGTCACACCTCAAGGTCACGTGTTGAACGGAGAGGGGCACACTATCATCCAAACGGGAGTTTTTTACGACTTGCACTTTTTGTATTAGAGATCCCAATAGCATCCCCATCTCCTTCCACCTCGCAACCTTAAAGTGCCACTCATTTTAAATCGAATATGAAAATCGATAATTTCGCTAATAATTAGGTATTTTCAATATCTCAGGAAGAGATGAAAGATTAGAATAGATTTAATACACTAAAATGGTCTATGCTAAACAGCCTAAATAAATTTAGTGTGTTGTGCCGATACATGAAAAAAATAAGGGACCAAGAATATAATATTGCGAAAACTTCTTCTGGGAACGAAACAGGTCATTGGGTTTAATTGTGGTTGAAAAATAAGACGAAATTTCTACGTTATAATCTGGCAGCGGAGACCGGAGCTGGCTATTATCGATTGATGATTATTAGTTTTAAACGTATCTTTCTTCATTTTGACAAGTTTGATTGTGTCATTGGAAACTACACTTACTAGGCCACCCTACAGTATTTTATTCGAAATATTGACTGTTGATCTCACCAGGCCTTTGGTTCGCATTTTTGATTTGCGCGCACTCAAGATATTATTGACCCGTACTCGAACGGATAAATACACAAAGATGTAGTTCAACGGAACTAATGAAAATAAATGCAACTAACATGTTTCGTTACTTGGCCAATAAATAGGAGTAAGATGCTCTGGCGTTCACGTCACGTCCTATGTTTCAAGGCGTTTGTTGGACTGTGAAAAATCAAAAGCGATCCGATGAAAGATGTGCTAAAGAGAAAATATATTTCTCTGTGTCAAACATTTGTTTACTCCGTCATTGCTAATAACTTCGTAGGAATTATTTGAACGTCGCCATGAAAAGACAATTTATTCTGTGAGGTATTTCACGATAACTTCTCTGTGCGAAGTTATGAACTCAATAGTTCGTAAACAACAGGAAAGGGATATATGAGCTCATTATTAACGTTTTAAGTGCTTGGAGTAATACAATAAGAAATGTCAGCACATAAAACATTAAATATTAAAGTACAAAAACTGAGTAAGCAAAGTTGTTACTTCGAACAAGATGGAGAATTTGGCGCTTTCATCACGTGTCCGTTTTGAAATGCTCTCTCAAACCTATCATCAAAGCCCTAAACTTAGCCTTTTTGGTAAGATGACCATGAAGCCTCACTCACACTCTTTCGTTTCTGTATTTGTATCTGGCATTTTGGGTATATTGTCCTACCATGACTTCGGGTATACTGTCCGGCTGGCTAGCCATGTGTCTCATGCCTGGGTGTAAGAGAGCTTGGGGGCTAAGAGAGACATGTGGCGAACGATGTATTCCCTTCACAGCAACTGGCTAACTCCCTCTGTCTCAACTTTTCTTTGTCACACAGCTACAGAAACTGAGACGATTTTAAAGGAAAGCTCCAAACTATTTTAGCTGTGAACTGGAATCGAACGCGGGGTCGCACAAGGGAAAGCTAGTAAGCTGCCCATGAGACATCTGCATTTTTTTCACGATTAATATCCCAAAAACTTTGCCACAGAGGTTGGGAATACTTCCCGGTAGGTGATGCAAAGATCATAATTATCGCCCATTCTGATGACGACACGTACCATATTTCGTTTGAAAAACTACTCATTTGCAACATTCACCACTTAACCATAATTCATTTGAAAAATGAATCATGTGACGCTACATTAAATTTTCAATACATTCCTGTTGATTGAAACGACATCTTTTCGACTATTTTTACGCTATCATGATATATCTTGGATTGATTGATTAATGCCAGGGGAAGTTGCCATCGGATTGGGAATATGCCTTCAAAAAGTATACATACCCTTCAATTATATTCTTCGTCAGTTAAAAAATGTAAACAACATTCCGGTATCAATCTCGAGCTCTAGCTTTTTCTTGATGATGATTCGGGTGAGATAAATTGGCTTGGTTTATGACGAATTGGTTTGATTTGCGTTGGGTGAGTTGAGTTGGGGCGGTATGAGATGGACTAGTCTGATTCTATTTGTCTATGGCAGGGTCTATACTTGGTCGTATGGGCCGATTTAGTTTGATTTGACTTGGTTGGATTTAAACTGAGGTGGGTTTGACTGGTTTAATTTGATGTCTTGATTTGGGATGGTTAATTTTGGACTATAGTACTGTAACGTATTAGCCAGCGTGCCTCGTGGCATCTATTTGGGGACGCTTGGTAAGCTCGCTTAGGGGTTCGCTTAGTAAGAGGAAACTCCTCGCCACAGGAAGGAGAGAAGGGTTTTTCCGTAAAGCAAGAACGCGGAAACGGAGACAAGGCTTTGGGGTCTTCCGGTCTTAAGAAACAGAGACCCAAACCTTTTTTAATTGTTAGCATAATAACAGCGATGGGGGTGGCGTGACGTAGATCACGTGGGCCTCGACTATATAACGGAGTGTACAGAGCCAGTGGGTGGGTTCTGGAGACAGTAGGAGAACCTCGTGCATGTGCACAAAACTTGGCGCCACGACGGTGCATATGCAGGCCAGGTTCGCGAGGCAAGTCACGAGTTGACGAGCCTATGGAGGACTTTGTGTCTTTGGGTGACTGCGGTCATGTGGGAGCGATGCTGTGTGCTTGCTCCGAAGTGAGGAATGGTTGAATACCACGATTCACGCCGATTCTCAATCGGGTAAGACCGTTCCTGCGATCAAGGCAAACAATCAGTGTACGCCAATACGGACTTTGTGACCCAGTGTGACATCCGGCCACGGAAGCTTGGATTTGTGCGCGCTTCAGAAGTAGGAGTGGCGAATGCCACAAATCGAAACCGACCATCAAGGGATAGTAGGCCTATCAGAGCTAGAGTGTAAGAAGAAAATTAATTGTAAATATTTGTTGTGTGTTCTTTGTACATAAATATATTTGTTATATGAAAGTTCTGTGTCCGTGTTCGCTGTGAGTATCCATGACGTCACAGTAGGATAGGTTACACTGGTTTGATTTGATCTGGACTGGATTGGGTTCGTAAATGATTGGTCGGGCAAGTATTAATGGAACGAGGCGGGGCAGGACGGAAGGGTGAGGAGCAAGCCAGTAGGCATGTTGGTTCTGACAAGGAAGGGCGGAGAGGGGCGACGTAAAATATTCTCAGATTTAAACTCAGTGACGCTTTAAGTTCACGATCTAGGAGGAGAGGGGTTCAGAGGCATTTAATCGGAAGCTTCCTTATGACTTACATTTTTAGTACTGAAGCTCCACTTTTGATAGCCATGACCACGCCTCCTTCCAGCGTGTGACCTTGAAGTGCCACCATGTTTAAATCTGAGTACAGAGTGGGACGAAGTCCAAGACGAGTGGCGGCGCAAGATGAGCTTAAGAGAGAAGCGCAGGGAGAACGGGAAGGAAGGCGGGGGCGGGGCACGGGGGGCTCCTGCCCACGGGCCTCGTTCCCATGCGGCCCACGCGCCGCCCGCGCACCCCCTGACGAGGCCGCTTGTCTCGCGCGGTCAGCAGCGCCCTCCGCCCTCGCACGTGCGACGTGCTCTGGCGGCGGAGAGCGCGCATCGATTCGCTCCTGCGGGCGTATTCCTCTCGCGCCCAGAGGGCAGGTACCACGAAGAAATGGCACTCGCGTACCTGCAACGGCGGCTTTATGAATAGTCCAACCTAGGCACGTGCCTACGGCGGCAAGAGTTGGAGGGACGGCCAATTTTGGGTTCAACTTTTTTAATGATGTTTATTGAATGTTAAATTGAATATATATTATGTATAGATAGATTTTGTATTTTTGGAGGTTTACAGCTCAGCATCCACTTCAAACTGCTGACTGCCGTTTCCCCACTGCTCAGCTTCCACTTTTGACACACGGACGGACTGCTTATTCACTGATTACATACACTAACTGATCCTAACGGCTGCTGACTTCCGACTACTACTTACACTGGCTTACACTGACATACATCGACTTACACTAACTGACTAGTCACTGACTCGCGGCCGCCGGCAGCGGCGCATTTATACCTGGCCGGCGCTCGTCTCGATACACCCGGCATTTTCTCAATCTTTCCACGAGCCTCGCGAATGATCCTGAACCATCCAGTTCGGGGGAAGGGGGGCGCCGACAGATGACGCAATCCGCGAGCAGCGAATTCCGGCATGTGATGCAATACATTGCCCCCTCCTTAAATGCCATCCGTCTCGGAGCGCGTTTAGTGAAATCATGCAGATATTTGTTGGCGTAATTCAAGCAGAGTTTTTTCAAGATTCTGATTGGTCTTGCGATGTGACTTTCTTTTTTAGATGACAAAATACACATCTTTACTCACGTCGTGAAGAAGCAGGCCATTACGAAGATCTGGTCGCCGGTTCTTCAATTCTTCCATTCGCCTGGATTTTCTTCCGAATACATCAGCAACACCTCTGGTCATATCTAAATTCTGGGCGACATAATGCGCTAATGAATATTCCTGGGGTACAGTAAACAGATCCTGTTGCCCCTCCATAGCCACACCACAACGCGTCATATTTTCGTCATAATGAGACATAAACTCGTCAAAAGTGAACATTTCCATGTCTAACTCACAAGCTCCTGCGGTTTCTTCTCCGTCTTTTTCGTGGGGCCAGACGACTGGAATGGATGACCCGGAATGGGTTTTCATTCGGCAACCTTTCAATTCGGAAGACAAAATCATTTAACCTCTTCTGAGAGCCATCTTCATTATCTACAACTTGTTTAAAAAACTTATTTTTCTACTTCTGCTTCCTTTGCTGCTTCTTCTCTTGCTTCTAATAGATTTAGTAATTTTTCCTCGATTTCTTCTCGACCCAATGTATTATTCGATGTTATCTGTTGTTCCAGGTTTTCTAACAGCTTTTCTTCCGAAATTCTAGAATTTTCTGTCAATTTTTCTTCTGTCCTCTTTTCTTCGGAGTAATTTTCACTCCGTTTTTTAGCAATCTGGAAGTTACAGATTCTCCTACCCTTCTGCAATATTCAGTTATTATTTCTTCTAAATCCTTTCTCAGTCCTTCCAATGCTTCGGAAAAGTGCTCGTCTCGAAGAGAAAACTCTGGATCCTGTCCTGCTGCCTTCATCGCGTTAGCAAGACGTTCTTGTAATATTTCTTTCATTCCGGTGTTCAGATCCCTCTCTCTTAACTCCATCTTCAACTCGCATATTTTCAGTTCCCATAAGGTTTTTGTGAAACTCAGCTGCATTAAGGTTTTAATTCATCACACGTTATACTAATTTGAACACACACCTGACACCAATTGTACTGTGTCTCGGTGGTGAATTAAAACCAACACTGGTATTTACCCAATATTTTAAACAAAAACGTTTATTCGTAACAATAATACACTAAAACTATTTATGTTCTTCTCTAAATTATTTTTCTTACACGCGACTTCGTCTTGATTATTTTTTTTACACAGTTTACTTCCATCTGATTATTTAGTTGCACAGTTCACTTCTACACTATCGCATCTGAAGCACTGTCCACGGTCCACTGCGCTGACCACAATTCCCTGTGCAGATCATAATTCCCTATGCAGACGAGGGTCCACTGCACTGATGTTTACCGCGATCCACACTTCTCAGCTCAGCTTCCACTTCAGACACATCGACGGACTGACTGCTTATTCTCTGATTACATACACTGACTGACTCGCGGCTGATTACTTCCGACTACTTACAGTGACTGACTACTGAATGACTCGCGGCGCCGCCAGCGGTGCATTTATACCTGGCCGTTTCGATACACCCGGCACTTGCTCAGCTTTCCACGCGCCTCGCGAATAGTCCTGAACGCGTTCAGTTCGGGGCGAACAGCCGGGGGCGGCCGGCAGTTGACGCAATCTGCTGTGTGTGTGTTTGTGAGTACAGTCTATTTAACGCTTTTTTATAATGTTAAAGTTTTGGAAAACCACGCAGGATTTTGTCCAGCATCTTCGAAGAGCTGACCTTTCCACATTTATTTCCTAATGTTGATTTTGCATGAACATGAGTACAATATTTGAAATTGTTCAGCAAAGATAGCTTTTGATTTTGCAGAGCATGAAAACCTACTTAAAGACGACGTGCAAAATTAAATTAAATTTATTTTCTATTTCAGCACAGAAAAATATTTTACTTCGAAGAAAGTGTCATATTACCAACAAAGCAAACAAACCGTTCGACGAAAGAAATGTTACATTATAATGCATTATTAATGTTGTATTAAAATCCTATGTAAAATAAACTACAATCGAAATAACGTGTAATTGTATTATTTTTACCTAATAACGTGAAAATCAAAATTAATTAAATTACTCGGGGGAGAGGGGTGCAAAAAAAGATTCGCACAGGACGCCAAATTACATCCATCACTCGTACCTACTATCTAGCTGAGTCCCAAAGCATTGGATTTTACATACGTTGATATTTATGCACACTTCCATGATACCAAGGTCAGATCGTACGTCAGAAAACTATGCATCGCAATGCTGGTACAAAATTGTCATTGTACTATAAAAACCAAAGAGTACTGTGTAGACCCCTATACACATACACAGGCGCGCGTGGAGGAAGTGTACATTATTTAGAGTATACATCCTCAAAACATTTCGCAGTTTTCAACACGTGACTTACAGTGATAACAAGTGGCGTTGAATATCTGAAATGAATGGAAGTGGCATGGCCATCCGATGTGCGGGATTCTCTCATGTAAGCAACCTCTCGTTCACTGCGCTGCAGATTAACGGATGCCACGTACCTACGTATAAGGCTTTCGGCTCAATGGGCAACACTCCCACTAGGTAATGCACTATTTATTTCTTTATTTAAATTAAAACTGTTAAAACTGTGTATGATTTATTACGGGGAGACGTATATTCTGTTCGTATTTTCTTGAGTTTTCCCGAACTAATGTGCAAGTTGATTAATGCTCAGTAGGAAACGAGCGTTTTTGCGAAGATTGATACAAAAATGCAGCCAATGTAACGAAAACTATTTGCAAAAGCAAATCTTCTACTTCGTTATGCTGTATACTTCATCGTAAAGGAATCGACTTTAAGGGCCCAGAACGATTGTTTGAATAACTACACTGGTGTTTGTTAAAATTGCAACACTGAGATGAAATGGTTGGAATCACTTAAAAATTGGTGAATCTGTAGAGAACAGTGTATCCATAAGAAGTGATTAAATTTGCATGGAGATGGCATGCACGATGGCCTAGCAGCGCCCACCTTGGTGTGTGACAGGTCAAGTCAATGTTACGTCACACAAGCCGGTGTAGAGCCGTAAAACGACGGGGAAACTTGCAAGAGAGGATCAGTGTACCTCGTCAATGACGAAAGGCGTAATATCAGCATTTAAGCTTGTTCGAACGAGGAAGAATGATCGATTTGTCGGGATTGTCGTCCCGTGGCATTGCGGATAGAACGGGGCGCGCTGCTACGAGTGATACGTGTGTGGAAGCAGTGGATAGAGGAGGGTCATACACAGACGAGCGGGTACTGGACCTGGCAATAAGACCACAGCGCGAGATGACCGCCATCTTGTCCGCATGGCTGTAACCGACAGAACGGCGACGTCCAGTGTTGGCTCGACTTTGGAGCGCTGTAACGAGTGTTGTCATATGTTCGTCAACAGTTCGACATCGGCATGGGATGGACTTGTGGCATGCATGCCACTACGTCGGATTCCGTTGGTTCGAAACCACCAACGCCTGAGACAGCAATGGAGACGTTCACTGACGTGCTGAGTGGAAAAATCCAAAACCACAAAGTGGTAAGAGGAATATGAAAATTACCGAGGAACATTGGAACTTCATGATTAAATATATTCAAAAAAATTCAAGAATTACACTAAAAGATATAAAACTAAAAATGGAACAAAACCGTCAAATTATAGTTTCAACAGAATGTTTGCGTAAACATTTGAATGGTTTGATGTACACACTGAAAGACATTCGTCTTTGTCTTTTGTATGACTTTTGTCTTTCATAACCTGACAAAATGAATAGTATTGGGACCAAAACAAAGCGTCGTGAGTACGTGCTGTAACTTTTAAATTATCAAGCAGATAATATCCTAATTTTATACATGGACGAAACAAATTTTAATTTATTTATTTCAAGTAAGAAAGGACAAACGAAAAAAGGTATTCGATGCAGCTACATAACAGCAGGGAGCCGTGGAGCCAATCTGCATGTCATAGGTTGCATAAGTGCTATGGGACTGGTTCACCATCAAATTAGAAGAGGCACTATTAGAAAAGAGGAAGCTACAGAATTTGTGCGCCAATGTCTGCGTGCTGATTTAGCCGTGTACCACTCGTATGCTATATTAGTAATTGATAATGCTCCCTGTCACTGTGGTGTGGAAGAAACATTCAGAGAAGAAGAATTCAGCAACCATCACTTACTAAGGCTCAGTTCTTACAGACCAATGTTCAATCCGATCGAAAATGCCTTGCCTAACCTCAAGGGTGCTGTTAAACGAGATCTGTGTGCAAAAATGCCACAAATTTTAGCTAATGAAGACAGGGGAAATATATCGCATCGCCTCAAATATTTCTTGAAATTACTTCAACTCGCGTCTGAAGCAACAATCGTATCGATTGGAAATGGAAGTTGGCGTTCCACTCCTACGTATTAAAAGCAAAGGTGTTTCTTATTTATACTGTTTTCATAAAAGAATACTCGTATGGTACTCGTAATGTAAAAAGTATTAAACCACACACGACCTATACCACAAATAACAGCCTAGGTTGGTAATGAAACTTCAACCGCGTCTGTTATTTGGTGTTGGCTAATGCCAAAATGATGCCTAATGACGTTGATAACTATTTAGGTCGTCAGTACAGTGTCGCCGAATTGCGTAACTACGCTCACAGAAGTCGCGCAAGTTAAGCAACTTGAGACAGCACGGATTCGTGGACGGGTAACCATCTGGCAACCTCTGGTACTCCAGACTCCGAGCTCCTTAGCGAATGGGTAAAAGGCATTGACTACGACGTTTCGAAACAAATTTTAAAACTTACCAGATAAAGATATACTACTTATATATAAATTTATCCTAAAAGGACTAAGACATGTGTTGCGAAAAGTAGTAATATTAAAAACTAGTAGAGCTACATTATGAAATAGACTTTCTCATAGTAAAGTTTTCTAATTTTCTTGTATGATGGCTATCTTAACGATCTTGCCCCATCCTCTTGGCAGCTACCATCTATCGCCACCCTTAATTTTTTGAGTTTTGTCACTTTTTCAGTTTCGTAATGATAGATTTGAAATATTACTTTTCCCTAAATAAAGAAAGTAAAACTGGTTCTAAATGACAATTTCCATAGATAAATTGACGCAGTTTTTAAGAAAATGGCGCGTTACTGTAAGTGCCAAATTTGAAGCTCTTTTTCACAGGAATCTGTCGAGTTTTTGAAAAAGTATCAGTATAACAAAACCCATAATAAACAGAATATTGTCAGGAATATCAAAGGATACACTTCTCCTTTGCATTGAGTTCATATACGACATTGAATGCGATGATTGCAATCACATATATTTAGGTCAATTAGTGGTAAAGTTCTATCTACACAGAAAGAACATGACAGGGTCATCAGAGAAATAAATTCCTTCAAAGCAAAACTCTGTATTCAATCATCGAATAAAAAGTTCAACCAGTCATTCAATTTTCAAAATCCAAGAATCTTTAATATTGAGACCCGGATATATCCACGTTTGGCTTCTGAAACTTTACAGATTAAAATAAATAATTATGTTAATATTGCTGTTTACGATAATAGTTGTACCAAAATTTACGATGCTTTGCTCTATAGATGTCGAACATAGAAAAAATAGTTTCCTCGTCCCTCCTACAATTTCATTCCCTACCCTTTCCTCATATCTCCACCCATTCCGTGCTTTAATTCCCCACTTCCTTCGGTTCTCATTCATTCAACTGCTCTCACCAACGTAACTAACTTGACTTTACATAGCAGCGTAGGCTTTCACGGCCGGAGACAATATGAGAGAAATTGTCCGGGCTGGTAGGCCGTGGTGTAGTTGGCTTTGAAGGGCCAAACGATTCGCCCATGTTTGCGGTGGACATCGTCAGTGGCGACAGGGTCGCGGGCGTGGTGTTTGGGTCGGCGGCTGATCGCACGCCATGCTTAAAAATAGGGAGGCGCGGCGTATGACAGTGCGGGTTAGGGCTTAACAATTAGACGTTCGCTATGGGAGTTAATTCCCTTCTGATGTGAAATTAAATGTTTAGGCGGGTTGCCATGGACACAAGTATACAATTGGTTTCTTTTAGTACAGGGTTAAATGTACTGATCTGGTACAAATTTGGCAGTGGGTCTTGCGTATTGTGTATCTGCGATCGTGTAGAGACGCAAATACGACGGTAGAGAGAAGTTACATATAAGAGAGAGATGTCAGACTGCTGTTCGTTGTCCACATCAAGAATGAATCTCAGAGAGTAGAGTGCCATCCAACTGAAGTTCTTTGCTTTTGTGATTGCGACAATGCAGCAAAGTCAAGCGGTCCAGTCCAGTCGACACCAGAAAAAGCTTCAGGACTTACATTAGTTGGATCATCTGTCTTACATTGTAAATTGAACCAAGTCGATCGCTAATTTAGTTAGACCGGGAGTACTTTGTCGTGACACTGCATGAAAGCTCAAACAAGAAATTTATCAGTGTACATCGTGAACGGTTGGACTTTCAGATAGTGCCGGAAGTGGGTATCTTTGTAGACGGTACACAGTACTACCCCGTCGAGGCAGCGAAATACTCG
>BOPP01000149.1:2477279-2495584 GCA_017312745.1 Gryllus bimaculatus | reverse complement strand
GCCCTGTCTGGGGAAATGCAGCACCCTCATCAATAGAGAAACTTCAGACGGTACAAAAAACAAATGCCTTAGAAAATCATAAAACAAGCACCCTGGTTTATACCCAATTCCCAGATACATGGGAGCTACGTATGGATCTAATCAAAGATCACATCTCTACAATTTTCGAAATGCTTTTATACTTCACTCAACATTTCTCACCTAACAAATAACTTTAACTAGGACGAAATGCTGTGCACTCCTGCCGCATCAAATCCATATTCCCAAAAGATAAATTTTCGCCCCCCGTAAGCACATGATATAACCAATTCAAACATCCAACCTAACATTAAAGCATGTAAATTTAAATAAACAATAAATCATCCCAATCCCAATCCAACGCCTTAAAAAAACGGAGCAGTTGATGTCAAGCTCAAAATGCCAAGGATGCCATTCCTTAAACAATGAAAAATTTATTGTATCCAAGCCCTGAAAGGCCACATGGCCGAACAAGAAGAAAATAAATGAAAAAAAAACGACAAAGTACTCCCGGTCTGACTAAATTAGCGATCGACTTGGTCAATTTACAAATATAAAGACAGATGATCAACTAATGTAAGTCCTGAAGCTTTTTCTGGTGTCGACTGACTGGACCGCTTGACTTTGCTGCATTGTCGCAATCACAAAAGCAAAGAACTTCTTCAGTAGGGTGGCACTCTACTCTCTGAGATTTATTCTTGATGTGGACAACGCAACAGCAGTCTTGACATCTCTCTCTTATATGTAACTTCTCTCTACCGTCGTATTTGCGTCTCTACACGATCGCAGATACACAATACGCAAGACCCACGTGCCAAATTTGTACCAGATCAGTTACATTTAACCCTGTACTAAAAGAAACAATTGTATACTTGTGTCCATGGCAACCCCGCGCTAAACATTTAATTTCACATCAGAAGCGGAATTAACTCCCATAGCGAACGTCTAATTGTTAAGCCCTAACCCGCACTCTCATACGCCGGCCCTCCCTATTTTTAAGCATGGCTTAGCGATCAGCCGCGTCACAAACACTACGCCGCGACCCTGTCGCCACTGACGATGTCCACCGCAAACATGGGCCGAATCGTTTGCCTTCAAAGCCAACTACACCACGGCCTACCAGCCCGGAAGAATTTCTCTTATATTGTCTCGCGTCGTGAAAGCCTACGTGCTATGTAAAGTCAAGTTAGTTACGTTGGTGAGAGCAGTTTGAATGAATGAGAACGAAGGAAGTGGGGAATTAAAGCACGGAATGGGTGGAGATATGAGAAAGGGTAGGGAATGAAAATTGTAGGAGGGATGAGGAAACTATTTTTTCTATGTTGACATCTATAGAGCAAAGCATCGTAAATTTTGGTACAACTATTATCGTAAACAGCAGTATTAACATAATTATTGTGTTTTAATGCTGTAAAGTTTCAAAGCCAAACGTGGATATATCCCGGTCTCAATATTAA
This sequence comes from Gryllus bimaculatus, assembly GCA_017312745.1. Lineage (NCBI taxonomy): Eukaryota > Metazoa > Arthropoda > Insecta > Orthoptera > Gryllidae > Gryllus > Gryllus bimaculatus. Next base: position 2,494,109 of record BOPP01000149.1, on the reverse strand, counting down.
GAATTCTTGGATTTTGAAAATTGAATGACTGGTTGAACTTTTTATTCAATGATTGAATACAGAGTTTTGCTTTGAAGCGAATTTATTTCTCTGATGACCCTGTCAGTTCTTTCGTGTAGATAGAACTTTACCACTAGATAGACCTAAATATATGTGATTGCAATCACGCATTCAATGTCGTATATGAACTCTATGCAAAGGAGAAGTGTATCCTTTGATATTCCTGACAATATTCTGTTTATTATGGTTTTGTTATACTGATACTTTTTCAAAACTCGACAGATTCCAGCTGAAAAGAGCTTCAAATTTGGCACTTACAGTAACGCGCCATTTTCTAAAAACTGCGTCAATTTATTATGGAAATTGTCATTGAACCAGTTTTACTTTCTTTATTTAGGGAAAAGTAATATTTCAAATCTTCATTACGAAACTGAAAAAGTGACTCAAACTCAAAAAATTAAGGGTGGCGATAGATGGTAGCTGCCAAGGATGGGCAAGATCGTTCAGATAGCCATCATACTAGAAAATTAGAAAACTTTACTAAGAGAAAGTCTATTTCTAATGTAGCTCTACTAGTTTTTAATATTACTACTTTTCGCAACACATGCCTTAGTCCTTTTAGGATAAATTTATATATAAGTTAGTATATCTTTATCTGGTAAGTTTAAAATTTGTTTCGAAACGTCGTAGTCAATGCCTGTTACCCATCTCGCTAAGGAGCTCGGAGTCTGGAGTACCAGGGGTTACCAGATGGTTACCCGTCACGAATCCGTGCTGTCTCAAGTTGCTTAACTGCTGAAGTCGTGTGTCGTTTAATACTTTTTACATACGAGTATTCTTTTATGAAACAATATAAATACGAAACACCTTTGCTTTTAATACGTAGGAGTGGAACGCCAACTTCCATTTCCAATCGATACGATTGTTGCTTCAGACGCGAGTTTGAAGTAATTTTCAAGAAATATTTGAGCCGAGGCGATATATTTCCCCTGTCTTCATTAGCTAAAATTTGTGGCATTTTTGCACACAGATCTCGTTAACAGCACCCTTGAGGTTAGGCCAGGCATTTTCGATCCGGATTGAACATTGGGCTTGTAAGAACGTGCAGCCTTAGTAAGTGATGGTTGTTGGAACTTCTTCTCTGAATGTTTCTTCCACACCACAGTGACAGGAGCCATTTCAATTACTAATATATGCATACGTGGTACATCGGCTAAATCAGCACGCAGACATTGGCGCACGGAATTCTTTAGCTTCTCTTTTCTAATGTGCCTGCTTCTTAATTTGATGGTGAACAGTCCCATAGCACTTATGCAACCTATGACATGCACATTTGCCTCCACGGCTCCCCTGCTGGTTATGTAGCGCATCGAGTACCTTTTTTCGTTTTCCTCTCTTCCTTGAAAAATAAATTAATAATTTGTTTCGTCCAATGTATAAAATTAGGATGTTACTGCTTGATAATTTAAAAAGTTACAGCACGTACTCACGACGCTTTTGTTGGTCCCAATACTATTCATTTGTAAGGTATGAAAGAACAAATGTCATACAAAAGATACAAGACGAATGTCTTTCAGTGTGTACAGTCAAACCATCCAAAATGTTATGCAAACATATGTTGAAAACTATAATTTATGGTTTTGTTCCATTTTAGTTTTATAATCTTTTAGTGTAATTCTTGAATTTTTGTTTGAATATATTTAATCATTGAAGTTCCAATGTTCCTTCCGTAATTTTCAATATTCCCTCTTACCACTTTGTGGTTTTGGATTTTTGCCACTCAGCACGTCAGTGAACGTCTCCATTGCTGTCACAGGCGTTGGTGTCTTCGGGCCAACGGAATCCGACGGTAGTTGCATGCATGCCACAGAGTCCACCCCATGCCGATGTCCGAACTGTTTGACGAAACATATGACAAGCGCTACAAAGTCCGAGCAACACTGGACGAACGCCGTCTGTCGTTAACAGCCATGCGGACAAGATGGCGGTCATCTCACGCTGTGGTCTCATGTGCCAATCCAGTACCCGCTCGTCTGTGTATGACCTCCTCTATCACTGCTATCCACACACGTATCACTCGTAAGCAGCGCGCCCCGTTCTAGCCGCAATCGCCACGTGGACGACAATCCCGACAAACGATTTTCTTCCTCGTTCGAACCAAGCTATAATTGCTGAAATTACGCCTTTCGTCATTGACGAGGTACACTGATCCTCTTCTTGCCAGTTTCCCCGTCGTTTTTAACGGCTCTACACGGCTTGTTGACGTAACATTGACTTGACCAGTCAACACAAGGTGGGCGCTGCTAGGCCATCTGCATGCCATCTCCTGCAAATTTAATCACTTTTATGGATACACTGTTCTCTACAGATTCACCAATTTTTAAGGTGATTCAAATTTCATCTCATGTTGAATATTAACAAACACCAAGTGTAGTTATTCAAACAATCGTTCTGCGGCCCTTAAAGTCGATCCTTGTGTACGATGAAGTATCAGCCATAACGAAGTAGAAGATTTGCTTTTTGCAAATAGTTTTCGTTACCCATGGCTGCATTTTGTATCAATCTTTTGCAAAAACGCTCGTTTCCTACTGAGCATTAATTCAACTTGCACAATTAGTCGGGAAATCAAAGAAAATACGAACAGAATATAACTTTTTCCTCCCCGGTTTTAATAAAATTCCAAAAATTCACAGGTTTTTAAACCAAGTTTTTTTTGTAAGTTTAAATAATAAATAAATAAATAAATAAATAAATAAATAAATAAGTGCATTTACTAGTGGGAGGTGTGCCCATTGAGCGAAACTTATACGTAGGTACGTGCATCCGTTGATCTGCGCGCAGTGAACGAGAGGTGCTTAACATGAGAGAATCCCGCAGCATCGATGGCCATGCCACGTTCCATTCTTTAGATATTCAACGCCACACTTGTTATCATTGTAAGTCACGTGTTGAAAACTGCAAAACTGTTTTAAGGATGTATACTCTAAATAATGTACACTTCCTCCACGCGCGCCTGTGTATCGTGTATAGGGGTTTCTACAACAGTACTCTTTGGTTTTTATATACAATGACATTTTGTAACCAGCATTGCGATGCATTAGTTTTTTCTTGACCGTACATCTGACCTTGGTATCATGGAAGTGTGCATAAATATCAACGTATGTAAAATTCCAATTGCTTTGGACTCAGCTAGAAGTAGGTACGAGTGGATGAGATTGAATTGGCGTCCTGTGCAGCAATCTTTTTTTCACCCCTCTCTCCGAGTAATTTAATTAATTTTGATTTTCACGTTATTAGGTAAAAAATATATACAATTGCCCACGTTATTTCGATTGTAGTTTATTTTAACATATGATCTTTAATACAAATTAATATAATGCATTATAATGTAACATTTCTTCGTCGAACGGTTTGATTTGCTTTGTTGGTAGATATACACTTTCTTCGAGTAAAAGCGTATGTTAGGGTGGGCAAAATGATTGATTTAAATATCATGAGCTGGCATTCGATTTTTAATGAGGATTTTCTATTTATACTTATACTTTGTCGTGACACTGCACGAAAGCTCAAACAAGAAATTTATCAGTGTACATCGTGAACTGTTGGACTTTCAGATAGTGCCGGAAGTGGGTATCTTTGTAGACGGGAAGTAATTCACAGTACTACCCCGTTGAGGCAGCGAAATACTCGAAGAAAAAGTTGGGAGAGCAATTAGTAGAAGCTGCATCGAAGCGCCTCTTCAATCAGTAATTTTTTGTCAGAATGAGTGAGACAAGACAAGTGTGTTTTGAAAAAGAGACGACACACAATTGACAAAGATTGTTACTTGGAGAAAGAATTAACGAGTATTGAAGAAATAGTCAGTTACATCTGTCCAAACGAAATTAAACCTTTCTTTACAAATTTCATCGTTTTTACTTCATATTACAACTGCATCCAGTGCCTGGCACACTGAATCGAACCTTGAAGGTGTTCAAAACATTTTTACTAAGCTTTCTGATCGCCACTGATGACCATGCGAGCTTGTGGCGTCTAAAATGGAAATCGCTGGATTCTCAGAAATTTTGACAATGCTCCACATGGTCCAAACGAAGGGCTACCAGGGAGCTGATGCGACCTTTCAGTGATGCTCCGAACAGGAAGCAGCTGACAATATACGTCAAGAAACTTTGTACGAAAGAAATGAGTATTTGCTCATCAGAGAAGAAATTCGCGCGTCCATTTTGACAACAATTAAGACTCCGAAGCGCCAAGTTTCAAATGTATTATCCTTTCCTCTGAAACGCCTTCAACGAACATCAAAAACGCCTTATAAAAAAAAAGCGCCAAATTTGAAGAAATTCGGCGGTCAATGTGCCAACATACCCAGACTACAGGTTTTTTTGCACGCCAGCTTCTTCCAAACAAGCGTAGGGGGTTGCCAAACTTTACCAACGTACTTCTGTAGACCTATTCCGACCAATGTGTTCGTGGCGTCAGTGATGAAATGCATGGCTTCTGGTCTAGATGAACCAGAATTAGAGTTTAAAGAAAGAGAATGTGCGCGTGGCGATGGCGTAACGGTTAGCGTACCGGACTGGTATACCCTAGTTGGCGGGTTCAAACCTCGAAGCCGTGGGTTTTTAATGGCGAAAAAAATCCTTCGTACGCCTTCCTTCGGAGGGGAAGTAAAGCCGGCTGTCCCATGTTAGATTTACTTGCATGTAAAAGATACTAAAGCCTAAATGAAGTCTCTGAGATAAAATGAAATCGCCTGTTTCGCCGATCAAGAAATACCTCATTTCTTCGCTAGTTGTTGAAAGGAGCGTAGCGAAATTTGCGTGGTCAGAAGGAAGAGCGGACCTCATGGCCTGAGTCTCGCCGCGTAAAATAAGGCTTCGCTTCAATACAATTGTGATCGACGAGAAACAACGTCCGTCATTTCGCAGCGCACTAGTTGAGGGACGCAATGACGTCGTGAAAGGGCACTTGATGCTCTGCAGAAGTGGAAAGGAGTCTTCAAGGTTAACATTTCCCAAGAACCTTCGGGAATCACGCGGAATTTTCGGCCGTGGATTGTTTTACAGTGCTTCGATTCTAAGAAATAGATGGCACATTCGGCGGTGACATCGTAATTAAGACATCGCTCGACGTACATCTCCCGAGTACAATTGGCTTTTGTTTAAGAAAAGCCAGAGGAGTGAAAAAAGTATTAATACTGTTACTTCGTGGGAAAATATGAACATGTAATTTATGTACGCATTACAGACGTTCAGGCCGAAGTGCTCTTTTAAATAAACAAGATTATCTACCCAACATTTATTTGCCCCATTTTATTTTTTAAGGGAAAAAGCCTCCTGGTAAAGGGAAAAAGAATAACCATTTCCTGGTACGGAATGGTTAGGTTGTGCAATTGACATTCACACAGCACAATTCTTAGTCACAATTCAGTTCTTTGTCTAATTGGTTCGGCGTAGTCCTCTAGTATCTTAGTTAATTCTTCCTGCGTTGTCTTGTGTTCTTACTTTGTTTATCTTACGGATGTAAAACAAATACGACTTTCCGATTACTTGTCATACGGACGTCCAGATAGTTCGGTTTTGAGCTAATTATTCCCACGCACTACCTGCTGTCTCTTTTATTTCATCACTCCTTGTCATTTGTCTTCCTCTGTCCCTCCAACATATTCTAGGACACCATAACTTGGACTGTTATTTCATGTGACCATCTATCTTTGTATGTAACCTTAACATGTCCGGTCCAACGCCATTTAGCTACGCGTGCATGGGTCACTAGGTTATTATTTTGCTCTTATTAACTATTAATTTTGTCTTTAATGTAGTGTAAAGTTTTGCGCTCCATTTGTCTTTGTCGTCTTAGAGCGGTATTGTTTGTCTCCGTTAATGGTCAAATAGATAAGGACTGGTAACACACATGTGTCCGTAATTTTCTTTGTTTTTTGAGATGTTTATTTTCTTGTTTAAAGGAATGCAAAGTTCCCATTTGTTTTCATTTCATTGTTATGGAACTGATGTACTGGCATTGATTTTCTAGATTGTTCAGTTTTTGAAACAAATCATCTGCCCTAAGTATTTATATTCATGCACTTTTCAATGTTTCGTCAAGCACTGGTTACTGATTTTGGTTTATGGTTTGTCATAATTTTTGACTTCTCCATATTCGTGTGAAGTCCTACTTTATCGCATTCTTTATTAAACTGTGAACTGAAAATGTCTTAGTGTTTTGTCGTTGATACAGATTCTTACTTATTTCTTCCCATTTGCCTCGCGAAATTTTGATTCTAATAAACTCATGAATTTCGGAGAAATGGGATCGCGATGTATCACTCCGCGTTCCAGCTGAAATTGTTTATCTTCTTAATCTGTGTTCTCTAGTGCTTGGATCTTATAATATAGCTTGATTAACTGTCGTACGCCTTTAACAGCAATAGCTTTGATGTGTTCCACACAGTCGAATGTCATGTAAAATCCAATGAAAGCAATATAAGGATTTTGATTTTCCTCCTTTTGTTTTTTCTAACGATTGATTGATCGTCTGAAGGTGATCTGTGGCACTGAAACACCTTCGAATCGTTATTGTGGAGGTTGCTCTTAAACTAAAAAATAGTAAATCTTTTGGTGATGCATTTTGAAAATTTTTATATATTGGACATCAGGCTGATTGGTCTATAATTGAAGTCAGTTTTGGGCTTGTTTGTGTATGAGTGATATATTCAATGTTCATTGTTTAGGGATTTCTTCTGTTGTAATATCTCCATTGAATATTTAATTTATTTCAATAAGTAATTCGTGAGGACTAGCTTGTAAATATTCATTGAAAATTCCATGGTCAGGAGGAGATCTTCTTGATTAATTAATAGTAATTGTGGAGTATTTCGCTGCACATAAATAGTAGAACGTGGTTTTGTTATTTGTCCTTATATTGAGTGAAATCTTTATAAGGAGATATTTTGCTCGTGTATAGATATTTATAATATTTAGTTGCTTCTGTATTTATGCCTATTCTTGACGCCATTATCTTGTTATTCTTCACATTCCGTATTCAATATATCCTGAGAGTTGTAATTCTTCTGATTTATATTGTCGAGTTTTCCATTATTTCATTACAGATTTTATGATGGCATTTCTTCTATTATATCTAACCATTTTTTTCTTATTCAGCACCGAAAAATCAGGGGAGACTTCTTTCAAGTGTCTTTGGGTCTCAGTTTCTCACGCTTTTGCAATAGTTTGTGCCTTTTCACATTGTTTATGATTTTGGATTTTTGTGAACTGGTGCTTCTTTCCTCGCTGCCACGATGCATTGTTTTAAATCGCTGTATATTTGTTGTCTTGTGGTGCTGTAATAGGTAAAGTCATCTTATCACTTTTTCTTCTTGACGTGTGTGATATGACTACATTCTGAAATGTTTCATACTCTGCTTCAAAATGTAAATCCGTTACAAATTTTGAGTCCTTAACTTGTTCTATGTTGTCTGTAAGGATAAAATGAATCTCATTCCCAGCCGTTCCTTCCTGGCAACGGCCATGTTCATCTATCATTTCTGCTTTCTTAAAGAAACAGTAATTTTTGTCGCAAATTTTATTAGTCTTTCGCTTCGCGTTGATTTTGCCGATACTGTAAGAGCCGCGAATTTCAGTGGTTTAATTTTTTTAACCTCCCGATTTTTGCATTCAAATCGCCTATCACAAAATTGATATGGCTTCTGAGACTAGAGTGATGTCTAAAATGTCATAGAATTCTTCTAATTCGTTGTCTGCTACGTGAAGGTGCATGCACTTCAAGTATTTTTCGTTTTTGCCGTTTTGATGTGTAATTCTATAATTCTCTCTGATAATCCAGCTATTTCTTCAATTGAATCTTTTGTTCATCAACAATGTAACACGTCTTTGACCTTTTGGTGTTCCTTTTAAATGGAAATATTTTCATTTTGTTTCTCTATTATTTTTTATTTCTCTATTAAATTTACTAGTTCCACATAATCCTCTAACGTCGTATTTTTGTCCCAAGTTACGAAGTCGGAAAGTTAAGAAAAGTATTTCGGAGAGCCGAAAGGATGTAGTGGCAGCCGGCTTCGGGATGTCCTTGTACACAAAGACTTGAGCATAAGTCATCACTATGTTAAGAATAAATACCCACAAGTAAATAAAAAAGTTTGGATTTTTCAATGCTCGATAGTCTGCGCATGGCCACCAGCTGTGATCCGAATTCAGAAATGGAGAGGTGACGATCAAGGTCCGCGGCAGCGCCCATGGCAACTGCTAGTCGGAATATAACGTCAAATTCTTCTTTCGCGATTCGCAGGCAATCACGAGCGAAGCGGATAGACGGCAGGAGATCCGGTGTTGTTTTCAACTGATGAAGAGTAGAATATTTGTCGACTTACTGCGTGCCAAGTGGACACATCAGCTCTGAGAATTCAGCAAGTAGCTCGATGTATTTGAAATAGGTAGTTAAAACCTTCACGCTAAATTGGTCTGTTGTAGTAGTTTGACCAATTGCAGAGACGCCACTCTAGCAGCCTGTTGTTTTGACAATCCTGCAACAAATTGTAGTGAGATGTCGGAAGTAGTGAGCAGGTTGTTGTAGTCAGAAGTAATGATAAGAATTGCACTATCAGCTACAATGTGTTGCTACACAAAGTCCCGAGGCATCGCTTTGCTCCGTAAGTTTAGAAATTGGCAGAGCGGGCTACGATCAATTGATATCCTGTCGCTTGTTGATGTTGATCGAGATACGTTTGCTGGTAGTTGCATGGATCTACTTGGGCGCCAACCAAAAACATTACATTATTAACAAGGTCTGCTATAAAGAGGCAGCTCAAAGGCAATTGACTGCTGGTGTTGATCAACTGTGGAGATTCACGTGAAGCTTTAGAGTTAAGTGCAGAAGCGTTGGGCCAAAACGTGTACCGACAGTAACGCTTGTTATCTTGCGAGAAATTGCCCGTCAAAGGCGTCCGGCGTCTCTTTTGGATAACCGAAGGCACCTTTAGTGCTTGGAACTCTGGATTTTCAATTGTGAAATATGTTCCATTTACTTTACTTGTGCGATTTGCAGCAGATGATTTAAGCTTCATCTCGGGATGGTTGGAGGTACTGTAGGACTCACAGCTGTTTTTGGCAAGTGCATCCAGACTATGAAGTTCAATGCCTTGGGACTAAAAAATGGCTTGAATGTTGGAAGGCATGCATCCATAGGGTTCACTGTAGGGTTTAAGGAGTGGTGTTAGAGTCGATAGGGGGAGTGCGTGTTATGCAGTAGTTGGGAATTGTTTCTACCTCCCAATTTTTCCTGGATTACTACGTGATGAGTACGCTGCTCCGAAAATGAAAAACGACGTACTAATTCATATTTCAGGTGATTGTATGGTTTAAACGGTCCCTGTGGGTGGAAATGACATCCTTTACACTAGTTCTCAGCATACGCTAGTTCTTAGTATCAGCTATAATTTATGCATTGTATTTCTTTACGGAACACCCAAAAGTAAAAAGTGTCCTTCGACTTGTGGAGTACCACAGCATTGAGTTCTTTGTAGAAACGAAGAGTTTTATACTGGCACGTTTTACTGAGGGCCGCAGCTGTTATCATTTCATTTTGTGAAAGTATACTGAGGAACTTTTACAATTCTTGCATATTCCATTCATTTCACATCGAGGTCACCGTTGTTGAATTCCTTACGTCGAAGGTAAGAACGTTATATTACACTACTTATACGTTAATCGTATTAGTAAATATAAAGCAAAGCATTTATTTCTCTGTGCATCTTTACAATGGCTATCGTTGCTATCTTTGCTAGTAGCATCTTAGTCATGTGGTAGGGGCGCATAATAAATGCAATTGGCGCGCCATCGGTGGCGGCACTCGAAAGCTAGTGTCTATCCGACATTCTTACATTGTTAAATCGCAGTGGAGCTTTCTTGATTCTGCGAGAATCATTTGTGTGCATTTTCTGATTCAACGGTCGAAAATCGTAACGAGATTTCCTTCAGAACGAAATATTTACAATCGGTGTATAAAACAGTGGGTTATTGTTTTTTCATGTCGGGATATGTATAGACTGAAAGCGATATGTAAGTTTGAAAAAAACAATGAAATAAGGCGATGGGACGCGTTTCCACAACTTCAGTGCCATTCCAGCCCAAACTTCATAAACGGACTAGAATCACCATTGAGACCTGCGACATCAACTGATGTAACGTTATGACCTTCCAAGTAATGAAAATACATAAGTGTCAAGAAGGTCGTAGAGCGCGTTACTATGGACTGCAAAAGTTGACTAGTTGAGAGTCTATAATCTGTTGAATAATTTCACAAATATTGTATGAAACTAGTACAGCAGTAGCCTAAAAGTGTTAAGAAGGTTGGCGACAAAGAGGGTTTGGTAGTTAAAATTATAATACTATTAAGCTGTAAAATCTTCAAATTCGCAGAGATTGACTTACGACGATAGACATAGTTGACTTATTTTTGTCTTGATTTAATTTGTGTGTTTCATTAATATGGAAGTTCTTTTATTTATTGAATAATGGTGGCAGTAACAAGCTGTTATTCACATCTCGTAATACTGTAAATATATTAATTTGTTTGTATTAATTTTATCATAATTCTCATTAGTCACGTCTCGTATGACATTGATTATCATATTTTTAATTGTATCACTGATTATTTGCAAACTTAAATTTGTCCAAAAGTGGTTTTGAACGTATTCAAGGTCCGTTGATTGATGTAGTATGTTGGTAGTTTGTTCCAAATGTTGATGGCCCGATTGACGATGAAGTGTGCTCTTGGTTCAATTCTTGTTTCTTTCCCAAGCTTCACCCTGTCTGCTCAGTCTGTCTGTAGATCTTGTGAAGAAGACATGCCATGGAACTTTATAGAGGCCATTTAGAATTGTCTCCACAAGGTCGTTTTCTGTTCTCCTATGCTTCACTTTATAGTTAAATTACCATACAATCGGCACCTCTTTTAGGACAATTTGCTAACTTCGGTTGATCTTCGGTGATTCGCTTCTGTAAGAAGTGTTTTCTAAGATATGGAGAATCAGACTGCGTGGTATTATAATCTAGTATAGATTAAATCTAATATAGTTGTAGTAAATTTCCTCACTGTTGAGGTTACGCAGTACTGAAAATAGCCATCATATATACAGCACGTAGTTCGCTCGTTTGTTATTGCGACGACTTGAATTTCTCTCTTTAGTGATTAATATACTTAATGCGCTTTATGTTATGGAGTCCAGAGTTTGATTTGCAATGGTGTAGGGTAGTTGACATTTTTCTTGTCGAGGTAGAAGACAGCATTTGTCGATATTCAGCGAAAGAAGCCATGTTTTTAAACAGTTTCTTATTGTTATAATATCTTTCTGCAAAGTATGATGATCTGTCAGTGGGTTTGGAAATAGTTTTGTGCCTTCTGCATAGCAATTCTGACCTGGAGTTATTCCGCCGCTCATATAACGTGCTCATAAGATGAACGGGAACGGCCCTAACGCAGATCCTTTAGGTACACTGCTTGTAAAAGTTTAAGATGTAGAAAGCTTCACCCAATGTACATGTGGATTGAGAGGAAATCTTCGTAGTCTGTCTCCGACTCTCATCGACTCTAGTTTGTATATTAGTAGGTTGAGGGGCAACTTTGTCGAATGCTTTCGCAATAGATATGTAAATCCCATCCGTGGGTTGTCATCGGTCCACCGCCGTTGTCCATGCATCGAGCGAAGTAATCAAATTAATCATAGATGATCTTCCTGGAACAAATCTTGGTTGTTCAAGGGGATCAGATTATTCCATTGCGCATGATCTCGCAATCTCCTCAGCGCATTATTTCCATATTTTTCTCATGGTGGTAGTCAAACATATCAGTAATTTTTGCGCAGCTGTTTATCAACTTTTTGAGGAGAGGCGTAACCTAAAGTATTTTATGCGGAAGATAGTGTCATTGTATATTATTTGACTGAAAATTTTATTAAGCTTTGGAGCAAGTTGGGTTGCACAGTTTTTCATACAAAATCATGTTTGGAACAGCCGATAACCTAATATTCAGTCCAAGACGCGTTTGAGCAGTTTCAATATTTGTGAATTCGATTTCGTCGATTGCTTCAGTGTATCTGATTCCAATGATTGGTAAATGATCTATAGATTCTACTGTTTATACCTCTTTAAAGTACTCTGCGAAAAGTTCAGCAATTTTCCAGAGGTCAGATATTGTGAGCTCTTTACTTGGTGGTCCTAGGTGGACCCGGTTTACAAGCAGTCCGTTTCGAAATATTAGAATAAATTCGTTTAGCTCAGTTCTTCACACTTTGGTCTTGTTCTTCGGATTCTTCTTTTTGTTCGTATGAGTATTTTTGACGCGGGCTGTTGGAGAATATTCTATATTCTTCACAACGCACTGTTGTTCTAGTCCTTCTATACATGTGCCATGCTCAACATTTAATTTTATTTGCTTCTTAATTCTGTAATTGGCCAGGGTTTGTAAACATTTTTCTTCTTATATTTTGGTGAATGATTGGACAGTGATTTTTGAGACATTGTAGAATTCATTGTTGTTTTCTTCAAATTTATTTCTTTCATCTTGTTTTTTGAAGTCAACTCTGTGTTCGTTGATGTTTTGTTATTGTTGCAAATTGAAATTTTCTCTACAGATCCGCACTCCGACGTAATGTTTCTACTTGTATGTCAGGATCTTCGAGATCGTGGATTATCATCACTCTCACTGTGGTCGACTTAATTCTTTTTCTGGTATATATTAGAACTCCACCCCCTCGTCTGTTTGTTCTGTCAATACGATGGATGAAAAAATGAAGGATGTGAATCACACTATCTGGAATGTTTGAATTTAGCCAAGATTCTGTGATTTCATCATATTAGGTTGTACAGTGTTAATTTCCTCCACCTGAACGAACTTTGACATTAGAGACAATACGATAGTGTATAGAATTTTTCGTTAAATTATTGAGTTTGTTGTTGCTGCCCTTTGTCATTTCCTTTTCCATTGACCATCCTCGGGTTATATTTGTTTATCGATCAGTTGTTCCCTCAAGTCTTCCAGAGTTTTTCTCTGGAGTAAGGTCGTTAGTGGCTTTAACCAGCGGGTAGCTTTCGGCAATTTCTCAATATGAACGTGTTTTTGTAACCGTATTTCATAACAACTTTGATAGGTCTGGGTTGATGGCGTCTTCCTCTAATTCACCTAGCCTTGTTGTGTATCAGAGTATTCAATATTGATATCAATATTGATCGAAAATCTTTCTCAGAATACTTTCTATCGTGTAACCACCCTCACAATGTCCATATTTACAAGGGATTTGGAATCCTCTTCAAGACGTATTTCTGGATGATTGTGACTTGGCTTACTGTTTTTGAGAGGCGTGTATTCAAAATTGCCTCAGTCGATGGTCAACTCGCTCACATCAGTCGTTGACTCGAGGTTGAAATTTTACTAGTTTTGAAGTTAAAAGTTCAATAAATTATGTAATAACTTTTTTTAATGTTTCAAACAAAAATGATCTTCATTCCTATGGGTATATCTTCAATGCCGTATTCAGGTTGGAGACATACAGTAACTCAGTAAATGCCACCAGCATTCCAAAGCGCCCCACCAGATCTACATGTCACTTCATACGTCAATCAAAAAGAAAAAGCCTTGCCCACATTCGTGACGGACCACATAAACCTCACTTTTGTTCCGCACACTAATGTATGATAAAGTGTTCTTAAGCATCACTCTAGAGCCTTAACTCAATCACGCTTTATTACCCCTCCCCCTACGTTTCTAGGATCTATTGATCTCGACATCGCGCGATTGGGCGTAATACTCGCGAAAGCAGCACCGGCTTCCCTCGAGTTCCAACGGCCAATCGTTCACGGCAGTTTCCATTTACTTGAGAATCTTGAAGTGAAAATCGGTGTTCCGTAGCGACGCTGAATGAATTATTGCTCAGCATCCGCTGATGGATTAAAGTTAAAGATAAAACGAAGACGCCTCACGGCCCTTTCCCAGATTACGAAGCTGACATGGCAAATCGGCGTCGTTCGGTAGCTGCATTAGAACTGAAGCATCTGAAAGTCATACCAACTGACTCTGAATAAGCAGCAACGGCACATGCGGTCACGTTTATTTTCAGTAAAGAACACTACTTCCAATCAAGGATGACAGTTCTCTGCCTCCTTCCGTGTGTTCGGGAGAGAAGGAAAAATATCACTATTATACTCTTGATTATTTCCACTGCAGAGAAGGATAATATCGTCAGCGAAGAGAAACGTGTTAACAAGTTTAATTACATTAGTAACGTTTATTAATAGCTATTAAGATAAGGATCATAACAATGTTTTTTTCTGGCGATAATGATCATAACTGACTATTGCGTGGCCGAGACGAAAGTGATAATCAAGTAGGAGTGCGGTTCTCCTATCAGTGCTATCTAAAACAATGCAGCCACTTCGTGATGGGTTCACAGTTAAGGTTGAGCACAGTAAAATGTTTTATGTAATATTTTAATTCCCTCTCATCTTCATATTATGTAAGTTTTTAATGTGTGCACTAGTGTGCATCTCATTCTCAGTCTCCACCAACAAGAACCAATAGCGCAAAACTAGGTCAAAAGCAAGATTGCTGACTCCTCTGTCAAGAAGTATTTACAAATAATAGCACTACGACCAAAGTTGCAGACCACGCGTTTCCTATAATACCATTCATATCACATAACACAAGAATAATCCTTCAAATATGCCCTAGCATTCCACGTATGGCCATGAAGACAAGCTTGCGTCAAGATCACACACATTATCACTTGCAGTAAGAACGGTTTCACCTATGTCATTTCTCCGTGCAAGATTCAAAGTTCCTCTTGCTGCCTGTCTGTGTCGACATAGAAAAGGCATTCGAGATGATACAGAAACCCATTTAGTACTAAAAATGAAAATAAGAGGAAACGAGCTAGCTCATACAAAAATTATCTCGTATATTCCTCATATTACGTTGTGGAAATAAAGAATCTCAAAACAATGATGTGGAAAACCGGGGTAAGTGTTCTTATAAAAGTGCTATGTACCATAAATGCACGCGTTCATTTTCTAATATGACAGATGAGTGTTTGACGTAGCGGTATATTTAAATGCAATTTTAATGTCACGGAAAAGTATTCATTGCAGCTGAGGTTTAAGTCAACTAACATTTTTAGGAAGTAGTAATTGTCTGAAGCAAGCATAAATGAGGAGAAACACAATATCACTGGATGTACAAATTACTTACGGCAATGAATACACTAACTCGAATATAAACCAATGATCATAGGTAAGTTATTATTAAACAAAAACATTGCGTAAGACTTTTTTAGTTGGCGCGTTTGTCAAAACATTTGAAGAAGTTGTTTTTGTGATGTCATTTGTAGCATAAAGGGAATATTCCTTTGTAATCTAATCCAATCAATAAAATATCATTGTTTTTAAAAAATTCAGCACAATTACAAAAAATGTGGAATCGGAGGTTTAACCTTTCATTGAATCTTCCTCAGGTAATCCGATATTTAGAGTAAGAAAATAATACTGTACGCTGCGGTTTTAGGCTGCTTGTACGACCTCACAGCACCGTCGGTATTTTTATCCCCCGCTAGTTGCTCTGTCCTTTTCTCTCCCTTTCATTCGCATCGTGTGTCATCTTGTTTACGAAACATAACACTGTTCCTTTATGAGGAATCTCATATCCGGACAAAGTGCGCGCTCGTGTGAGCGTATATTGGACGCAAGGCGCGCGCAGATGGGCAACAGCCCAACAAATGAAGTTCCTGCGGTTCGCCGCGCCTCCCGCACAGTGGGATGTTCTCCGAATCAGGACGGACAAAATTACTCTCCTTGATAGTCTAAGCACTCGTAATAATAATAATAATAATAATAATAATAATAATAATAATAATAATAACAACTGCACCTAGGGAGAACATTGTAGTTACTGGTGGTGCTTGAGTGCCCCCAAGAGCCTGAAGGTTATGTCAGCGGTAGGCTAGCTACTGGTGGGTTATCTGTGACTGAATAGGTTAAACGTGAGGGGTCAGACAAAGAAGAGGAGAGCCTCAACGACATCTTCGAAGAAGAAAGAAGGATTGATCAAGAGACACTTCCAACAAAACCGCAGTATCTGTCTCCATCCATGTTGGGAGCGGCTGCATCACAGGCGGAAAGTAGAGGGAAGGGTCGTGAACCTATGGACTTCCTGTTATCGGTCCATGCAGGTTGCAGGAGAGAAATTGGGTTAGCACACGAGGCCACTGATGAGAGTAGAGACCCGAACCTTGCGTTATTAGTCCACGAAGGAGGCTGCCTTCAGCAGTCAGAAGAAATCCCCTAGGATTTAGTAATGATGACTGGGGATCGGAGGGACTCCTTGTTGGGCGATGCTTTGAGGCCACTGTGGTCCGCAGTAACAGGATGACAGGAAATAACCCATGGATTAACAAATAATCTGGGTTCACGTTCTTCCGGCGTTCGCTGTATTCTACTTGGAAGTCTAATTGCTGGAGCCACAGAGTCCACCGCAACAATCTTTCATTGTTAGTGTGACTCAACAGAAACGCCGATGCCTTGTGGTCGGTGATGACGACGAACGTGCGTCCCATCAACAGCATCCTAAACTTTCGTGTAGCCCAAACAACGGCTAGGGCTTCAAACTCTGTCGTCCCATATGGGATCTCAGCGCCCTTCGATGTTCGACTGTCCAACGCACTGACTTATTGCTGACCGTGCTTCCGTATTTGGAACAGCACTGCACCTAGCGCAAATCCGCTACTGTCGGTCTGCAGGTACATTCGTTTGTGAAAATCAGGGTATGTGA
>BOPP01000149.1:2437059-2475771 GCA_017312745.1 Gryllus bimaculatus | reverse complement strand
GTGTGTTTTAATATTAGATATAACATCCGATTTTACATCTTTATTACATATTCTTACTGTTTTCTTTATATACTTATGTACATATTTTGACGTTTTATGTAAGGTCTATTTCCGGCCTCTAGCCGTGAGATAGCAGCACCATCACACCACACCCATGTCAAAATGGAGTCACCATTGTAGATTTGCCTCTGAGCAGAGCCGGCCGCTGCCTGGGGAGCGGCAGGCCATAGATGGAACTAGCGCTGTCTTTGACAGCATGCGAACCGTTAGTAGTGATGCTGAACACATCGGAATACCCGAAATTAATATAGCCGATGAAAGCAGTACGCAAGATCTGTTAACTGTACCTGAGCACAGTGTTTCCCAGAATTCACTTGGGATCGCCGTGGCAGGCCTGCCACGGTGGAGACTTCAATATTAACGATATTGATATTACATATTAACTAAGATTAGATTAACGAAACCATCATCAGTTTGTACCCATTGCAATAAAATTCACATATGATACAGGCTGGAATTGCATAGAGGTTTCATTCAACAGTACCCACATTTACCCCACCTTCCTGATCAGATTATCACAGATCGAAGAGCGCTGATGAGTAAATCCGGCAAATATGTCTCTTGTGCCAGATAAAATGAGATTCAAGCAGTTTACAAGTTCTGTTAAAGACAGTAGGGAACATAGAAGTTGCAAAAACTCCCATACCACAAATTCATATCCCTCCATCACAAGGCTCGCAAGATACTCTGTTCATTGAGCTACCAGAAGTAGATATGCCTAGAGAACACCTTCATGAAGAGTTTGAATCACCATCGACTGGAAATTATCGAATATAGAAGATGGATACTCATCTGAGACCGAGAATCTCAAAATAGCACAGTTAAAAGAAACTGGCCATGCTAGTCAAAGTAGCAAATGAAAAAAGTTATTGATAAGACCTCATAATCTATAACCATATCGACTGTACTCTATTGTATGGCAGTTTTAATAGTGAGGAAGAATGGCGCGCAAATATCTGAAATCCAATCAACTCGGCGTTCCCAGCAACCGCAAAGAAACCCCTAATGGAAAATCTAGTTGCAAAAACGGATCGAACGCCTTAGATCATATAATGCAATATTGTGTTCTTTCCAGAGAGGAGATAGAAGAAAAGATCTGAAAAATAAAATAGTATATCGTCATCCCGAAGATATTGCGCATTATCTATGCGAAAGTATCACATTTATGAAGCCCAAAAGCAGTTATACTGTAGATCCTGAAAAATACCGGTATATCACAATTAATAATTAATATTTTTTTAAAATTATCGTTAGTCATTTATCATTAACAATCGAACATCTCTGTAAAGCGAATTCTATCCTGACTAAAAGTAAAAAAGAATGCAGCACAGCTTCCTCGGATGTAAAAAACAACTTACCATTGACAGTGTCATAATGTCTCAGGCGTGTAAGAAGAGACGCAACTTGTTCACTTGTTTTATTGACTTTAAGAAGACCTATGACAAGGTGCCGCATGATTGGTTGCTTTACATACTGTCTCTGTACCGTATTAACCCAACAATAGAAAAATTTCCTCAAATTCACCATTGGCAAATGAAAGACCACACTCTGTGTCACGGCAAAAATGAAGTAGTGAACACCAAGAAAATAAACATAAGGCGTGGCATTTTGCAGGGGGAAGAAGGGGAAGAAGAGAAGAAAGGGTAGTCATAAAAAGACTACTCAAAAGAATGATTAGGGGATAGTTAATAATAAGAATGATTGGGGATAGTTACAATACCGGAATTTACCCTGGATCTCATTGAGGTTATGTTTCATGGTATGGCCAGAATTAAAATAAAATAGTATGGTGGAACTATACATATGGTGATGTAAGGAATTTTATTAACTATCCCCTAATCATTCTTTTGAGTAGTCTTTTTATGACTACCCTTTCTTCTCTTCTTCCCCCACTCCCTTTCCCTTCATTGTTAAGCTTCCTCTTCTCTCATTCGAAAAGATGGCTACCACCCAGGAGCAACCTCCATGTTTTGCCTTTGACCATTTTTGAACATTCATGGGAGATCCACGTTGCTTGAGCAGTAAGTTATTTTCTTTTTGTATTTATATGATATTATTTGTTTTTCCATTAAATTCACTGTACACCTCCCCGTTTTGTGTTCAACTTATGTTTGTTTCATTTCTCCATTTTGCTAGAGATCCACTGAGGATGGGAAAAGTGTTTCCCGAAAGTTAACTATGGAAAGTTGTTAATAAAATTATTTAACTTTTGTGGAGATTATTGCCTACACAATACCATGGATTACCACAAGATATCTGCTACCACCACGGAATTTATAAAAAGTTTTATTATGTAGGCTAAAGAACGCCCTTTCAAAATTTTCAGGGGACACGGCCCCGCCTCCCGTACGCATACATGTATGTTCGCATTAGCGCGTGTTTAATTTATTATAGCCCATCGTATAATATACAGCATACTTGTTGGATTTTATTTTCATTAAAACTTAGTTTAGCAACATGGGGCTTCAATTTCTCAATGGACGTTTACAACAGTGCCCCTTGCTAGGAAATCCTAGCGATAAAGTCCCGACGGTAGCAGGATTTTTGGCACTAATTCATCAGCTAGTTCGACATCAACTGCTGTCTAGATAATTCTAGCGTCTGGATTCCGTAGCAGGTAGTTTCTAAAAGTTTCTCCGATCAACACCAGGCGAATGCTGGAGCAGTACCGCTACAAACGGGCCCGGACCGCGCTTACCGCGCCCGTTACACTCACATGCTCTACACTCCCACACGTGCCCGGGGACCAGTCGCTAGCTTGAAGCTTGTCGCCAAAATGCATTACACTTACGGGACTAATGACCTTAGAAATTAAATCTCTCGGAATCGCTAATCAATGAACCAAAATGCTTGCTCCAATGAGTGGAACGCAAAAGGGAATAAACTGGCTCTATGTCTCTTTAGAAAGCGGAAGGTGTATATGTGAAGCAAGTATGTAGCTGTTCCTTGTCTGGATAAGATGTAAACATTGCACGTAGGTAGGTAGTCGCGTGACCGCCACACACATTCTTTCTCTGATGTTTTTAGGTACACGCGTAATAAACTAGTTTCGTACAAACGCAATAAACTAGCTCAAAATATACAATAGGTAATAGTATATAAGCGTCTCAGATAAGAGTAATATGTTGGATGCATGCTTCGCGTTTCTTCAAAGGAAAGGGGTAACCGAAGATACATACGAAGCGAAGTAGTTTCAGCGTAATGGAGAACCGCGTACACGTGTGCTTGCGTCCAGGTAGGTTGTTTAAAATTGTGGATAAATGGTTGTGACGCGGCTATTGAGCTAATTTTTCTTAGTAGTTGATTTTTAATTAAAGTGACTTATCAACCGTCTCCATCGTCATCAATGTCTGAAATTGTAAAATATTCGCGAGAAAAACCGACGGAATGTGGGGAACAGCTGTTTTAAACTGCCGTTAAAACTTCTGTTAAAATTCCGTTTTTAAACTTATTTAAAATGGAAGACGTATTAGTCCCTATTTTTTAGTTACGCTCAATTTTTTGAAAATTAAAAAAATTAAAAGTACAAAATTGAAGGTTGAGATTTTTGCCTCGGACCGAGTACCGTAAACAGATCCTGTTGCACCTCCATTGCCACACCACAACGGGCCCTATTATTTACGCCATGATGAGACAAACTCCTTAAAAGTGAACATTTCCATGTCTAACTCACAAACTCCTTCGTCTACTCCCTCATTTTCATTACCTCCCGCGCACGGGGTCACCTGACTGGCATGGACGAACCGCGGGTTTTCACTCGGCAACTTTTCAATTCGGTAGTCAAAATCATTTATCCTCTTCTGAGAGCCATCTTCATTCTCTACAACTCGTTTAAAAACTTCTTTTCCTACTTCTGCTTCATTTGCTGTTTCTAATGGATTTAGTAATTTTTCCTCGCTCTTCAGAAATTTCTCTTCCATTTTGTCAACTTTCTCTTCGTTCTTCGAAATTTTCTCCTCTTTTTTAATTCGTTCTTTAAAATTATCTCCTCGATTTCTTCTCAAACCAATGTATTATTCGGTGTTATCTGTTGTTCGAGGTTTTCTAACAACATTTCTTCCGAAATTCTGGAATTTTCTGTCAATTCTTCTTGTGACGTGTAATTTTCACTTTGTTTTTTAGCAATCTGGAAGTTACGTTCTCTCCTACCCTTCTGTAATATTGTTATTTCTTCTCAATACTTTCTCAGTCCTTCCAATGCTTTGGCAAAGTTTCCGGTCGTCTCGAAGAGAAAACTCTCTGGATCATCTCCTGCTGCCTTCATCGCGTTAGCAAGACGTTGTTGTAATATTGCTTTCGTTCCGGCGGTGTCTTGTTTCCTGTCTTCTAACTCCTTCAACTCGGTTACTTTGAGATCCCATAAGGATTTTGTGAAACTCATCTTCGTTAAGGTTCACCACACGTTATACTAATTTCAACACACACCTGACACCAATTGTACCGGTTCTCTGTGAATTAAAACCCACATAATATTTTAAACAAAAACGTTTATTCATAAAAAATGGTACTCTAAAAATACTTGATCTATTTACAGGTGTATGACACAATTCTTGTGTTCTTCACTTAATTATTTTTCTTACATACGACTCCGTTCTCTTATTTATTTACACAGTTCACTTCTTCTACACTGTTGTCTGTACAACACTGAATTTATTCTTTGCACTGTATTTATTTACCATGTTCTCTGCAATCTTATAATTTAGTTACACTGTTCGCTTCCTCTATAGTATCACCCAGTCCGATGCACTGCCCACGGTCCACTGAGCTGACCACAATTCCCTGCGCAAACCACAGTTCTCTGTGTAGACCACAATTCACTTCGCAGACCAGGGTCCACTGCACTGCTGTTTACCGCGATGCACACTTCACAGCTCAGCTTCCACTGCAGACTTCAAACTGCTGACTGATGTTCATCCACTGCACCACTATTCACCGCAATTCGCACTTTACAGTTCTGTTTCCGCTTCAGATACTCTGACGGACTTACTGTTTACTACTTGACTGATTACATACACTGACTCGCGGCTGCATACTTCCGACTGACATACTTACACTGACTCGCGGCCGCCGTCTGCGGCGCATTTATACCTGGCCGGCGCTCGTCTCGACACAACCAGCACTTTCTCCACTTATCCCCACGACTCGCGGGTAGTCCGGAACCGTCCAGTTCGGGGGGAAGGGGAGGCGCCGGCAGATGACGCTATCCACGCAGCGAATCGCGGCAGATAATGCAATATCCGTTACAATATAAAAAATAGTTGATTGAATTTTAATTATAATTTACTATGCCAGTATTTTGTAGAAAATGCCGGTATTTTGTTTTTACTTTACCGCTTTTTTACATTTTACTCAATTTGTATCCTCAATGTATTGATTTATTTTTTTAATCAATCTGCAAAGCTTAATACAAGTATCGCAGCAATTCGGCAGCACTAACATTAATACTTATCCAGTGAATGACGATGATTTCGGGTAATTGAAAACTGTGAGGCTAGCAGTAACACTCATGTAGCACTAATTAAACTTTAAGCGAACAGTTGACAAACAAAAAGACAAGGCGATAACATCATGGAAATAACGTTAGCAGCACACACTGCCGACACAGTCGGGATCACATTCCAATGGCCGAATGATCGATTACCAAGCGATATAAGTCGCCGGCTAAATCCGGGAGATTAACGGGTCTTGGCGGGGCCCGCTAACACTTCGAGTTTGATTTCGAGTTGGCGCATGCGCGGACTCAAAAACGCAGTTGATTGCTGCCTGCTAAGGCGTGCAAGTACTCTTACCAAGCAGTTGTCTTTCTCTTGCGCATTCTGCACATTCCGATTGAAGAGTACTGGGGACTTTATGCACCCTCGGACGTTGAAAGCACTGTCGATCTTCTGCGCATGAACAGTGTGACGGGCCATTTGTACGCGTCACAATGATAACTAAAATGATGCAATAAGATAACTAAAAACTGACGTATTTAATAAAAGGAAACAATCAAAGGGGCAAGGGTGGTAGTACAAAGTGTGTATTTCTAAAAAAATCCAAGGAACTATGCTGGTAGCAGATCTGGGCAAAATAAATCAAGAACCTTTTAGGAAGGAAGGATACACAATCACTCGAACTCAGTATTATTATATAATAATGAACATCTTTTATTAAACAAATGTTCATATGTTTGGAAAAGACAGTTGACAACGAAAACAAAGAACCGTTGGAATATACCACATCCATGATACTGTATCAAGTTTCCTTGTTACAGTATCATGGATCTGGTATACTCAAACGGTATTTTTTTCGGTGAAAGTTATAAGAAATGAGGGATTACTCAAACGTTTAGACAGTAAAATAATGGGTATTTGTAAAAGGCGATGGGTAATTAAATGTATAATTTGAAGTTTAATTAGAAAGTATTACAAAGAATAAATTGTGGAAACCAAACGACATCTAAAACTGGTATATAAAAATGTACAGCGAGTTTGACAAAAGAGAAGTACTGACCTTTATTTTAAAACTGAGTGGTGAGGAGGAAGGTGTTCAACAATGTATATAGACAGACCGGTTGGTGATGTGGTGAAGCTTACATCGTGGCAGAAGAGAAGGAAAATTTGGAGTTTTCCTGTAAACGTTCGTTGGAAGATGGTAGGGTGTTATAGAGTGTTGTTAAGGAATATGGTCCGCGGGTGTTTCGATTTGGAGTTTGAAAAGAAAAGGATGGTACCCGCGACGCGAAGGCGCAAATTATAGCAGCGGCGGAGACTATCCCATTTTGCGGAGTCCAGCAACCATGAAGGTGACGCAATTTTGTAACAATCTTATACAAAGCCAAGATTGCAACAAACTAAGTAATTATTAGAAATGTCCATTAGAGTTATTTTTTTATTTTCAAAACGTGTGCACTCGTGTTTAGCAGTTTAAATATGTAAGAATAAGTGAGTGTTATTGAAATTGTTTTCTTCAAGATATGCTGTTGTATTTAAATGGCAAATTTTATGTGTAATGTTATGTTTTGTTACCATTTAAAGATGCTGTATAAACGGCGGAGTCCAGAATTAGCCGTGTAGCATTGTGAAATCTGGTGTTTGTCAATAAATAATTGCCGCTCATATTGATAGCATTGTTAAAAGTTTTCTGTATGTATTAGCAGGTATTATAATGATTTCCCTTAATGACAGGAGAATATAGAAAACCAGGTTCCCAAATCAATGTGATATTTCGGTTTCCTGTACAGGAGCGACTTCGCGAAATCACACACAATTTATAAATTTGTACTGTATGAGCGTAACTTGGTATAACGTAATAAATTATTAGTTTACGGATTTTGAGTCGCTCAAGTGTGTATATGGGGTGAGGTGAAACAGGAAAATTTAAATTTTAAATCACTTATTTCTTACCCGTTACAAGAGTTGAAGTTTCGCATTACTTTTGTACATCTGCGCATGCGCTGAAGATCGATAGTGTTGTCCGCTATGGCGTGCACAAACTCCCTATTGTACAACGTGGAGGAATTCGAGATCGACAACTTCCAGCGGTGTTGCATGCAGCTCAGTGTCTCCGGGCCACGCGCCTCAGCGGAGAGATACATTCCAATTTGATTAAGTTGCTTCATTCTGACGTAGGACAGCCCATAGGTTCAGGAGATCCCCGCGCGGAAAGGGCTCTAGCGGCGAGAGAAAAAAAAATTTTTGAATCCTATTTATTCACGTACGCAAAAATTACATTCAACCATTTCCCAAGCGAAGATATAATTCTTTATTTTATGCAATCAAGATTCCATCCAATGGTGGATCCAATTCTGAAAATGAGTGTGAAGATTGATGGAATGGATGGATCATATGGATTCAATCCAGAAGAATCCCGGACCTTTTCTTGTAATAGTGTTAGAGAAACACGAACAGAGAAATTATTATAATGGAAAAAATTACCATGAAATTTTATATTACTTTATGAAGTATTTTCAGTCGAAGAACTGTTTGGAATAATTTGCTAATGGGAAACCAGTCCGAGTACACGCGCGGGCTGGAGAAGTAGCCAGTTTGTTGGCGTGCAATCGAGTTGGGAACATCAGTAGCTTTAGATAACAAAATTACTCCAATCATTCAATATGCTGCCAATCTTTTCAAAGCAAGCATTTGTTTCAAAGTCAGTTGTAAAGTGTGTTGGGATTCAACTGCAGTCCGCGCGAGCACTACGTTTATGAGCGAGAGGAAGGTTGCCATTCAGGAAATCTGAAAGTCGATATACTATTGTCAATCACATACTACAGAGATACATTACTGTCAATACTTCTGAATGGCTCATTATGAACTATCCATGCAGAAAAAAATATTTGGTATCTTTATAGACGTCGTTAATCACCATTTTTCATCTGGAAGGCAACTCAGATATAAATGCCATAAATGAAAGATTTTTGACTTTCAGATCATTTACAAATCAACATTTCGAGATATCAGTGCACTAGTGACTAAAAATATAATTTGAAATGGAGTTACACGTGTGGCCTACGCAATCACTTGCGATACGAAATGAAACTTAAAGCGTTACGTAGGGTTACCTTCAGGTTTCGTAGTATGTATAGGTGTTGTGGTAAGATATCTTTGGCATTTTTAAAATAATTAAAGATGTTGTCATTGCCAACAATCGTTTTTTTATCAATAGCAGCCTTTCGATGGCTTAGCCATCATCATCCAGTTGTCTGATACAAGAAGAAAAACACAAAAAAAAAAACACTTAAAACGTGAATTATTAAAACAAGATTATGATATAAAGGTTACAATAATTTACAAATTTTTTGGAAAATATATTTGACAACGGGAGAAAGAAAAAGTGTGTGTGTGTATGGGGGAGGGGGGGGTTAAGCCATTAATACTAAAGAAAAGCGAATGAAAATGGAAATAGGACACGTAAAAATTATTTTTATACAGAAAAACAATAGAAATGTTAAGTTGAGCCGTTCCTTACCTGCTAGATGGAAGCCACAAAACGACTACGCGGGTCGGGCGAGCGAGGGGCTTAAGTACCCGGCCGTGGGGTGGAGGAGGGGCAATGGCCTGGGTGCGGTGCGCTGTCACCGTGCCCCGCCCCGGCGAGGTGTGGTGTGGAGTGGTGTCTAATAGTAAATTTAGTAAGGAGAAGGACTATTGTTTATGTTTTCATTTAATAAGTTATTATTTAAATGAATGTGTAGGTTTCTAAAGTTAGTCTGGTTGTGGTAGTGGTTTTATATTCCAGTATTACGAATGTCTGTGTGTGGATGAATGTATGGCCTGTCTGGAGTAAATGATTGGCAAAGTGAGATTTACAGGTGTTGTGTTTTCAAGCATGTATGTGTTCCTTGATTTCTGGTATTGAAAGTTTTGCCGTTTGACCAATATATTTGGCTCGCAGTCGTGGCAATTAGAGAATAGACGCCGCTTTTGTCTAGAAGATCTGTGTGGTTTTTTGGGGGACAGCATTTTTTTGAGGGAATTCTGTGATTTGAATGAAACTTTTATACCTGCTTTGTGAATATTGTGTGCGACTTTTTCGAAAGGGGTCCAAAATAAACGGTAAGCAAGTTACTTGTCCGGTGTTTTTGTTATAGGAACCTTTATCATAATCTTGTTGTTAATTCACGTTTTAATGTTTTTGTTTTTTTGTGTTTTTCTTCTTGTATCAGACAACTGATGATTGATGGCTAAGCCATCGAAAGCTGCTATTGAATTAAAAAACATTGTTGGCAATGACAACATCTTTAATTATTTCGTAGTATGGTTCAGGGCGTCCGGGCTCATTATAATTGGCTGCGTATTATCAGTGTTAATTTGACCTCTCTACAACAAAATGGTGAAGGAAGTGAAATACTTAAAATTAGAACGATTTAATTACTGCATTGTACGATATATTCCGTTATACTATACAGATATACGATTGTGTGTAGAAAAAGTAGAGATTAGGCTGTACGATTATCATCTAAAGAAAATGTGTAACATTTGTTTTCAAAAATACATACAAGCTATCGAACACATCGAATATCTCTTCAATAAGCATTTAACGCGCCATCGTTTTATTTTGAACAGCCAACTAACCGAACGACAAATAAATTAATTTCATAAAAAAATGTGAAAATCATATGAATATGTTTCTTGGAGTTAGATGCAATAAATAAAAGAACGTACTAATTGCAATTTTATTCCTAGTATCTTATCAAATAAGACGTCTCAAGTGAATATTTTCTGGCTGTTTCTACTGCTGTT
The DNA here is from genome assembly GCA_017312745.1 of Gryllus bimaculatus. Classification (NCBI taxonomy): domain Eukaryota; kingdom Metazoa; phylum Arthropoda; class Insecta; order Orthoptera; family Gryllidae; genus Gryllus; species Gryllus bimaculatus. The sequence goes on along the minus strand of BOPP01000149.1, from coordinate 2,465,485 downwards.
TTAACAGAAATATCTAAATGGATACTATTTGATACTGGATTGTTCAGAGTTCATCAACCCTAGACATTTTATCCTGATATTACTTTTGGTAATAAAAGCGTTAATTCTATGGACAATAAAGTTAGGCAGAGTCGGTCCGGATGGCCGAGGTCGTTAAGGGAGAACCGGCCGAGTTTAGCTCAGAGGCAACATTCTGACAGGGGAATTGTAGAGCTTGAGACACCACGGTGGCAGATTCGGGGCTCTGCATAACTTGGTCAATTTCAACCTCTATCTGGAGGAGATCTAGCAGCTGACTACTCTTATTGGTGATTTTCCGTGGTTTTTTTTCTAATAAGTATACTAGGCGAATGACGAGCAGTAAACTAACAAACGAACAACGGGCCCGCGAAATCTAGCCTTGGCCCGTCTTGTCCCTTCACACACCCACTCACACAACAGTACCACTGACGTCAGGAACTTAGACCTTGTCCCGGCAGGGTGGCGCTCCGCTGAGAGAGATACGTAGATAGGGGACCCCCCCCCCGCAAGCCGACGTGTAGGTCGACACAAGATGTGACCATCCATCGTAGGAGGAATACAGCAACTTGCTGGCGTAAAACATGCACTACACTAACAGGGATCATGAGAACAATAGTTAACGTGCCCAGAAACATCCATCGAATTCATCCCTTCATCCAACAGCACCCAATTTTGTCTGGGTACATTGAAGAGAATATGCGGCGGCGGTGGCAAAGGATTGGACTACGGAGAAACTCAAAATTAATTGCCTTCTATTACTAATTAGTTAGTACTTGAAAGTGTTAAGTTGAAATTATAGTCTGTTTGCACGAGTGATCTAACAATTATTCACTTCCGAAGCTTCGCGTCGTTCCATACACTGCCCTAGCTCTCCCCCATATAACACCATTTTTATTATCGAAACATGAAAGCAACATTACGCATACAATAATTAATGTCAATATAGTTTCATGCACAGGAATCACGAAATTCTTTTACGTCTATGCATTTACTATTTAGCGCTCGATGGAAATTTAAATAAATTTCCAATCAAATACATTTAAACTTCATAGTTCGGTCTAGAGAACGTAGTTTTGAAAATAGTCGTTAGATATCGCTGTCGTCGGCCCGAGAAGTTCATGGAAATGGACATCCTTGCCTAAGTCGTTTTCGTCGCGAAACTTAATGTTTCCACAAGTGTACATTAGGCACGTTATTTTGCTTTGAAGCGCTGCAACGACATTGATTCTTAATTTTTTCTTCCCTTTACGCATAGTTTATTCCCCGAGCAAGCTAGACAGTATGAAATGGCAGATGCTCACGTAAATTTTGGGGATCTGGACTCTGATTTCGGGAAGAATTGCCTTTAACATTAACACACCTTCACAACACACGTGTTTTTCTGGTCCCTGCGTGGACTGATGCTCCACACCAACCTAATTCTACCAGGGGGTGCAAGTCCCCGAAGATGGTCCCCAAGCTTTTCGCTTTCATGCTAACCCCCCGACGACGCACAAGTACGCCGCAGGGCTACTATTCGGTTCCCGCCGGAACGCAATTTGCCCTCACGGCAACCTCCCCATTCAATGCTTGGGTTGGGGCCGCCCTGCCAGCTACTAGCTATCCAAGCTAGAACAGGTGTCGAAACAACGCGCTACTCACATGCGCTAGGAACTACTCGTAGTCCCTTTTATTTTCCGAGAGTGTCGGGCCACTGCCACGACGAAGCAAAGAGCCCAACAGGGGGCCACCCAAACTTTCATTCAGGTGCCTTGAGGCCTCCTTCCCGTCTCCTCACTGCCCTTAGGCTAACGACGAGAGAGTTCCGAAGAATCACCCGGTCCTGCCCAAATGTTGACGCGCCAGGGGACTGACTGGTGGGTTACCGGGTGAGGCCCGGCAACCAGAGCTTAACATTGTCTTCTCACTGCTTCCACCGAGTAGCTATCGACGTAACGCCGTGAAACTCAGGGCCGAAGGAGGGGGGGAGAGTCTGCATCTCTCCACCAGAAATCGCGCCCCCTAGGCACACGGGCCTTATAAGACGTGTGTTGACACCTTATAGAAATGTAAGATTCTGCTAACCTGAGATCCGTCCGTTTATATTCGGCCATTTACGGCAAATGTGTTTAATATATGAAAACACCAGTATATTATTGACTTTGCCCTACTAATATACAACTTTAACGATTGTGGTCTTAACTTCGAATTTTTCCGAACAGTTTCTTCGAAAGTGAGGTCACTGCTTGGAAGCTAATATTTAGTTAGTGGTTTAACACGTCTCGGGATTACAATAGGGTAGTGACCCACTTGAAGGAGGCCTCCTATTCACTCGGTTCGTACCATGTAACATTACACTGTACGTATTGAAAATTGTTGGAACAAATTAAGATGAATGTACGCTTAAAATGAACTACATTTAATTTCACACGGCACAAAAAAAGAACATTTAAAAGTTTTCCACAATACGGATTACATCCAAAACCAAATATTTACTATTTTTAATGCCGGTCGGGTTAGGAGTGGTCTAGATCTAGTCTATTATTGCCTTAATTATTGCTGATTGAAAGTAGTGAGCAATAAAGTAAGGCCAATTTTTCAATAATTTCTTTTTGACAATCTTCGGATATGTAACACTCCATTTTTTAACAGAACGTAAGACGATTCAAGTAATGAATTTTCCAAGTACGATGGAGCAAATTCAATAGCAAATCAGATATCAATAAGGAACTTTGATTCAAATTTCTTGTAAACATAGGCGCTAACTCTTGACAAAAAGAGAAAAAATACCCGAGGCGTACTGCCATATCGATGACACATATGCCAATGAAGTACATATTTTTTTTCATTAATCAATTCCACCATTCCTGGGTGATAACATTTAAACATTTTGTTGCAAGTAAATTAAAAAAAAATTATGTGATCTGTCGCTAGAGTTTGAAGAAAACTGGGTACCGAAATTATAAATGTACATAACACATAATTTAAGAATATTATATTTGTTTAGAACAATCATTTGTCGAACGAAATAAATATTTGTGTAGCAACAACTGGCTAAATTTATTACAAATTACGTATTGTAAAGAGTATGTAAAAACGACAATCACAAAGCTCAATTCTCTTTAGTTTCTTGCACTGATTTTTACAATTTTTCAGCTTTATATGTATATGTATATGTATATGTATATATATATATATATATATATATATATATATATATATATATACATATATACATATACATGCACATTTCACCCTCTGCCACACAAAATTGTCAGTTCGAAGCTTTCCACATTTGGAGCAAACATCCACTTGAGGTCTGGTCCATTAGTCCATTAAGTCATTCACGCGGTTGAAAACAGCAAACAGATTTCTCGCATTTGGATATAAAAACATGGTTTACTTCGAAGATAAAGTCTGAAAAAATTAAATATTATGTTGAGTATGCTGATAAAGTGTATGATCCTTCTTAATTAAATTATCCACATTTGATAAAAAATATTCGATTGAATACCAACGTCTTGTTTTACATCAATTAATCGCTTTCCACTTTTCACGTAAACTACTGTTCATGTACAATACTCTATAAAAACGCAGTTGATACAACGCAATCACGTAGACTGAAAATTATTTCGTTATGATTCCCCCGTATACCATCTAGTGACCAGTAGATTGGGTGCTTCGAATAATTGCAAATTGACGCTGGTACATTCTAAAAGTCTGGTAAAGCGAGTCACAGGAACCACGTTCGAAATATTCCGAGATAACCGAAACAAAGAATAATCTGCAATTAAATGTTTGAGGAGCATCCAGGCATTTATGTATCACGAGCCTCTGTATTGAACGGAACTGAATGTGCACCATCTGCTTTCTGAACTATGATCTTGCTGTGCAAGTACACTATGTTGTTGGCATAAATAAAGACCCGCGGAATCTGCATTATGCGTTTTTCTGAGTGTTTTTTGACTTCATGGTGAAAATGGGTAGTGAATAATACAGTGGACCGACGAATTGAGGAACCAATGGTGAAGAGACGCAGACGCTGGAGAACCTCGAGAAAATTCTTACGAGCTCGTTTAGTCCATTACCAATCTCAAACTCAAGAAGGATGTTGGTCTTTAATCTGCGAGCATTCTATGTTTAAACCATTGTAAATCTGCACATCTGACGGAGCACTTTTTATGCCTATATTCAATACGTTTTTAAAATGGAAAAAAGTACACGATGAATCAGTTTAACCTTGAAACAAATGCAATGAAGAGGCCGGTGAAGCCACAATTATGAAGTTTAACCATTCCCGTATCTTAGCAACCCTCTTCCGAACCTACATTATTCTCGTATGTTTTCATCTTCTCATCTTCTGACAGGGTTACAGGTGTACACGTAGCTATGAAATAGCTACAAGGTCTGACCCGAAAGTAATGCGCCCTATTTTTTTTCTGCCGCGACTATCCGTCACACAGCGTTGCTAGCATGGAAGGATGGGGTTGGAGGAATCTTACGAATAGAGCGCGACCTGCGCTAATCGGTTCCGAGCACCTTGAGCGACACAGACCCTGTTTCTGTGAACACATGTGTGGTTGCTCGGTCGAAATGAAGATGAAACTAGGGGTGGTGACAAAACACATATTTACTCGCATTGTTTCTAAATGCTCCGCAACATTATTCTACTACATATACGTAATCCAGCAAAAGTGTTTTCAAGCTGCAAATTATTTTTCTGCGCTGAGTCTCGAACACAGTTCCTCGGAGTTAATGTGCTAACTACCACTACGCCACAGAAGCGCCGCAAAGCATACAAAAATCGGGCTGCAGCATACAAGTTTAATGCCCGATTCAGCAGTAGCGTGTCTTACGATTATTTCTTAATGTCAATTTCAATTCTCCTGAAAAAATGTCAAATAACATGAAGTCTGATTCAGAGATACAACACTGCGCACTTTCTTAGACGGACATTACATTCTTAATATTTACCGCAAATACTTGTAACTCGAAATAAATAAACAAAAGTAAATGTACGGCTCAAACTAACGTAACAAAATTATCATGATTAATGATAATCTAAATGATACAGATTGTTGAACAATCAAGATGTGTGTCCTTGGTCTGTGCGGAATTTTTCGTCTCTTGCGAATTAAAATAGCTTACTATAAAGAACAAGACAGATATTTTTTCCTTACAGTAGGGGTTTTTCAGTATTAAAATTGATACAATTGGTATCGATGTAATTGAACCTCAATCTATTTATCATAATTATTCACATTTGTTTTCTATAAACAACTGAATTACAGAAGAGTAAGAAACTCATTTTTTAGTTACGTACCTCTTCACATGTAAAGAATAAAAAACAACCAACATACAAACAAAATTGAATTACGAACTTCGCAATGGATTAAAAAACTTCTACCTTTTCTTGCTTGGTGTTGAAACCACTGTATCAATTATTCAAATATCGGAAGAATCTCCACTCTCCGACTCCATGGGCGAGAAAAGCAAAGCCAATTTTTGATTCCAATTCCGTCTAGCCAACATTTTCTTTTCTTTTTTACCGAGATAGGTCGAATTCTTACTAGACTCTGCCCGTGTCGCCGTGCCCCCCCCCCCGCATCGCCGGAAGATTGGTCTCCCATCTGCTCGCACGGGTCCCGAGGGAGTCGTACGCTCCGATGCTGTGTTGTCACCGCAGGGAAACCGCTGACGACAGTGCCATCTCGACCCTCCGGTCGATCGTCTCGACCGCAAAAACAATCGGCGGGTGCAGCGTGTCGATTCCGGGGATTCCCCGGATTGGCGCGGCTGCGCTCGCGCGATGAGCCGTGACCGCCGATGCCCCGGGGACTGCTCCTGAAGAAGGGGGACCCCGGGGGCGAAAGATTGGGGACCGGTACTCGCGCGATCTCGTGGCTTCGCTGTCGGCCCTTCGGCAGGAGGATGTGTAAAATCGGGAGAAGCAAAATCGAGAAGACTCAAGGCTGATGTCGAAGGCGCGCAGAAATAGATAGTGAATGTGTAGGTCGAATTAAAGATTCTTTCTTTTATGCATTTAATCCTAATATTTAAACATATTTAAAAATCATGTAATTGCTATATTTTTCGATGGTACAAGTTTCAAGATTGTGAGTGAGTATTCGAAAAAAAAAGTGAAAACTATGAACACTGGCATCGTACCGTTCCTCGGCGTTTGAGGGCCCATCGGTAGAGCAGAATTTTCCACGATCGCGGCACACTAATAACATTGTCGCACTGCGTTATACCTTTTTCGATTATGGAGATCATTGTGCAACCGTGCAAAACAAGCACAAGCCGCCACTAGCTAAGAGTCGGAAAAAATTTCTCCGGAATACAAATGTATAGGTCAGATCACGTAACCCCCACCGCAATTATAAGGGAAACCCGAAGAATCACTAAATTGAAAAGGGGAGAGTTTAAAAGGTTTGTGACGGACGGTAAATCGTCTAAACACACAAGAGGGAAAACAAATTGTTAAAAACGCTCAGTATTGATGTGCTCTTCATTTCTCCGATTCGAAGAATGTAAAGGTACAAGAGTCTCTTGCTGGTGGTTCGAGGAATGGTTCTGAATTTCGAATTCTACAGATTTAAGGTAATCACAGTTGTTACTTGCAGGTCCGTAATTTACACGGATTATTCGTGTTCATCCTAGTCATACAGCTATTGCACTATATAAAAGTCAAAGAGAGGAGTAAAGTCTGTAAATGGTTATTGCGCGATCATGTCTTCGAGATTTTATTACCGTTATTCTTTCACAAACCTCAAGGGGTATTGAAGTTACATTATTTTATGGACAATAAAGTGGTGCACTATTTTTTTTCAAACATGTTACGAGACTTCATGCTCAAATTCTTCCCAATGTTTATATTAATAAATAGATAACAATTTGATTATCGATACTTAAGACGGGAATTCATAGTGAAGACGACTTTCGTAGTGTAAACACGTGACATCGGAGTACTCATTTGGCGATCTTAGAGAGAAGATACATGCAAGGATACATGAATTGAACTGAATTGAATTGAATTTGCCTTATTTTACGTGGCGAGACTCGGGCCATCAGGCCCGCTCTTCCGTCTGACCACGCAAATTTCGCACCAACTAGCGGAGAAAGGAGGTATTTCTTGGGCGAGAAAAAAGCGATTTCAATTTAGCTCAGAGGCGTCATTTAGGCTTGAGGATCTTATACATGCAAGTAAATCTACTAACATGGGACAGCCGGCTTTACTTCCCCTTCGAAGAATTTTTTCGCCCTTAAAAATCCACGGCTTTGATCGGGTTTGAACCATCGGCTTTGATCGGGTTGCACCATCGCCGCCAGTACAGATCTAAGCATGAGATCTGTACATTAGTACAAGACAATTTTTTGAGACACATAGGCAATTGAAAAAGTCCATAACAGACAAAGTCATTGTGAATTCTTAGTTTAAATCGTATGAGATTTTTCTCATTTCAAAACAATCTTGAAATAATGCTCAAACACCATTCGTGAGAACGATCAAGTGAGTTTTCCGAAAACATTCTTGTTTTTTTCCGGAAAAAATCTAATGATGTCATAGAAGAAAAAAGCATTACGATCACAAAAACTGACGCGTCACTGAAAGTCATCATCACATGCAAATTAAGAAGAATGGATAGCAAGGGTGGGGGCGTGGCTCGTTTGTTAGAGTACTGCTCTGACATTCGCCTGATGTTTTGTTATTTAAGGTCGCATCAACTACTAGGTCATTAGCGACCATTATTGCTTGTAACGGTATGGTAACTGTGGGTTGCCACGACAATGATGATGATAGGGGGTGAAAGGACGAAACACAATACAACCATGCCCGAGGCGGGACTCGAACCCGTGATCCTTCGGTCCGAGTTCGCTACGGCACTACTGCCATAGCGATCTCGGCCACCGGCGCCTGATGTTGATCGGGGAAATTACGGAAAACTACCGACCGGAGCAGCCGGCCTCTAGAATTCTCCTCCAAACAGCGACTGAATTTGATCTAGCTCACGAGCTAGTGTCAAAAATCTTGCCGCTGCCGGGACTCGACCCTATTACCGCCCAGTCAGAGGAATTGCAGTGACGTCAGCTGATGCACTGAGCCACCTTCCCCGGTACAGCGTCGTCAAAACTATGTGCACTACCTTGGTGAATAATATTAATTCTTGCCAAAAATCTCTTATTTCCATCTGTATTCATATTCCAACTTGTTTATCGGTTAGTCATAGTACATCATACACATTTGACAAATAACTAATACCAATGAACTAATTGAATTATTAACATTGTACGATTTGCAATATTAAGTTAATTCATTATCGCCTTTTTATATATTCACACCGCATCAAACTAAGGGCAGAAAAGTTAAAATTACTGTTAATAAGTTCGTTAGATAAACCACGGCGAAGTACGATCAAAAGTACTTTAAATGAATGTAAAATCTCTGTTCTTCAGGAAGGCAAGAATCAATTTGTCACTTACCGGCCTAATTTTTGAATAAAATAAGTTTAAATTAGTAAAGTATCTTATGGAAAAACATTCCCGGGCACAGGTTTCTTTAAGTTGTTGAAATTATACGGTTAATGTACCTTTTGTTTTATACAATATGCAGTATATTTTTTTAGGTATAAGATATTAAATGTAACATATCTCACTGCGAATTCTGTGAAGTAATATAAAGTATTATAAAAACCTACCGCGGAATTCATTTAAAATCTAAGTCCTGGCTCTCGACCTAGGAATTACGCTTTAAATACATTGTCAGAACTGTTCCTGTTAAGGCACGAGAGAAAACCGCCGCAAAAAGTATGGATTATCAAATAGGTTTCGAATCATTTCTAATAAAATATAAATAATAATTTAATTTAATAAAGAAATGCTCGACTAAATTACAGTTACATCTTATCACCGCCACCATCTAGACGTTCACCAACAACGAGCTTCTCAAATATCGATGCAGCATTGCTGCAGAAATTTCAATTAACCTGTGTGGTTGCTTAAGAGGAAATATATCAATACATTGAGAATACAAATTGTAGAAAAGTGAAAGAGCGTGAAAGTAAAAATATAATTAATATTGGCATTTTCAGTAGTAAATTATAATAAATTAATTTTTTTTCATATAATCCATTCAATTTTTCTCGTGGCTCGAAGTTGGTAGGACACCTACATATATTTCATGAAGATCAAGCAGAAATCACGAAGAACTTACTAGTTTTTTTTATTCAAAAAATTGTACATAACCTTTCTTAAAGAGTAATTTTGAACTTTTAGAAACAAAAAGGAGAAAAAGAAAGAAAAACAAATACCTGAAAATAGGCCTAGTACCAAACGATGCACTAATCATGGATTTTGGCTATACCACGAGTTATAAGGAATAAATTTCCTTTATCGACTTTTCGTTGCCAGAGGTCGGCAATTAGAGTTTTGTGTGAAAAATTTGCCTTTTTTCCGACGCATGATTACAATACTTTCTCGTCTTATATTAAGAAGTGCGAGGAAGTAAAATGGATAAGACTTAGAAGTTTGAATAGACAACTAGGAAGTTATAGGTATAAACGGGAAGAAATACAAAGAACAATAAAAAAAATACTAATATAATGGGTTTAAAAGTATATTTGGCTTAACAGGTTTAAACATAAAATGGTGGCTTTTGATATTTTTCAAATGTTTCCTGAACTTCGTTGTATCCATATGGCAACACGTACGTATTGAGTTCTGCGGCTTTCGATTTTATTCCCTTCAGCTTTCAGACCGCTCCGCTAGGTTGCTTCAGTTCTATAAATCGTGTACAGCCGAAATTTTTTTGCACTTGTTGGCATCTTTCACAAAAAACGCAGCATACTACTCAAAATAACTTATCTAGCACATACTCGTACAATATTTGTATTTCCTTTATTCGTAAACACGAGTGATACTTTCTCCTTCTTCTAGACAATTTCTTTCGAAAGTTTTATTCACAATAAGACCATCTTCCAATTTTATGGAGTTCTTATTAATGCATCGCTTTTCAATCGAATACGCCTTCAATAACTGTTTTTAATTTTGCTCACCAGTGATTAACACTTGCCCAACTACATTTAACATCACGTTTGATACGATATGCACCGGTTATGAATTACGTGATTATTAGTTTATACGATTGAAATATAAATTCTATTTTGATTTACAAAGAAGAGTTATTTCGATTTTGGCACGAGGAAGAAAGGAATACCTGTTTGCTCTTACGTTAGTTTAATTCATGTAGTATATAAAAAAATGTTTGTTTGTTGGTTCGCGGTTGATGCGCTACCGTACTGTTCATCCGATAAAATTTGGCAACTTATTGCTTGCACTTCCGGGAAGAATATAGATACTCGTAATAGCTCGATGGGAAAGTGCATATGCCTGCGCGCGTTGATAATTTTATATAGGACTCAAGGGCCCTGCTCGGGGCGCTATACGCCACGCCGCTCTACGCAACCCGCCGCACACTGAAGTACGATTATTAAGACGTCTTCATTGCGTATTCTGTCCCCGTGAATGTGAAATTTCTCCCAGGAGAGAGACTGGGAGAAGGATCCACACTCGCGAGAAAGTCTTTCGTCTTTTGAAAGTTTCGCATAGCGTAGCGTAAAACGTGATTAACAAACACGTGAACAGTAGCATGTGAAGTGAAATACATTGCTATAGCAAAGCATTGCCGGGTCCAGTAGTAATGTATAAATTGCGAAATCAAGGTAGAAACGAGCGGAATAACATTTAGTTAGAAATTACAGCGATGTCTGAGTAGTCGCGATACATTTGGGGGAAATAATGAAGACAATTATGCTTTAAAAATTTGCCGTATTATTGCTGGTGGTTTGATGTTCATTGTGAATATTAATGGCTCTATTTCCTATTACAATCGTATTTATAATACAACTGAAATTAGATCAAATGACTGATTTCTTTTCGTTGATCTCAGTGCCGTCGACCTTAACAATTTGGTGCAGAATTGCCCATTTGTTGTGGAGTGGTTACCAAAATAATTTTCCCACGAGATATCTTACAGTACCATTCATTGTAGTATAAATATTGAAATAAACAACTCTACAATTTCCTCTTCAGTAACAACAATTTTGTCAAGGGAGATTGTTCAGACCTGAAAAAATTGTCCTCTTCAAAAATCTTCTACAAACTTGAAATTAAATCAGTAATATTTTTTCATTCGAAAAAACATTGTTCTATAGTTACTGGAAAATGTTATGCTCACAAATGTCTTACGTTAATCTAATGGGTTAATTTTTGCCGAACAAAACGCATTCCATTGTCGATCGTTTGCACTCGCGTGCTTTCGCATTCTAGTACAGTCGATTTGTACATTTTAACTAGAAAAGTCATAATTTTTTTCTTTGAGTACGTTGTATGTAATAAGGTACACGACGTAAGATTAAAGAACTATAAAGAAAAAACCCGAAACAGTTCACAAAAAATTATCACTTTTTCAGGCCTTCCAGTGTTAGCAGTCTGAGAGGTCGAAAACGTGGGGTTTTAACTAGTGCCTGTGTACACACATTCTCAAAGAAAAAAGTCTTTAAAAAAGGTGGTATGACGAACGTGCTCCTTATCTTGCCTGTGCATTCATTGTCGGCCGTTCTCGGCAGCATCAGTAGAGGTGTCCTGTGCGTCATTATCTGGTAGTTTTGGTGTGCGTGGCTTGTGAAGAGCTTGTGAAGTGGCTTGTCAAGAGCTCTCGTACATTTCAGACAATTATTTCATTCCGAATTTTAATGACATTTAATAATAAAAATTAATTTAAAGCATAATTAAAAATGTCGTCACTTTTGTACTTGCTCAGTTGGATCTGCTCAAGTAAGCAGAGTTTTACAGCATGTTTTGTGAGATCGAATTTTAATTACGCTTTTGTCTTTGAGCGTGCGATACTAGTTTATTTACAAAGTCCGTTTACGTCTTCCATTGAGAGTTGAATAAATAACGTATTCAAGATGTTTAGTAGAAATGCTTGAGCGATATTAGGAGTCCAGAAATCCGGCGACGGATCCTCTAGCATTCCTTATCCATCGTTTCCTTGTCAGCCATCGCGGAGTGCGAACCCCGATAACAAGCCTAGTATCGATATCTCGTTCTCTATAATGGTGGTGTCCGAACTAGTATTCTCGGACATGAGTTCGAGTCCCGATGGTGGGAGGATTTTTGACAATAGAGAGAATTGTAGCAGCCGACTGCTCTGATCGATTGTTTCCGTGATTTCTCCGATCAACACTAGGCGAATGCCGGAGCAGTACCGTACTAACAGGCCACAAACACCGTGCCCTGGTGGTGGGAGATTCTTGGTTGAGGAGAACCCAGGCCTTGGAAGGAGTAGAGAAGAATTAAGAGAATAGCCCATAGTCATTAGAGTTGAGCGCTCTGAAATTTCTAAAATTGAAAAAGTTAAATATAACGCGAGAAAGTATGTGATATGTTAGCGCAACTAGTTATTGATACTATCGAACCTGTCAATCCATAACCAACACTTGGGGGGTGAGTAAAGGTTGACTTGACGAAACGTGAAATAAAATCAAGTTTTAACTGCAATATTTTTTTAATGCCTTAAAAAAATACTTGGAGTTAACATACTTCAACATCCTTTAAACTGTCGTAATCTATAAAACAAAAAGAATACCCTAATATAATTAGTATTTAATTCGACTGGTAGCTGACGTCGAATATAGACGTTATTTAGGTGTTCTTCGTAAGGAAATGTTTCGAACTCATCCGTTGGTATAAAATCAACTGTGCAGATTAGATGACCATTGTCGTTTGGACAGTTTTTTTGCATGCAATGTTACGAATCAAATGTTTTGAGATTATGGAGCAAGGTTGGTCTATAAAATTCAAAACAGGCAGTCTCATTTTCACTTTACAAAAATAGTTGATACAAAAGATCGGTGGCCCCTTGGTTAGCGTGCTCACTTTCCGCGGCACAACCCCACATTCGATTCCCGATCGGGGCAAAAATTAATTGTGGGCTTTCCTTGCAATTCCCCCGTTCCTGTTGTATGACGATGAAAAAGCTCATTTCTCAGGTTGAAAATACCAGAAATACAGTGTAGGGATGACTATGAACTAACCACACGTACCCTTTACACCATAGCCGCTAGGCCAGGACGCTGCTGGTAGGCATTAGCTCGTAAAGACATGCTGCGCTAAAGTACTTACACAGACACAGACACAGACACACACACACACACACACACACACATTTAATACAAAAGAGTTGTATAATTACAAATTTCTACGTGGTCAAGAAAGAATCTCGAAACTATTGACTAAAAAATCAAGCTTAACCATTTTTGGTGGATGATTGAATGGTTGTAATTTTTTCTTGCTCAGACCTTGAACCACGGCTTCCTCTTACGTTTCCTTTACTTGTTTTTTGTCGGCTACATTTACTTGTTTTTTTAGTATTTTGGCGTGTTAAATAAATAAATAAATCACATATGTTTTCCACCCCCCTCAGTTCTTGGCACGAAGTAATGTTTTGATTACTGATATAGGATTTATATATGGATTTAAATTGAAATAACGTAATAACTAAATAACGTAGATGAAAACTACAGTATCATGATTACAATCATTTCAGTGTGCGACCACTCATATTTACCATTTTTTAAACTCCCATTTCAATGTAAATTTGTACGGTAATACACGTAGCTGTAATTCTATCGCGCAATTCATTCAAGCTCCTCACATTGTCCCTCCACTTACGATTTTGAACGTTGTCCCCCATCTTCCTCCCCGTCTTTATGTCAGTTGGCATGTTGCAGTTTCATTGGCGCGTGGCGCACTAGTTCGTTGTTGCCAGCCCTGCGGTTGGCAGAGCCATTCTCGAGTGGAAGTCGTTGATAGCTGAGCCCTGTGCTAGAGTAATGGTAGAGTATATACACGTTACTTAACGAATAAGACACAGTAGTGATTTTCGAAGAAATGTTATGAATGAAAAATGAAGTTGCATAAACCGTGGTGTCATGGATATTGTAGGAGGAATTTTGTATTCCTTAGTATTTCTGCGAATTTGAATTGAGTTCATTTATTTTAATACTTCCGAAACTGTTAAGCTTTTTCATCTTTAAACATTCATTTCTATTCTAATTTTAGAAATGTCTCTCCACAATTATTTCATTGTAGTTATAACTGATCATCATTTCACATGGCTAGATTATGGGAAATTTTATATTTGTCATTATTGGCAATTGTTGGTAGGCATTAAGATGGATCAAAATGTGGTCATGCAATACATATTCAAATGTAAGTAAAGCGTTTTATTTTTAATTATATCTTAATCTATATCTGAATGTAAATAAAAAGAAGTTTCCCTGAAGTTTTCACAGTTTATTTGTATTAGTAATGTGCGTGTGATTGAAATGAAACCGGACATTGGCCGTTGTTGACGATATATTTGATTATGACGACTCAAGCGCCCCTAAACTCTACGCAACCCGCTATTTAAAAAAAATTAACGCGTCTCTTCGCCTTGAGGAGCGCTGAGCGGACTGTAAAGTAATCCTCCGTTAACTTTACAATTTTATTTGAAGTAATCCTCCGTTACTAAGCGCTCTCTAGGGGTCGCCGGGCAGTTAAGTGACGTCAGTCACAGTCAAGGCAGAGTCGCTGACAGGTGGCGTCTTCGCGCTGGCGAAGCGCACGCGCCCTGCGTCGTCTGTCCAGAATTTGGAAGGAATGAGGCTTAGGGCGCTTCACGGGGGTTGTACTAACCCTGTGAAGCAGGCAAAGCTCGTTTTGTCGTGACAAAATTCATATGAGGTTCTATGGGAAACGCACCCGGAACCGCAGTGGTGAAAGGCAAGCAACTTAGCCCTAAGCCACATTAAATACGTCTTCACTGCAAACACGTCTTCTGCTCCTACGATTGTGAAATATTGGCCGGAATTATTACTTGAATCTCGGACAAGTAAATCAAATTTCTTCAATATCGTATCATAGCTAAATCATTTCCAACCTTGAAATTGATCGTTTTAACCAGAGGTGTGTCTACAGTATGTGGCACGTGTCATGGGTGCCTCTCACAGGGGCGTTATTGAGAGTACACCCGTTGACAAAATAGCATCAACTCTAATTTGAAGTATCCTGACAGGGAGATAAATTCTATGATTGCCATGGGCGCCTGAATACCTAGAGATTCCTCTGGCTTGATAATAGGATACTAGACAAAGTCCAAATCAGGACACATAATAAATCCATTCATGCGAGAAAGTCTTTACTTATTAGAATTTTTGCTCAGCGTATCGTAAGACGTAATTAACAATCACGTGACCAGTAGTGTGTGACGGGTAATAGTGAAGCATTGCAGGGTCAACTAGGAAATTATAATTCACACTTACTCAATACATATTGCATCTTCATGTTCATATATACATGGTATGACGTGGTAGACGACGTTCCGACGCACCATCTTCTGAATAGTGAGGCTGAGAAACGCATAATTTTATATTAGAGATGCTATGCTGGAGCGTATTGCATAAATCAATATTTTTCTTATTCCTTGCGCAACTTAGAATCTATTTCTGACTCTGCAAGATCGGAGAACAAACGTAATAATGGCAGAGGGAATCGGTGAAAACGCTGTTCAGTACCAGCAAATTCCGCTTCCAGCGCTATCTTCTTATCCTATCCTTGATAAAGAAAAACGGATCAATTTTATGTACCACGGTGTTTATGATTATTTTTAATGCAATTGGTTCAAATAGTAATTATATATATATATAATATTAATATATATATAAAACTGTAACCACTGCATAAACTCCACCTATAGTGATATCCGAAAGCTTCTACCGAGTATTTCATTTATTTTGTTTGTTAACAACTTGAAAGAAACAGTCAACAATGCTGTTACAAAAGGTTCATTTAATGGTTAAACGATAATTTAAAATTCTTAAAATCTAATCGCGTGATCTTACGCATCAGTACTAGCGTCTGATGGAATACATTGCGAATCTGCTCTTAGCGACAGGCGAACCCACCGCTACTGACCTATTTTAGTTAGGAACGAATCTGGTCTTAGTGACAAGCAAAAAATTATGATCGTAGTACCAACAAAACATTTAAAACATTTATTTTTCGCATTTTCCAAAACATTAACCAAACTTTGCATGGACACTGCGAAAATCCTGAGGAGTCTGTAAAAATTTCGTATCTATTTATACACTCCATTTTATGATATTGATGTCGGTTACATGTCGTTGAATTCACTTTTTTAGCACAAATTTTCCTGTGCGCGATTGATTTTGCATAGTGCTTGTTTAATTTCTTCAGAATTGAGTATTTGAATTTTGTACGCTTTTGTGTAGTTAGCTTCTGGTAAGAAACAAGTTAAAATTTTTATTGAAGAACACAAAATTGTATCTAAAAAAATGTGAGACACCCTGCGATGCATATTAGTTTAATTTAGTAGAATTAAATGAGGTTTTCAAGAGTAATAAAGAATTTTTTCAAGCTATAATTTAAGCAAATGCACAATGTAAAGGGCGTCTCACCAACTAAGAATCACTCCTTTTTGCACGTTGGTAAAGGTGGTTGTGGCGAGGAGGTATATGTAATTTAGTATCCAAAAATTGGGATGGCTTTCTGTATAAACATGTATCGTACATAACTGTCATTTTCACAGCTTTTGAGCGCAAATTTGGTAAGTCAGGAGTAAGAACTAGTTGTGCCGTTCCGGACATCGTCAAGATAGTATATTTTGAGGAGTACTTCCCATGATGCCCTTGTGAGATCTTAAAAAATTTCAGAAAAGTGGCTCAATTTTTGTAATTTCATTTTTACTCGAAAAAAAAAGTGAATTTATAAAAATGGTAAAGTTCTGATTTCCATTAAAATCATTTTATTAAGTTCCAATTCATTTTCGAACCTGTCTTACACCCCCTATTTTAAAGCAAGGAATTTATTTTCAAAGATATTTATCCATCAATTTTAGGTCTTTGAATGGTATATATTTCATTATACTACGTGTCTCTTAAGCCTCAAAACTTTTGTTTATAAGGGTATAGACGGATAAGATGGTGAAAAGTGTCATCAAATCAAATCGATATTCGCGGTGCTTGTAAGAAGGAGAATACAAAATATAGATTCGCAAACAATCAGCCTCCTAGGACAGTCTGTTGCAGAGGTACGCGAATTTTCGTATTTAATTTTGTCATCTTCTATTGCATGTATCAGTGAACAAAATTACAGAGACGGGTGAAAATAGTTGCATTTGGAGGTATTTTTGTCTATCAATTTTGATGCAAAATTCAAATAGGAAAACAAATTGAGACTGGTTTTTGACATGATAACATTGGGGTACTGTTTCACTTTTTCCCTCTAGAATGTATCTTGTAACATTCTATAACAACTTTTTGCAATTTCTAAACAATGTGGAAGATAGAGAAAAACAATTAAAACCAATTATATCAGTTTAAAAATTTGAAATTCGCACAAAATTCAAATTTGCAAATGTGATTGCAAATTTTTCACTAATATTTAAACAATTTATTTTAAATTATTTAAAAGTTATTTATCAGCATGTTGTACAACTTTTTTTTAACAAGTTTTTCTATGTAGAATGTATTTTTATTATCGAAATAAAATTATCAACCCCCTTTTGATTTCAGATTTATGTATTGTTTCCAATGTAAATCAAATTACTCGGTTGAATAACATGAATAATTTATGTTTATAATTTAAATCAAATTAATCAGTTGTAGATTTATTAATAATTGACAATGAGACAATAATAGATAATTAATTATTATCTTCTTCAATAACTGAGATCACGCTTTAGTTTACAAACAGCCTATTAAAAATTTCTGAGTAGGTTGTGATTGAACAATTTTTGCCAAGTAACTAGCATGTGCCAAATAAATGATCGCAGCTATGTAGGAGTAGCATCCCCGGATCCGTTCCGTGTTCACAATAATATGTTTCACTCCCGATATTCCCATGGTAGAAAGCGATGCCCATGGCTTTTCCGGTGCATCTAGTTTTGCTTGCTCTGCATAGCATGAGTTTGTGTCACGAAACACGTTACCACAACACAGGCACTTCGGTTGAAAAGCGAGACACTGAATGAAAAGCAATAAGTGTTGGCTATACTCTTGACTGGAAGTGGCTCCCAGGAATTATTTCACGTTGCCCAACTTGTTTATGATGAATTATGACAAACATCGTAACAAAATTATTTTTATAGCGTGTCTTATTTTTAAAATGAAGCGAGATATGAGTAACGAAAAATTGTGTGGGTGACAGAGGATTTTGATTAAGTTCAACATCGAGGTTATGAACGAAGAATGAAGAGAGAGGGAAAAACGTGCGTCGGGTATGTACACGTATTTTGTTACGATTGTCACGTGGCCACAGACAGCAGTCTACGGCCAGCTTAAGCACAATGACATAGCGTCTCGGCTAAAAGTGCGTCACAGCAGGGAATGCCTACATAACAGCTTGACCTCCTCTTAGCTGCGGATGCTACTCATGAGCTCATCGCCCTTGTGCATGGACCTTCCACTCTTCCGTCGGTTCAGATCCGGCCCTAACTGGCTCTGCTAACAGCTTCCCGCCGCTGACCGTGATCTTCGAGTGTCACCAACTCTTCCGATGGCCGCTGCCGCTGCAAGGTCTCTCTTCCGGAGAACAGTCCTCGGCGAGGCAGGGCTACGCCAGGTGCACACGTAACACCTCCCCAAATAAACTGATGTTTGCCATGATCGGGGCCATCCCTGTCCTTATTGCTCCTTCTCATCCGCCTTAGGCTTTTAGGAGAATAGGGAACGACCCGGAGGGCACCTTTTGTCCTTACCACCCTTCCACTTCCCCTCACGTGGTGCCAGATCCTTCCCCCTCGATTGCCCCACGTGCAAATGAAGGCTTCGTAATAGACGAAATGACTGCCATGAGTAAAAGCGGTTCATTCAAGACTCGATAAAAATTCAATTTTTAACTCTTGTGCTAAAAGTGAGACGATTCTCAAGAGATCTGATAAGTTTACGAATTCCACAAAAAAAACTAATTAATTCCTACTGAGCGCATCGGTTACTACTGACAAGTGATTTGTATACTTGAATTAATATAAACTGAAAGTAAACTATCTAAAAATAGTGTATGACACACGTGATAAAAGTGATTTGATTTTGATCGTAGGATTGTGACAAGGCTATCGGTCTCGAGTCGCAACCTTTCCTACTCCCAAAAAAATGTCCCTTGAACCACTCATATCATAAATAGCTATTATCCATTTTCATTGTCTGAAGTCAAACTTGACGTAACTAAGGTCAATTTATTTATTTACGTCAATAAAAGTTAAAAACTTTTTCTCTCATTTTGCAATAGTGCTGAGATATCTAACCGCTGGTTATTTAGATCTCAGATTGCTGTTATTTGTATGATAGAAGTGTTGTTTAAAAGTTGAATTCAGTGGCTCCAATATTTTAATTAGTTTAAGGCGCCCGTAACATTCCAGCGGGCCCGCTTGCGTACATTTTACCACAATAGCTGATTTCTTTTTTATTTGCTGTGGGCCTGTTGTTGGAACAGACTTCTGCATCCTTGGTATTTCTTGCAGATATCTTTAGTGATGAATTCTTGCAGCCACTGTTTAGTCTGCTCGCGATTTTCAGTTTCTGTGATGCTCTACCCGAGATGAGTGAAGTGTCGTAAACTTTACACTGCGCGCCTGCTGTTGCTCTAAAACTGTGTTATAATTTGCCTTAATCGAAATTTTCATAGAGAGAAATATTCGTATGAAAGAAATTAAGCATATTGTTCAACAACTTTTTGATTGTGCGGAAGTTCATGAATTGAATAGTGATCGTAATCTGAGTGTGGAACAGACGAGAATCAATACGGCACACGACAGGAACAAGAAATTTCTGATACTAAATACGAATGTTTACCAACAGATGTGTTTATGTTGGTGTTTCTAATGCTCGAAATAACGTGACAGAACATATGGAGCAGTTTTGAAAACACGAGCTCATGAAATATGAAACATTGTACCCGGTTTGAGACGGTTACAGACATTCCAAGTATACTTCGCGATCGTATAGTGTGTAATTTCTAGGATTATCATTCAAAATTGGGAATAAATCATATTTTCTCATTATTTACGTCTTCTTAGATATTATAATGCGCCATAAAATTGCATTGTTCTACAAACTATTTGTTTTATTCAAGTCATTGAATTTACGACACGCGCTGATAAAAAAAATTGAATGCGCGCCCACTGGAAGGCTAGTTCGCATGGTCTACCAAGGATCCTTCAGGCGAGTACTTTAGTCTCTTGAAAACGCAAGTCGTGGGCGGTTCTCGATGCATGCCGCGTTACAGGAGAGCTTTGCACATTCTTATGTTGGAAATGACGAATGTGCACCCTTACTCTTTCTTCCTCTGTTCCCCAGATCTCACCGATATAATTGTGACCGCAGCTGCGATGAACTAAATATAGTCCCACCGTTTGAAGATGGAATTTGCTCCTTGTTCCGAACCAGAGTTTATCTCGTTTCTGTCGACGCGCCCTACAGACAGTTCTGACCCGGAAAGTCTGTACTGACCCTGACGTCTTAAGAGGTAGCCAATTTTGTCAGTTTCGCCCCTCATGTAAGGTAGTGTGGCCTGTTGTCCAGGACTTGGTACCTATGATGGACTTGGTTCCTTTGACGATGGCGGATCGTAAGTTTTAGGGCCATATTGTTATTCTGCTATTTATTGGCTTTGGAGGCGAAGAGGCTGTTCTGCTCTCCGTCCTGAAGACGGCGATGTGTCAACTTGGGAGTCATTGCCCTCGGTGTCACGTCACCCGAACAGCAAAGACTGTGGCCCCGACGCCTCCGATTAGATTAGATATGTTAATAATTCTGCAATTAAGTGTGAGAACTTGGTGGCAGAATACACTTGAACATTTCACAGAAATCACGTGAACATTTCCCCGTGCAATCTTTCATAGAACTCCACTTCAGCACACTTCAATTCACCGCACTGCGATACAGCGAATTGTAATTGTATCTTAAAATAATGACTTGGCTAGCAACGATTTTTTCGTCAATCTTGCAAGATCATGCCAGATTTGTCAATGTCCCCTGTGGTCGGTTGGATGCTTGGCACGAACTGAATAAATTTGGAAAACTAGCAAAAGATTTGATGAAGTGGAGCAACCAACAAGATCGGTAGGTGTTTCCTCATCATCCTAAACTGGCAAACGTTGCGTGAAACTGGCTTTACCAGAAAACTACGCAATAGGTTAATATGAAAAGGTACACATACAAGAAAGCTGAAATATGTTATAAAACAGTTTGGTACTAACTACATTCTGAACTAGTTTTGGCACGAAAGTTAAACCAAAAACGCACTAGTGGTGCGATGAAAAAACGTTTTCCTGTGGCTTTTGTAAACCATCCACTCTGAAACGATCATGGATATGCACTATAATTACTTGTATTTCAACAACAGACCGTGCCGACATTTCAATTTTCTGAAGTAGTTGTCATTTACTCATATGCATGGCGCCGCTTCCACAATTAAACGCATTCTACAGTTGACGATAGAAAAACAATTACGATCGCAGTGTCGATTAGTTTGTAGAAATGTTTGATCCAAAAGAAAATAATGCAAATTATACGCTGTTAATTATCTGCATTGATTACGAATTATAAATAATTAAAGGCTTGAAACAGAAAGGATATGACATTTTCAAACTTTCGAAAAAATTATTTTTGTACATGAGTAAAATCTATTGCCACATACAACTCCTACGATTTAAAATCACTCCGTAACACACTATCAAGAAATGCGCTTGAACTCTATGTTATAAGACTTGATTCATCTATCATTAGTGGGCTACAAATGTAAATTAAACCGAAATAGCACTTGCATCCTTTTTTGATTTCAAGTTTTCAATTTTTTAATGTATAACACTCCTTTACTTTTGTATTCAACGTATTGTACTTTTGTATTACGTTTGTTATTTTTATATTCAACTTCAGCAATCGTTAACTCCTTAACTCAATACGCGCAAGAAGCCGCCGTTGCGGTTGTAGTAATTCAAAGAGTAGCGTAAACGCTTTAGCGAAAAGCCTTCCTCCACGCTGCGCCCTTTGGAATTGCGAGCAATTACGGGAAGTCGTTAAAGACGCAGTGGAACGGGACTGCCTTGCTGCAGCTCATCTCCAGCAGACGGAGGGCGGCGGTGGCGGGGAGCCCAGACCCCTTCGGCAGCGCAGTGGGCAGACGGAGCGCTTCACAGGGGTTGGCCCACCCCTGGCAGGCAAGCAAGCGAACTCGTTTCGTTGGGACAAAATTTCACACGAGGTTGTCTGGAAATCGAACCTGGATATCCTCGGAGAAACGCAAGCGACTTCAAGAGCACCAATTGAAACACACACACACACATAAGAAATCCATTTTCCTTTTTCTTCCGAAGGGAAAATTTGTTTCTCGAAGATAAACGGCACTAGGCCAATGTTTTGCTAAAATTGCGTATCGGAAATGCTTCCACAAACAAGCTGTGACCATGTCCATAGAAAGACTAGAAGGTGACCAGCACGCATCTTTATACAATTTCCAATTTTATTTCTTGGAGGTAAGCGGCACAACGGTCGCTTTTGTTCAAGTTGCATATTTTAATGTGATTATTTTTATACACTAGCCTACAGATGTTTTAAATTTAGAAATAGTGAGTATGTATCTAGAAAGACGAGAACTGACCTTGGCTTCAATGGAATTTGTGCTCTAACTGAAGTATCGCGATATCAAATGTGATGATTCGTCACAACTTAAGCGAAATATAAACAAATTGCCCCCTAAAATGGGGGACACGGCCATGGGAGAGTAGGAGACACTTAGTATGTTATTCCGGACATCAAACCAATTGTACCAATTTTCAGCTTCGCACAACTTTGCACATCACGACATTCCTTAACCTACCTACTTTGAACGTAAGAGACTTGACGTAGAAAAAACAACTAGAGGAGCTACAACAGCACATACTTTCTCGCACTATTGGAAATAATCTCGTAATAAAGAAATATTGTAATTTATGACATACTAAAAACTCTGTTGTAACATGAATTTACCAATGCAATTTATCCGTCCAATTTAACTAATTCAAACGAAGCTCCTGTGGTGTCTATCAGCGTAGGCAGGAACAATATTAATTTCTTTCTTTTAGTAATAAAACAGAAAAACAAACATTTAATATTTACTGTATTTGCTGCACATTATACAGAAAAGAAAGAATAATATTTCACACACGTTGTCCAGGATGACATTAAAGTGAGCTAATAATTTCTGAATATCATAATCAGCAATCAAAACTTGTTAAAAAATGACATGTAATGTTAATCAATATTATTCTTCATAACGCAGTGGAACATAAAAGTATCTGTACTAATTGGAACCATGTATAGTTCAGATATTCGATAATTCGGATAACCGAACATAAAAATGGCAAGTGGACATAAAATGCTGCATGTATAAAATTTCTTTAAGAGTAGTTCACAGAAGTCAGATGATTGAGTCTAGTACTGTATGTCGTTAATATTTCATCATTGTTAATCGTATCAGGGATCATTCTCAATGTTCAGTATTTCAAAGGGAAATGAATACGTATATGGTACATAATTGTCCTAATCTCCCCCATACGGCACATACAATTTTTATGCTTTTGTACTAAATAAACCTGAATTTAAAAAATAATTATTCAGGGATAATTGGAGTTGGATATTTGACGTTTTGGATGATTGACGTTCGGATTATCAACGTCCTTCTCTATTACCTTCTTTAAATCTATTTCCTTCCACAAGAATTTTCTCTATATCATGTGATCCTCACGACCCTGGTGACAACAAGACGCATTCGAAAATAATTTGAAGCCGCTGCATTCCCACTTTGCGAAAAGACGAACAAAACGAGGGAAAATCGAACTTGCATATGAACAAGATTTTTCAACTTTTTCGTTCCCAAAGCCCGGCAATAAGAGTTTTTGTCGAAACTTCGCTGTTTTCCTGCTTCTATTACATTATCTTCTCTTCTTACATGCGTAAGGATGAGCTACTGTTATGAACGCGAAAGCGATGAATCCTGACACGCTCCAGTTTTTCGAGAATACTGGTATTTGCAGTTTTTAGGATTCAAATCAATTGTTTGATTCAAGTGTGTAACTTTCTGAGTCAGTTACGAAGTCAGTACTTTCTGAGTACAGTTGATTCTGAGTCAATGTTTGAAGTCTCGAGGATACTTTGTTCCTTATAAATACACGATTTATAATTACCGACAATATATTTATGTTAGATACCCTAGTAAAACAGGCGCTGGCGCGTAAACGAGGCCACTTATATTGCAGTTTTGTAGATTTCGAAAAGGCTTTTGACTCTATTAATAGGGATGCTTTATGCAACTGACACAAAAAGAAAACTGGTGTGGAAATCGGACCGGAAATCCCTGAACTGTCTTAGAGAAAACAGCATTGTCTCGTTACTATGGTAATCGGACAAGACAAACTGATGTTTCACATTCAATACGGAGACGAAACGTCCAAGTTCGGCCTAGCACACGAACACATCTCCTCGTCGAAGGAAGGCCCAGAAATGCATCCAATCCAGGGTGAAACACAATTCCCCTTCCGGGGGTCTTTTTTTGAATTCACCGTGGTGCTCATCCACGGCGGAATTTGTACCCCAAAGCATTGGCGGGGGCCGATGGTGTGAAAGCTGGTTAGCGTTGTTCGTACCCAAGTTGGCGGTTCAAAACCCGAATCGAAGCCCTTGGATTTTTAAGGGCGAAGAAATCCTTCGTCAAAAACGAATCCGCATCTCTTTCACGCAGGAGTGGTAAGTCAAAAGCACAGATGGACTTCTCCATGTATATGTAGATTTGCTTAGCTATGTTAAATCAAAGAATATCTAGACCGTCTAAGAAGCCTCTGCCAGCTACAGCAGAAATAGTTGCCTGTTCTTGACTTTTTTGCATAAGGCCTCAAAGGAGTAATTGCTCATAACCTTCTCTCATGCTTAGTCTGCGAATATGCGAATGAGGAGCGCGCTAGCGGGTTGCTGGTGCGGTTACGGAAGATAGAAGAGCGCTCGCCATAGGTTGCTTGTCAGTCTCGCACGAGAGATCGTAAGAACTGAAAGTAGTTTTCAATTATACTAATCTATTAGAACTCAAGAGCAGAGAGATCGAATTAGGCTGAATGTGAAAACATTGGCATCATGTGGTAATATCCGGACAAGATAGATCAAGTCGATCCTTGCAAACACGAGCAAACCGCGAGTTATACGCGTTGTTGTAATATCTACTCGTCGTCCTGCAGAACAGCGGTCGCCCGTAATAGAGTTGTGTGAAATAAACAAGTATAACTCTTCGTAAGACCGCCTAGATCGATAAAAACAGGAAAGGATATGCAACATTTTTCCAAATTTTCGAAAAAATTATTTTTGTTACATGAGTAAAAATTATTGGCGCCACAGGACCGTGCCCATATTAACCATCCTAGATTTTAAAATCATCCGTAACCCCACGCATACTATCAGAATCTGGTGACGCGCTTGAACTTATGGTTATAGCAGGAGCGAGGACTTGATTCATCTCTATGGCTCATTATGTAATTTAGTGGGGCAATTGGGCTCCAGACCAAATGTAAATTAAACCGAAATAGCAATATTCACACTGGATCTTTTTTGGAATTTCAAAGTTGTTCACATTTTTAATAGTATAGACACTCCTTTACTTTTGTATATCAAGCGTATTGTACTTTTGGTATTAACGATTTGGGTTTATTTTTCGGTACTCTATTCAATCAGAGTATAAAATCGTCTTATGATTCAGTCCGTACTGTTGGCTCCGCCATAGAGACTCCGTTTCCCGATCTCGAAAACCTGTCGACATTCTTACACGTAACGTCTGTTCTTATCTAACTTTATCAGGCTTTTTTAACTTCAAACTCATAAACTGACGTATTAAACGGCCATCCCGTCGCAGAAGCGCCGCTTGGGTTTCTAAGTAAGTCAAAGAGGGTAGGCGTAAAACGCTTTAGGGAACCGCACTTGTGTCAGCTTCTAATTCAAGGGGGTGGCGACCTTATCTTACTCAATTCTAAATTGATATTTTATTTGTGGCATCCTACCGCTTTTATTAATAAGATATGCCCTGAATTTCCTTCTTAAGCGTTGCGCACGGTCGCTGGGGGTTTGGAGATTGTGGAACGCCCTTGTGGAAATTGCGCAGAAAATTAATGGGAAGCAGTTCGTAAAAAGACGCAAAGTGGGAGAACGGACTGGCCTTTGCTGCATGCTATTCCAGCAGACGGAGGGCGGCGGTGAGCGGGTATGCCGGGGAGCAGCAGACTCCTCGCCTGGTCAAGCGCAGTGGGCAGTACGGAGGCTTCAAACAGGGGTTGGCCCGACCCAAAAGTATTGCGGCAGAGAAGGGACGAAACATTTGCTAGGATATGTATGTCGTGTTTAGAGCGTGGGAAAATATGGTACTCGAGTCTAACACTGTGACTTCTTTGATGTGCTCATGTGTTCTCGAGGAATCCGCTGTTGTCACCAATGTGGTTTTTTTTTTCATATGATCCGCTGTTTTTTTTGGGTTCACGCCAGCCGTTTTAAAACATAATTTTTTTTATTGGGGCCAAACCTCTTGGAAGGAAATTTGTTGGGGACAAAACTTACCTATGGACTTACACTCCCCTGGATACCTAAATAACATCTTTGGGAGACTAACGCACCTCATAGCGAACTTCAGAAAGTAATCAACCTCACACTTGAAAATCGACTACTTGTCACAAATACGTCAAATACAAACACCCTAAGCAATCCATTGTCCTTTTCTTTACCGAAAGGAAAATTTGTTTCTCATCTGACGATACGCACTAGGCCAATGTTTTGCTAAAAATTGCGTATCGAATGCTCCACAAACAGGCTGGTGGACCATTCATAGAAAGACTAGAATGGTGACGCAGCACGCATCTTTATACAATTTCCAATTTATTTTTGGCGGTAACGGCATAACCGGTCGTTTTTTTCAAGTTGCCATATTTTAATGATATTTTTTACACTAGCCTAAAAGTTTTAAATTTAGAAATAGTGAGTAGATGCTAGAAAGACAAGAACTGACCTTGGCTTCAAATTCCAAAAAACAAAAAAAAACAAAAAAAAAGGGGAATTTGTGCTCTAACTGAAGTATCGGATAGCGAATGTGATCGATTCGTCAACAATTTAAGCGAAAATATAACAAATTTGCCCCTAAAATGGGGAGCACGCCATGGGAAAGTAGGAGAACTTAAGTATGTTATTTCCGGACATCAAACAATTGTACCAATTTTCAGCTTCGCACAAACTTTGCACATCACGACATTCCTTACCTACCTACTCTTGAGTAAGAGACTTTGACGCTAGAAAAAGGCAACTAGAGGAGCTACAACAGCAACATACTTTCCAGGATGACATTAAAGTGAGCTAATAATTTCTGAATATCATAATCAGCAATCAAAACTTGTTAAAAAAAACATGTAATGTTAATCAATATTATTAGAACGCAGTAGAAATAAAAGTATCTGTACTAATTGGAACCATGTATGTTCAGATATTCGATAATTCGATAACCGAACATAAAAATGGCAAGTGGACATAAAATGCTGCATGTTAGAAAATTTCTTTAAGAGTAGTTCACAGAAGTCAGATGATTGAGTCTAGTACTGTATGTCGTTAATATTTACATTTGTTAATCGTATCAGGAATCATTCTCATGTTCAGTATTTCAAAGGAAATGAATACGTATATGGTACATAATTGTGCCTCAATCTCCCCATACGGCACATACAATTTTAATGCTTTTGTACTAATAAACCTGAATTTAAAAATAATTATTCAGGGATAATTGGAGTTGGATATTTGACGTTTTGGATGATTGACGTTCGGATTATCAACGTCCTTCTCTATTACTTCTTTAAATCTATTTCTTCCACAAGAATTTTCTCTATTATCATGTGATCCTCACGACCCTGGTGACAACAAGACGCATTCGAAAATAATTTGAAGCCGCTGCATTCCACTTTGCGAAAGACGAACAAAACGAGGAAATCGGAACTTGCATATGAACAAGATTTTTCAAATTTTTCGTTCCCAAAGCCCGCAATAAGGTTTTTTGTCGAAACTTGCGTGTTTCCTGCTTATATTACATTATCCTTCTCTTCTTACATGCGTAAGGATTGGAGCTACTGTTATGGAACGCGAAAGCGATGAATCCTGACACGCTCCAGTTTTTCGAGAATACTGGTATTTGCAGTTTTTAGGATTCAAAATTGTTTGATTCAAGTGTGTAACTTTCTGAGTCAGTTACGAAGTCAGTACTTTCTGAGTACAGTTGATTCTGAGTCAATGTTTGAGTCTCGAGGATATTTGGTTCT
>BOPP01000149.1:2276369-2437034 GCA_017312745.1 Gryllus bimaculatus | reverse complement strand
AGCCACATAGGATCAAGTAAGCTAATTTTGTCTGTAATAATTACCTATTAAATAAATAAAAAATAATATAAATACACGAAATTTAAAAAAGTGAATAAAAAGGATTATCGATAATGGTAAAGCTGGACCATCAAAACGTATGGAACTATCGGAAATTTCATTTACTTTAACACATTCAATTATCTTTCAAAAACGTTAAAGTGGTATTGTAGACAACGCACTTGGTATACAAAGCAAAACTTGGCACACTCGTGAATTACATAGTAATAATTTATTTGTTTCTAAGATCTTGACTGAAAATAACGATCCTCATGTCATCATGAAATATACAAGGAAAAGTATGGCAATAATACGCAAAACTGTTAATACACTTCTTGATTAGAATCCACTAGAATCTCGTAAAGATCTTGTTTTCTTAAATTTTCCATACGTTCCTAGAATAGTTAATGTCAGAAACATACTGTCTGCAAAAAATCTGAGATTAGGTATTGTTAACTTTCTTAACATTAAAGCTAATGTAATTAAAAATGTGAAGAATCCCTTATCCAGACTGAAGTTACATAATGTAGTGTATAGTATACCTTGTCTACACTGCGACATAAACATATCGATCAGACCAAAATACGTCTCTACCCGAATCGTTTACTATACTCCATGAAGTCATGGAGGTTAAGCAAATTTGAGACTTGCGGGTTCCTGGTTGGGTGACCGTCTAGGAACTCCGGAATCTGATGGCGCCGAGCACCTGACCGAAGGCATAAAAGGCACATACTGCCTGCGATGTGACGATATTTGGCAAAGATAATGAGAAGATAAGTCAATAGTAGGCACTCAAGGCCCAACAAATCTTAAAACGACAGTGACCCAAAAAATGAAAAAACACATTTGAAACAGCGGATTCGAGAAAACATGAGCATCAAAGTAGTCACATGTAGACTCAGTACCATATTAAAACATACATTACAATTTTCCCATACTTTTGAGTTCCAAAATCCCAAAACCCCAGACCGTGTGCTTAGAAGAAATTCCAGGCATATCTGAAACGTTATTAATAAAACGTAATGCCACAATAAATACCAATTTAGATTGTAATATCGCACCTCCGATAGAAGTGACATAAGTGCGAAATCGTCATTTTTCAGTTAAAAGCTGATAAGTAGAACGAGTCGGACGGAGCCAGGCCCAGGCTGTAGGGAGCTGAGGCCGCGTGACAATGCCCAATTCTAAGCCAGCCGCCCCTGCGTCACCAGAGAGGTAGGGCACGGCTCAGTGGCAAGGTAGACTTCCACCAACGGGCGACGTCGCAGCGGGATCACATGCGGTGTGCCCCGTGTTTGCAAGGATCCGACCACTTCCGTGTAAACCTGTGCATTCGCGGTTTGCTTTGAATAGAATTGAATTGAAACCTTATTTTACGTGGCGAGACTCAGACCATCAGGCCTGCTCTTCCGTCTGACCACACTAATTTCGCTACGCTCCTTTCCCCAACTAGCAGAGAAAGGAGGCATTTCTTGGGCGAGAAACAGGCTATTTGAATTTAGCTCAGAGGCGTCATTTAGGCTTGAGAATCTTTTACATGCAAGTAAATCTACTAACATGGGACAGCCGGCTTTACTTCCCCTCCGAAGGAAGGCGTACGAAGGATTTCTTCGCCCTTAAAAATCCAAGGCTTCGATCGGGTTTGAACCCGCCAACTTGGGTACAACAACGCTAACCGTTACACCATCGCCGCCGCAATGCTTTGGGGGTACAAATTCCACGTGGATGACACCACGGTGATCAAAAAAGACCGGAAGAATTGTTTCACCCTGGATTGGATCATCTGGGCTTCCTTCGGACGAGGAGACGTGTTCGTGTGCTATCCCGAACTTGGACGTTTCGTCTCCGGATTGAATTGGAAACATCAGGTTTCTTCTCCGATTACCATGTAAACGAGACAATGCGTGTTTTCTCTAAGACAGTTCAGAATTTCTGTCCGCTTTTCCACACCATTTGCTTTTTGTTCATCTGTCAAGATTATTGACGTAAACTTTGCGCAAATTTTCCTCATTGTCAAATCCACTGTGATGATGGGTTGAATGGTGCCATAAGAAAGAATTATCTTATCAGTAATCAGTCGAATTACAACCGACGATCAAAGTCCAAAAGTTGTTTCACTTTTGTCTACCCTTGATGTTGACGGGCTTCCGGCGCGTGGGTCAACCTCGACGAATTCCCTCCCCTCCCGGAGAGCTTGTACCCCTCAAAAACTCGTAAGATGCTCATGGAAGCATCCCCGAAGGCGTGCTGGATCATATCGAAGGTTTCTGTGGCGGTTTTTCCACGTTCGGAGCAAAACTTCTCGCTGACGCGGGGATTTAGATTCCTCAGTGTACCCACTCTCTGCAGGCACGCAGGCAGCTGCGGATGGTCGCGTTCTCGTCCTAAGGGTCCCCACCATCACGCTAATCAGACACATCAGACCTACTACTATTTGATCGTACCTTGTAACGATTTTAGCATCTGAAAACCCGTCGATAAACAGTACACACAAACCAATGGTGTAATAGTTATTTACGATATTTGTGTCGTAATACACCTGATTACCATACGAGATTGGAAAATTGACAAACGAGTCCGTTAGGACGAGTATTGTAATCAGATGTTACGACACGAATATCGTACAACGTTTTATTCAATTTCTAAAAATTTGTTAGATTTAAGATTAAAATTTTCATTTAGTATTCACATTTCCCCCCTGTAAGTGGCCGCAGTGTTCTTAACAAGGAGAACAATTGAAACGCGCATGGTCTCCAACACCACAACAAGAGCGAATGCAGTTCAGACTCAGAAATAGAAATAGCAGCAAACGCCGCTATAGATTCTTTGTTACCATATAAATTAAAGAAGAAATATGAGCGTGAGTACTCAATTTTTAAGGATTGTTGTGAAAAGAAAAAAGGAAAAAAAAAAGAAAAGAAAAAAAAAGTTCATTGCATACAAGAAATATTGTCAGTCTTCAACATCAGCAGGAATTACAAATTCGAATTGCAAGAAACTTGTTGTTAATGTATATAAGTAATTAAAACATTTATTATTATTATTATTATTATTATTTGTAAAATTCTTAACAAAGTTATTTTCATAATAAATTATTTGAATAATTCTTGTTATTCTCAATAGAAGACCGTGGAATAGTCTCAGAATAACCCGCTCGTCTCAGAATAACCCTACTCGTATGCCATTACCGCACTAGTGTGGTAATGAAGTTCATTACCACACTAGAGCTGTAAAGTACATCATTACAAAACTGATTATTATAGCATAATGTTTCACGTTACCTAACTAAAGTGGATAAAAACTTTTATTTCAGTAAGTACATTTAATCTCTAAGTTTAGCGTTTTTAACTTGACAATTTGGTGAATTGTCATTCATTTGGGGAAGAGGCTCTCCAAGCCATCACAACCCTGCAAATAATTCAACATAAAATCAAATATACTTTATTAATTGAGGGGGTGCCCGGAAAATAGATGTACCTACCAAACCACAACTTTACAATAGAAAGAAAAAATGTTTGTAGGATGTATTTCATAAAATACATCTGTGAATCCATGGTAATAAGTGAGACCGCAACTTTATTCAATTGCTATTACAATATATGATTATTTATGTGTGCCTTTACATTATAATGGTTTGTGTAAATGTCACAATGAAAAATTATGTATTGTAATTGTTCGCAAATTATATCAATTTTTGCTAATTTTGAAGCGAATTGATCACAGTTCTCTTCGATATAATTAGATAACAAATAAAATAGAAATTTTACTTAAACATTTATACTCGCATTTATATGTCTCTTCGTACAGTGCCTGTACATATTTTTTTAATTGCAAATTTAGGTATAACTGACGGTATTCAATGTTAGGAATAGTCTCACACATGAGTAGAGGATCTTTCTTGTTTTCATCATAAATTTGTAGTGGACCCTCTCATAAAAACGTGGGGGAGTCATGCGTAATAGATCCAGCTGCAGAGTTCTTCTTTTTCCAAGAACGCACACACTATGGTTGTAAAATATGATATTTCTTCACTTGCACGGATAATGAATCATCTCCTGAAATTTTGAGCCAAACAGATTCTGTGATATTAAAAACTTTGGGATGTATATACATTGTATACAAAACTTCAAAATTTTATGTTTTTTGTTACATATATTTCACAATGAAAGGATTATGTGGTCCTGAAATCACTATCATTTCAATCCACTGATATGGTAGATAAACTTGAAAGTATTTTTTTCTGTTTTTCTATTAAAGCAAAATATCTATCACGTGGGAGAATACAGTGCAAAAACTTTTGTTGTACTAAAGAAAATAACCCCACAAAATAAAATATGTCAGTAGTGTGAGAATTCTGTGATTATTTTGAGCAATACATCAGACAAAATAATGAGATGTAGATCTTTATCCATTGGTAATACATTCTATCTATCAATAATATAACTGAGAAGACAGGAAGTGACCTCAGAAAAGCATCTGTTAGCAACTGCCTTATACCAAATGTGCATGATCACTTATCAGTGCCAACATCACTGAAGCAGTAGGGTATATAGAAAATTTGCGCCGATAAAAAACATTTGAGTGCGTCAACATATAAGAAAAATACTTGTTGCATATCAGTGCATAGTATTACAATATTATTGTTTCTCTTGGAAAATTCTGTATCTTCTTTTAGAGTTGCATAAGCTTTCTCTGCCTTCTTGTGGTGCTGTTCAGTTTCCAACATAATTTGTTCATTTTGTTCTCATTTCCTGCAATTTAAAAGTTGCACATAGTATCTATTAAATTTCTGTGACTTGTGTCAGAGCGGGTTATATCAAATGAAAGATTAAACTATTCACAGAAAATATTCCTGTATTGTGAAATACAATATGAATGACGGGATATTTTCTTTTGACTTGATGGTTTGTAAGTGCTTCCGGGCGTGTCAAATGCTTGGGTCATTAGTCCTATAAGTGTAGTGTGTGTGTTTGCTCTGGAGATTTTGGTCTCGGCGGTGGTCTTTCCCTGCTCTATGGCATGATCAGACACAGACCTACCGTCGTCTGCAAGCGGGGTTTTCTTACACCAGGTATCTCCCACCTGCGGGGCACCGCACGCTGGGCCAGGAAGCGCCAAACCTGGCCAGAACTACCCTGTCCAAATTACCGCATTTTTAGGGAAAGAAATGGATGGATATTGAGTAAATGGTTAATGAAATACGTTTAAATAAGTAACACGATCTGTAATGCATCAGAATAAAGATATTTATATTTTATACAGACGGATATTTTGTGCGTTTTCTTCAGGTTATTTCATCTTCGCTGCTTGAAACTGCCTGACTTTCACTTTCTTTTTCATTTGAAACAAGGAGAGTAAAAACATCTTTATCAATAATTCATCTAAATCATTCTTTTTTTTCGGAGTTGCAGGTAGAAGTTTTACAGGTACATTTCTGCATTGAAGTTGTTGCCAAAGTGCTTCGTAACTTTCCGTCAACCATAATCAGAAGCATGTCATGGAAACAAGACTCAGACGTCAATTGTTCAATTTGATTTTGCATATATTATTTTTTGTTTGTAATTGGCTAAGCTGTTTCTATTTCGGAAATGAATTTTAATCGGTCTACAATAACAAATTTATGGAGGTTGAGGATTTTGATATACAATAGTTTTTGTTTCTTATGAAATGACAAAGTAGAATCGATACAAAACAGGTAAGAAACATGACTGTCACTGAAATAGTCTCCTGTTTGTACTCAGTATGTCCAGTGCTACCATCAAAACCCCTGTACCTTATCAAACTTGAGCTGGGAGCCGAAAGAAATTGGTGAATGGAAATTATTCTAAAAGCAGAATGGTCGAGTAGGCCGCCGATTTACTACGGTAACAGTTGTGTAAAGGGAAGTGGTGCTAACATCGTTCCATTGCAGACCCTTCTTCCTTAAATGTGGGGCACACTAAGACTCATTTCCTGGAATCAATCTCGGTCTACCTGGAATTGGTGTTTACTGAGCTGGACATTAACCATTCAAGATAACGATTCATCAGCAGTAGCTGACTGGATTTAACCTCTACTCTTTGACTATCACACGCCCCTCATTTTCGTGTCCCGGGTTGGAGTTCTGAAGGCTTCCTTCAGCAAGGCTGCCTCTTCGGAGCGCAGGCGCATTTGAGTGGTGTAGATCAGCGAGGGTGAAGAACGGGTCTTAAGAACGGGTTTTCTTTTCGCGCGTCGTAGGTTTGAGGAACCTTCGGGATCTTGTGGTTTAGGAATTTCAGATGGCAAAACAAATTTCATTGAACCAAGCTGAATTTCCTTTTAAAAACGTGTCACTTTTTCTATTGCATTTGTCCGAACTGCCAAACGCTTTATTAAAAAACTATATAGTTTGCCGTTGACTCGTAATAGCTCATTAGATATTTTCTCGGTGAATTTACGACTAATTGTAATAAAAAACGACTAATTGTGGTATATTGGCGTCACACCGACCGGGCGCTTCTAACAGCGTTTCACATTCATTTGTCAGCATTTTGGAGAAATTCGACTGAAAAGAAAAAAAATGCTTGTTTTGTCAACAAATCGCCTTAGAAGTCTTAAAAATAATACCTTTTTGACAAACGCCAGGACGTGATTTACGTGAGCAAGACGCAATGCCCAGTAGCGAGTGCAAGCAGCGCAAGGTACACTGAAAAAATTGAAACCGCCGTATCTCACTAAACGCTGTAATGTCCTGTAACCTTTTATCATGGCCATTTTCCTCGCACTCACTTTTCTTATTTGTCTTATTACAATTTGTCCCAAACCGGAAGAAAGCAAAAGCAACAACTAAAACGCTTAGAAGAAAATTACGATATCTCTGTTATACGATCGAAATGGCCAAATTTATATTTATGTAATTTATCAAAATTTTTTCACGAAAGTGGAAATAGTCTTGACTAGAAAATAAGAAAACCTTCCTTTAGAAACTGATATTGAGGAGATCGATATCTTGCGAAGTACCCGAGTACTGATTGTACCAACATGGGATTTCTGTATCACATTCGTCACCATAAAAGGAAACTGAACTCTATTCAATAGTTCAGGGCCGAAGGTTTAGAACGGTTCATGCATGTTCTTGCTGCATGCATGAAGTATGGGCATAGTTGATTTCGCTTCCCCGCTGTTTATGTTTCTCAATATTGGAACTCACGGAGCTGCAGGACCCGCAGTCCCTTCCTCAGTTTCGCGCGTAGTTTACACGGTTTTTTAAGCTCTGGCGAAGTTGAGGTTTTGTGTATTTCTCTTTGTTTTTACTTTCCCGCTACGGAGTAGAGGGGAAGTTAATACTGATCGAAATAACGGCGCATTTTTGGCAGAAACACTCTAGGGTCCTGCTAACGAAAAATTGGATAAATCCAGTTGTTAAATTTAGATATAAAAATCCTCTAACACGTAGTGTAGCCGGAAGTCATGTTTTGTGAGAACTTTGTACCGAAAAATCAAATGACGGCAAAACACGTACATGCCGGTCTGAGAACAACACTAGCGGCTAAACCGTTCTGCCGATTTTCTCCAAAATTGATATTTCCCAATCGATGTGGCTGATGTCACGGCCTCTTGAATTTGAAAACGATATTTTAATTTTTGGGGATATTTCACATGAAGTGTTGTTTTAGCACCAATGGTTCGTGTTTAGAACGGATACGAATAGTAATTGTGTTTAATATTTAAAAGCTGTGACATTTGGAAACTTAACTCTTCAAGAAAAGCGCGATAGAAAAGCTCGCTCGCATTTTATACTTTTGCATGCAGCCCCCCTCCCCATTCATTAAAGGTTCCACCCGCCACTGGAGAGGACCCAATATGCAGCACAATGGAATCAACGACGTCTGTTGGTGTACGAGTAAGATGTTTTCCCCTACAATTTACAACAGAGGCACTTTCTTCTTTATATTTGCATGCAGTAATTGACTGCGTTTCTATGAGATATCAAATACTTCTAGTAGCGTCTTTAAACATACCTCTCTGATACCTCAAATTTTTAAAATATATTTAAAACTACACTGGCTCTGAAAAATTCTTCCCTTGGTAAAACATCTTGTCATGTCACACATTTATATGCATTTTGTTACAGCAATGATTTTTCATAATGGTTCTTTAAATAACAATCTGTAAAGAGAAGTTGGTTCTGATCAGAGTTCTTGCAAGAGTCCGATTTCTTGCAACCTTCTTATTTGCATTTACAAGTAACGTCCAACAAATTAAATTATAAAGTATTAGTAAGCAATATTCCATTTCGACGCTCTCTAAACATTTATATTCTGTCTCTGAGGAGATGTTACACCTTTATTCCACGAATCTCGGTGGAAGGTTCTTTCGCACGTTTTGTATCATCTTTCTTCGTGGCTCATTCTTCCCCATGATTTTGAGGCATTATATTTCGATGTCCTTCTCGTCACGATGTAGAGCATCGATGAGAGCGTAGGCTTCCGTGGCCGGAAGCACTATTTACTTGGCTGTCCGGGTGACACCGCGTCCATGGCGAAGGTGCCGACGTTTCGGTCGCCATTCTGCGACCTTCCTCAGGGCGTAATGCCTTGAATATGTCATCCCCGTAGAGGCTGGTCAAGTGAGAGCGTAGGCTTCCGCGGCCGGAGGCAGTATTTACGTGGCTGTCCGGGTGACGCCGCGTCCATGGCCATGGCGATCGCCATGGACGCGGCGTCACCCGGACAGCGAAGTAAATATAGGGCATCGATGTTATACATTTATTAGACTTATATACCTATTTCGCCAATTTTGTGGGTACATCCTTATTACAGACATCTCTTCAATCGAATGTATTGAAGTCTTCGTGCCCCGGGTATGGCTCAAGAGCTTGCTTGACGCGGTCCCGATTTTATTCCTGGCCGGAACAAAAATAGTGCTGCAGCCTTTTAATAAAAGTCGTCTCAGTTTCTATAACTGTGGCGAATAAAAGGTCGAGCAGGCTCAATGAGCTAAGTACGGTGATGGGAGTACGTATCATCACATTTACCACCCTTCCCTCCACACGTGGATAATAAATGAAAACAGAGGTTCGGGAACACTGTCAGTTGGCAAAAGTCTGATGAATCATTCAAGTTATTTCATTCTCTCCTGTTTGTATTTACTTACTAGTAAAATGACATTATGTGTAGTTAAATGGAAAAGGGGTCCCAGAAATGTAGTGAGACACCTCATGTTTCCGTCAGCTTACGCCTTTTCACAACAATAATGCTCTCAATAGTTAACAGGTATCTGACCCGGCAAAAGAATCGAAGATTTTTTCTCAACTTGTCTATGTGTTTTAGAGGATGCTGGATTCGAATTTGAAACATCAAATAAGGTCGGATAAAAAAATTACAAAAATGAAATACAATAAAAAAAATTGTCTTGATTTTAATAGTTTTCTTTTATCTCCAAAATTACGCACTTCATAAAAAAATTACAGAAAGTTTTTAAAAAAATCGTACAAAATGCATACGCTAAATTTAATTTTCTGACATTGTTTAGGCGCTAGAGCACGATGAGAAACCGTTACTTACATAACACGTCAATTTGATGCCCGTCGTCATTTTCATTTCGTATTCGTATTTCTTAGTCTGTCCCCCGCCCTTTCATCACCTTCTCCACGTTAACTAGATTCTGACTGCTTAAGTCGTGACAATGACCAAAGTGGTGATAATCTGTGATAACGTAACATTTAGTTTATTGGCACTAGATGTAATATCATATAATACTTAAATATAGATTGGTGATTAAACGAGGGAAAAAAAATTATACGATTCAATGGTTAGTGGATGGTAACTTTAGATTCTTATTCGCAGATATACTAAATAACGTGTTATAACAATCACTTGCTGAAATGCGTTGATGTGAAGTTTTATGAATATAGTATTTGAATTGAAAAACATATATACCTATTTTTAATGTATTCAAAAATTTTATATTATATAAAAAATTATACAAAAATTTTATATAAGAACTTTGTCCCATTTCACTTACATTACAAATAAGCAAAAAGAAGACTATTATAGTGAATTCTGAACTTCGGTTATAGTGAACATAGGAAATACAATACAATTATCTGTGACATTACAAATGTGTTTCTCTTTCTCTTCTACTTCTCGTCCATTTTCTGGCACACCCTGCTCGCGCGGTAAGATCGTGTTCGCCTGTGTGATTACTCCTCCACACAGCAGGAATTTCATTTAAAACTTGAATTAAGTTGCCGCGCAGTGCAACCGAATAGCGGCATTCCTAGCTGCTCTTCTTGCGTCAGTCAGGGCGCAACGTGTGCGAGACGCAGTGGACCGACACGCCGCGAAAAGTGCGCACAACACATTTTCTCTGACTGACTTCATAAGACAATCATTAAACTACTCATAGAAATGTGATTAAAAGAAACTGAAGTAATACGCAATTACTATTTGAATTTAGAAACCACACATTTAAAAATTTCAACTAATTTTAGTAATCTTTATTTGGTGATAGAGATAGTATTAGCAATTTCATGAAAATATTTACTGTTTACAGACTAGTGGCGTATAGAGCACTTATAAATATTTCATAGGAAAATTAATAGCAACACTTCCTGGCAATAAATGAATATTTCATAGGAATTGGAAGAAATTATTCTTTAAAAGTTTACTTACATTTCCGTAAATATTAAATGTGTAAATAGCTCATATAATAGTTAACACGGCACAATTGAGTAAGTGAAAATGAAGATAGCCACACTGCGGACGAAAACTTTAAGAGTAGAATAAAAACTAAGACGGAATTACGCCTGAAATTCCCTTTTACTGTTACATGATAATCACAAACCTTACACCATTTCCTTGTACTATTTTTGTATTTCAAATTAATATCACTGTAAATATTAAAGGATGTTACTTATTGAGATAAATTAACATTAGGTATTTCAGATATCCATTTTTGACTCTTTTTTTCGAATTTTAACTCTTTCTAAATATTTAACTTAAGACAAAATAATATACAGATTGTGAAATGTTTAACATACTTTTTGTTATCTTTTCCCAAACGTTACAACGTAAAAAATAGTTTTTTAGATAATTGGTCAAATGCACACCCAAATTAACAAGGGAGAGATGGGGCATGATGTCTTCTTTTAACGCACAGAAATTTGTCTTTAAATTATTTACGTCAAAAACAAGTGTGTGACGTGAGATGGGGAAAAGTTAATTTGAAGTTACATTTCTTCAGAAGCAAAACAAGGGGCCATCTCAGCATTTGCTCAAGGATCAGAGAAACTGGACGAAAACGTGATCGAGATGGGGGGTCATTGACCCAAAAGCTGAAGTACTATACTTGTTACAGTTCTTTGCAATTATACAATCCAAATGGTAAATAATACCCAATAATAAATGTCATTGTTAAAATTAATGACTCCTTTTGAATGCTCGGCATAGTCTCTAATTGCATAGAAACAGTTGTGCAGCAGGAAAAACTTTACTTGTGACAAACTTTTGTATCGAATTTAATCGTTTAATGTCATCTGGCGAGGTGTTGTAAAATAATGTACATGTATTGTATGTGAATTTTTTTTTTAGTGAGCTGTTGATACTGTCACCTGATGTATATGATAACTACGAGTGTGGTGGTTATAGACATCGGCTTTGCTGAAAATACATTCCCGCCCTTAAGTAAGGCATGTCGACGGACGGACAATTCGTTTCAGAGGATTTGTATAGCCCTGTTCTTTAGTGCGTTTGGCGCACTGTGCATCGCATCGTCGCGTAAATCGACTCGTACGCGTCCGGCGTCGACGTGCGTCGGGAATTGTTAGTCGCAAATGAGCACGGCCGCGGGCCGAGGAACGGGCTTCAGCTTAGATAGAAATACCCACGTCTGCTGTTGCCTCCCTCACGTGCCAAGGGGCGATGAAGATATGCAGGATTCCCGGAGGCCAGTCGTAAAATGAGTTGAAGAGTTTAGTGCTAGGTGCTAGCTCACGTTTGTCACTATGAGACGCGGGTAATGCGATTAAACGTTCAGCAATTGCTTGCGTTCCGTGGGATATTACTATCGGTCGCTTGGGATATTGCACCATCACATGTGAATTGCGCTCGGCTAAGTATTGCAAAAATATTTGCGTGCATTCCTCACATGTTCAGCTTTGCACACGTGAGTTTGTTTTAAGTAATATACATTTTAAATGGTTTTCTTTTTAAAGTAAACCATTTCAATATCAGGATGTGAAAGGGATTAAATTAAGTTTAAAAAAATGTTTTATTGTATTCATAACGGTTATAAAAGCATAAAATTAATTGAAATAAGTGTACGTCTAGAATTGTCACGAAAACGGAAATAGTCTTCTTAGGAGTTTCTGTAATTGAAACGTTGCCTGTGCGAAAGGTAATGCCTGCCATGTCTAGGAGTTGATGCTCTTCGCCGTTTTGTAACAGAAAGGGTGGAGTGAAGTAGCAATATACGTTTAGCCTCACACCAGTGCAGTTCTTTGTATCGACGTCCACACCAGTGCAGTTCTTTGTATCGACGTCAGGACTGTAATTTTTCCTTATACATTCTTTCAAAGTTTTAGCATAATGGGAAAACGTTTTCCCAACATGTGTTAAAACAGAAGGAGTTGAATTCTACATAATACTCCATGCGGCTGATAACGATTAAAATGTATAGTTTGACGTGTAGTAGCTAAATATCTTCAAGCAAACCCTGAAATACCTTAATATACGTTGGTTCTAGCATATTTTCAAAGTCACTTCAATTAACAGACAAATATAAAATAAATGTTGAAATTTCTTAAGGTGACAATTATTGTCATGAAAATGTATTACATTAAATTGATGGTTACACTACATTGCTGAGAATGATCACTGTCATACCCATTTATGAGCTTGTGAGAGGAAGTGATCACAATGATAGTGGTTTGCTTTAATCTTCCTGTGTAAGACAGGGTGAACATCGAGGGCACATGATAGATTTATTATGATGTTCAGTGGCGATGTGGCTCGTGGGTAGACCTTGGTCAGTGTTTTCGCTTTCCGTAGGTGGCCCCGGTTCGATTCCCGGTCGAGTCAAGAACATAGTGTGCGTTTTCCTCGCTAATGTCCCAGTATATGTTGCTGCGTGCCGATGAGAAAATTCACTTCTCAGGTTGAGAAGATCTGAATACGTCGTGAGCATGTCTACGTGCTAACCACACGTACCCCTTAACCCATGGCCGCGAGGCAGGGACGTCGCCGGTAGGCCTGAGCCCAATTACGGGCTGTCGCGCCAAGTACATACATACATACATACATACATACATTAGCGATGTAATGGTATGACAAAACTAACCACCTGTCATAATAAAAGTATACACGCACTACACGAGATTCAAACCTGCAGATTTCGGCTCCACTTCCGACTCCAGGGTGTTGGTCCAACCCCCTAACGCCGTCTAGACTTTCCTCTCTTATATCACAGCACAATATCCTATAATTTTCCCGTAGGCCTGAGCCCACTCACGGGCTGTCGTGCCAAGAATATACGGAGTAGGATACGTAGTATAGAGAAATTTTATGTCATGCTGAGGAAAATCGATTTAGAGATTTTCACGAAAATACATGTTTTGGGGACTCCGGATGCCGAAATGTGTTGTATTTTTCAAAACGTCGTCTGTGAACACTACTAGAGCATAAACCATACATACATATGATTTTCCAAATTGAAACAACCCTGTCCATCTGGCCCCAGTCAAATCAGAGTTTTTGAAAAAAGTAATTTAAATTTTGGGGGTAATTTACATGAATCCCTCTGGACATTTTCAACATTTTCTCAAGAAAGGCTGCAGTGTTTGAAAAATTTCATGTAAGAATAAAACAAAATACACTTATAAAAGTGACATAGTTTCGATTGTTACTGTTAACTCTGAATTTTAGAAAATTTTAAATTTTTTTCGGGCGTCTTCATACAACTACAAAATTAAAAATAGAAATATTTCCTTCAAATAAAATTTGTTCTGCATAGTGAGTTCTTCCATTAAGGTAATTCACATTTATCTGGAAATTTTAGTAGTTTTCGAGCACAATGTACAAACATTATTTTTGGTCTCACATCAGAATAGTAAATATATGAAACTTCAATTTATTCCCTTCGAGTGCTTCGCGTTCAATCGCATATCGAATTTCCTAATGATTTCGCGTGCTCTTCACAAACAACCGACTCGACCACTTCACATCTGAACTGCAATCCGAAGTTACCTCGTAGAATAACTAACGGATCTCTTCAGAGCCCAACTTACCATAATCACTCATTACTAATAGTATTTTAAGTATCGTATTTACATCAATTTTTAAGAACAAATTGTAAACACGTTTACTGCCAAAGCTGA
Organism: Gryllus bimaculatus; assembly: GCA_017312745.1. NCBI lineage: Eukaryota > Metazoa > Arthropoda > Insecta > Orthoptera > Gryllidae > Gryllus > Gryllus bimaculatus. Next base: position 2,422,657 of record BOPP01000149.1, on the reverse strand, counting down.
TATGATCCGTCCAATCACATGCGCCAAGATCCAAACTGCATTTTTATTCTTTAAAATTACTTTTCCGTTGTTTTATTATTTAAATATCTAAATGATATATTACTTTTAGCAATAAATAAATTCACAAGAGAATACTCGTAGTTGGCATGTGATTTTTTTTGCTTCCAACGCCAATTACGGTATAACTAGTTAACCATTAAACAAGTCATACTCTCATTCCACCATGTGAGGAGACTAGTGAATCGATTACCGATACCACTGACAACGAAGCAAGCCATAGTGACAATGATGAACATGAAGGGGCAGAGCAGAACAACGATGATGATCGGACCGATAGAGAAGATGATCAGACTACCAGTTGGACGGACACGAATGTTCTAGAAATGAAAATTTTTATCGGATTGTTGCTGCAAATGGGATTGTGTAATCTTCCAACCATAGAACATTTTTCGAATGAAAGTGAATTTTACAATTTTCCATTTTGGCGATCTTTCATTAGCCGGAACAAGTTTGAGTTGATTCGTCGATTTCATTTTGCAGACAACACTGTAAAAACTGACGATAGATTGTACAAAATTAGACCTGTTTTGAATCGCTTCAATAAAATTATGAAGGACAACTATGTACCAAACCAAAGCCTCTCCATTGACGAGTCTATGATATTATGGCGGAAGACTTTTTTCGCCAATATATCCTAAATGAAAACACAAATATGGTATCAAGTTTTATACGATATGCAAATCAAATGGAATTGTACTAAAAGTACTCATTTACTGCAGAAAATCTGAAAATGCTGACATAGAGAGTGGTCACGCAATTCAGGTAGTTCTACATCTGATGGATGACTATTTAGACAACGGATATATACATTTTACATGGACAGTTTTTATAATTCAGTTTCTTTGGTGAAGTAACCAACACTCCACAAATCATATGAATGTGATACATTACGCGCGAATAGAAAAGGGAACTCAAAACTTGAAGTAAGAAAAATGCTGAAGAAAGGTGAAGTTATTTGGAATAGACGAGGAGTGGCAGCAGTTTGTAAATGGAAAGATAAGCGTGAAGTGCTAACCACATTAAACGGGCACCGTGTGGAATTGGTTGGTGTTCGTAATGGAAATGGCAAGATTTCAAAGAAAACCAACATCATAAGAGACAAAAAAGCCTGGAACTGATTTATCTGACCTAATGCTATGCTATTATTCATCATTGAGAAAAAACAATCCGTTGGTCGACGATAATTGCTCTTCAGATTTTTGGAATGTACATGTGTTAATAATCTTTTTTGTTATATTCTGAAATCAATGTAGTGAAAGTTATCCGCCTGGAATTTCATAATTAATTTGTGGAATTCTTAATCGGACGACAAATGAACTCGCTTGTAAGAAAAAAACCAGCACACGACAATTTTCATTACTCGGAAGCTCTCCCACCAACAGACAAAAAGATGCGACCAACAAAGCCGTGGAGGGTTTGTAGTAAAGAAAAGGCGCGAAACGCGGTATGAGATGATAAACTCAATTTTAATAAATTATAATTTCAGTACACCAAGTGTGTTATTTAGTCCTTTCCTATAAGCGAAATATCCAAAATGCACGTAATAACTAAATTGCACGTAATTGCTACAACAATACTCGTACTCGGTGATTTAAGCAAGAGGATCAAATGAACGAATTATCTCATAGCTGGCAAGTAATGTCGCTTTTGCCAACTACGAATATACTCGTAGCTGGTAGCAAACGTGTTAAAGCAGTAACCAACAACTACAGTGAAACCTGAGAGATTTTGATATTGTCCCCTTCTCTCTGTTTACACGTAGGAACACGTATCTCAAATTTGACGCGTAATCTCCAATAGCGACAATTATAACCTGTCTGTGGTATAAATTATCAGCATAGAGTACATTTAAAACGTGCTCTGCCTTCGAGATAATGTTAATGAGCGCGCATTTTTAAAAGCCAGCGGTAGAGCCATCTGGTTAGCGGATCGCATCGTTCGTGAAACACAAAATTCTTGCGTATCGCCCACACTGGGATGTTGGATTGTTTATGCACCGTCTTTATCCTGTTTTCGAAGCTCTGTGTTGAAATCGCTATCTTGGCACGTCAGAGCAGAGCAAAATATGCGTGCTCCAAGAAAGATAACTGATTTCTTTCTCCCAGGACACAGGTAACACGGATATTTTCTTCAAATTCTTCGTGTTGGAAAGTATGTTCTAACGACAATGTATGCTGACAGTCTTCATATTTGTAATTTCAGTACCTAAGAAGACCTTTTCTCCCCAGTTTTCCAACTCCCCACAACCAGACATTTCGACTTTTTTCATCAAATTACTTTATTGAAATATAAATTACCAAACAGCTAAACTTTATTCCGCATAAGGAATCACGCCTCCATATGGAAACGTGCGAGCCTGATGAAGAGATGAAAGATCTTTTAACTACTGTACTTTTAGTGTGCATGAAAAATCTCAAGAAATCAGAGAAATAGTGACATTTATTTCCTTTACAGACACTGCATGAAATATAAAAAATATTGACCAATTTATTCAACAAAGGGTCTGAAATCTTGACATGATATCACAAAAATGTTTCTAATATCTAATTATTGAAAACTCAGTAAGCAAAAACTAAACTAATTCAACTACGATCCTTACTGAATCAACACCAACTCCCCCAATCTAATGCTCTATTCCTCTACAAAACAATAATCTGGCCGACATTACTCTACGCTTGTCCCATCAGAACCAATGTTGCTAATTCCAACCTAAACAAAATACAAGTTATCCAAAATACATTTTAAACATTAATTACAAAAGCACCCTAGTTCATCAGTACAATCAATTACACAATGATTTAAATATAAACAATAAAAAAACCAAATAGCCTATCTGGCACACACCTTTTACACTAACCTTCCCCTAATTCAAGCATCATCCTTCTATAAACTAGCTAAAGCCCCCAAGTATCAAACGAGAATTAACAATAGATATCGCCTCCATTCATTTTATAAAATGTCCGTAAACTTGGAATAATACTAATCTGAGGTGCTTCCTCTCCCAGTATATTTTTTATATAATTGTAATGTGTAATTTTAAGTTAGTGTAAGTTAGTATAAGATAGATTAAGACCATCAAACATATTTGCACAGTTAATATGTAAACTGAACAATGTAATGTCTACAAAAAAGAAAATTACAACAAAAAATCTAATTACTGAAATCACGTACTATGTTTCAATCTTAAATATCGCTTTTCGGTATATTACAAGAAACGCTCTTCCATTTCGACCAATGAAATAAAAATAATCTCTGACAAATGTCGAATTAAAGCTTCGCGCCATGGAAGTGCGATTCGGCAACTCCGCTCGGCTCACTGTCCTGATCCGTTATCTTCGATTACATTCAGGCTCCAGATTTTGCTCTCCCGAGACAAGTAAATGAAATGTTTCATTAACTACTTGCTACGGGTTTACATTAATGTTGATACAAACGATAAATATTATTTACATTTTCGACGCTTTTATTTCAATTTAACGTGTCTTCCTCATCAAAAAAATTAAACATTCTAGAGAAAAGTGACTTAATTCCATTTCTAAGAATCAAAACAACTGATCGGAGTTTTATGCAGTATCAAATGACAAAATATGCAGTAAAAACTTAATAAGTGGGTAAAATATAAAGTAAAATATTAAAAATATTTATACGTAAAATGAGTGAAATTATGTAAAACACCTTACGAACTGACAAGCCTACTAAAATAAATGGAGATTACGTGAAATTCGTTTTCTGCTGACAAACAAACAGATTGCAATAGATCGCAAGCTCGGTGCAAAATGAAAAAGAAATGATAGAGAGTAGTTAATAAGAAGCGACTGATTTTACAAAATAGACATTCCAAGAATATGATTTGAGCGGGCTCCTGTTTCAGTTAAGCAAAAAGCGGGGCTGTGATTAAAGGGGCGTTCGTTTTTGTTATCGTTTCTCAATTCTGCGAATGTTTCCTTTGAAACATTGTTCAAGAAGATAAAATAAAAATAAATGAAATCCAGATGTCACAATTTCTATAATTTTATATTCACTATTAACTGATTTTCGCATATCTACAAGCAGCAAGCCAAGCGAGGGGAAAATAAATCATCCTTGAAATTTCCAATTTTATGATGCATTATTTATCGTAATGTGTGCAACATATTCTAGCATAACCCTGAAATTTGTAATTGTATTCGGTGTAGTTGGTGCTCAAAGTACAAATAAGTAAAAATTCTGTTTTCAAAGCAAAATTGCCGTTTTTTCTAGGCTTTTTCAAATTCCCGTTGTTTTTATAGGTTCGCAGGACACCCTATTGTATTTTATGAATTTGAACTATTGTTTCTGATGTGCTTTGTTCAAATATGTTGCAATTTAGCACACGTGTTTGAGTTATTACAGCGATAGAAAATCATGTATTAATTCAAAACAACGCCTTTCTAAATGATGGTTAACAGTAGACGAGAATATACATTAACACACATTTTCAAAACAAATGAATAGTTTACGCCATTACGTAGACCACTTTTCAAAGAATTAAAACCATACTAAATCGAAAAGGAAAATTTAATTTCACAGCGAAGGTTATCCAGAAAATTAACTAATGGTACTAAAACAGCAAGCACTATAGTAATATTTATGTCATACTATTTATACCACAATTTCTCTCTGAATTATTTTTTTAAAACTTATTTTAAAGTCGTAGAACATTTGTTGCGAAAAGTAAGTAGAATGCGAGAAAGAAAAATAATTACAAGTTAATAAATAGTACGATACTGATGGCGTTGGCAAACAAATAGATCGAAAAATATGTAATAGTAATTATTAAACACTATGGTATTGTAATATTTTACAAAAATATATAAAATGATTCCTCCGCGAATGATAAGTAGCAGTCATTATCGCCTTTGTTATCTGTGCGGCGTTACAACAATGGGTGACCACAACCAACAATGACAGCTAATCTATTCGTTTTCATATGTAACACACTTAAATGGCACAATTTAAAATGAAATACCATAAATACAATATAAATAATAGTATTAAAATGAAATAATAATATAAATGTTAACTTTCGGAATATCTAACTGCGTAAATTGGGAGCGGGCAACTGAAAGATAGCAATCTTTATTCCATATTTATTTCAAATAGATTTTAAATAATTCCTGAGACTAATTTGTAAACGTATAACAAAAGTCTCAATGTAAGAAACGAACACAGAAATTCATTCTAGCACATTCTAACTTTCATAGAATCCAACTACCTCAAAATACCTAAAATCAGGATAAGGAAGCACAGAATTTAGAGAGCAAGCGACTCATACTTCAAAATACTCATATTTTCGAAAAATTCAACATGACAGTATTTAAAAATCTGTTTTTCACTAAAAATATGTTAAACACTTTTCATTTAGAAACAAACTGTATGTTGATAATTGTAGTTGTAAGAAGACGCCGAAAATTTAATTTTTTTTTTCAATTTTCGACAAATCAGAGTTTTTAACTAACATGCGACCTGCACCATTTTCTTAAATGTCTTTCAGGCTATCCATAAACACAATTTCATCACAAACAATGGATCGGTTTGAGAAAAAATTGTTTAAACAAAAATAAAAAATTGCCTATATTTCATGAAAAATACTAACATTTTCAAAACATTTCACGTATTACTTCAAAATCTATCTTTGTGAAAAATATTTTAAGAAAAAATCTCCATCTTTAATATTTTAGTCGTAAGAATTCAAAAAAATTAGTTTTAAATCAGCAAGAGACCTGCGCCATTCTCTCAAACATCATTTAGACTACCCAACACCAAAATTTAAGCAAAAACGATGGCGCCATTTTTTAAATTGGAAAAATGTTCTAGAAGCTTTATGTGAAGTACACACCAAAATTAAAATATCAATTTCAAATTCAAGGGGCCGCGACATCAGCCAGATCGATTGAGGATTATCAATTTTGGAGATAATCGGCTGAACGTTTTAGCCGCTAGCTTTGTTCACGTCTGGGTAGACGGACAGACGTTTTGCCGTCATTCAATTTTTCGGTATCAAGGAGACAAAAACAGGAATTATGGCTACAACACATGTTAGAGGATTTTTTTTTCTAAATTTAACAACTGGATGTATCCATTTTTTCGGCTCTAGGGCCCTGTAAGAAGAGATTTTTTGTCGAAAATTCGCAGCTTTTTCGGAGAGCAAAACATTACTTTTTCTTATGAAGTTCCGTCGTAAGCGCAAGGAAGTAAAGAGAACGGAATTCAAAATGAACCGAACAGCGACAGAGGAACGATGTCTGAAAACCCATTTTGAAGAAATTCGAAGCACGCATTATCGAACCGGAAATCGATACTTGGAAGGCGACAAATTTTAAAGGAATACGATTGTCCGCCCGTACTAGGCGCAAGGGCGAACACGTCGTTGTCGGGCAATCCGAGTTCAGGCACCTCGGCGATTTATGCGCCTAACAAGCTCTTTCATGTACCGCCACCGCCCTTTGATGCATCATCGCCCACCGCCACTAGACAAACGGTCGCGCTGCCCAGTTGTGCCGAAAGCAAACTCAACGGTCAAAAGTTGGTTAGTTGGTTCTGTATTAAACGGAAAATTTCAGATAGAAATTAAAAGCAAACGTATTGATAATGTAAGAGCATGTTACAAGTTTCTGAAGCAAGTACTTTTAACAGATTTTCACATACGTAGATGAACGAGCCTTGCGCGGGACAGACACTAGGACATCTGCAGGCTTAACCGAAAAGAAGCTCGAAGGATATACTTACGTTCATTTCCAATCATACGAGTATATTAAATATGATTTTAGCACCAGTTTTTATGTCAGATCTTGTAAAACAAAGTTACACTCGCACAAAGTAAATACCGAAAACTTGTTCTCGACACACGACATAATGCAGGTTTTAAATTGTAAGGCCATGTTTCTGAAAATCAGGAAAGTGAAATTCATTTTGCAGTTTTGTTTCGGCTTAAATGAAAATTTAAAACTCGCTTGTGGGAGGGGCCTATTTGGCCAATCCTTTGCGCCATAAACTATTCTTGATGATTTTCAAGTTCGCAAGGAATTCCAATTTTTCTCTCGGATGGGATGGCTCAGTAACAACGCCGTTGCCTCTGCAGCATCCTGGAAGGCCTAGAGTTCGAGTCCTGACAATGGAGGAGTTTTGACATTTGCTATATATCTAAGATTTAGATTTATTCAGTCAAAAAAGGAAAAACTGTATGTAACGTAGGGGAGAAAAGATCATCTGCACACGTTTTCTTGAGTTCCAGAATCCCTTCCCTTCTCGTCATTTTGAAAGATAAGTTAACATTTAACGTAAATAAATAAAAAGAATTGAATCGCATTGAACACATCCCTAGGGGAGAGTTCTAGCGGTTGGCCACTCTGATTAGTAATTTCCCTCTGATTAGTAATTCTAGCGGTTGGCCACTCTGATTAGTAATTCCCCATTCTTGTTCTGTAACTCATGCTTATCCGCACTACACTAATACAATTGTCGGGAGCTTAGAGCTGGTTCTGGAATGGGAGGTGCTTCTCTGTGGGAGCTACCTAGAGAGAATAATCCCACGGAATAACGAGTAGGTCGGCGATGGATCTCACGATCCAGCAAGTAAGGTACACCGCCAACTCCCAGTAAAACATGGACTACACTTACAGGACTAATCTTTGGTTGGCAAATACTTAGGAATTCAGCGTGAGTGATGAGATGGCCGTGCGTTGGTTTTTGGCAGTTGTTTGTTCAGCTTGTTCAGCTAGTCCAAAGCCAAATGCTGTGATACTTGCTTTTTGACGGAATACATTTTCGTATTACGAGTGCATACTCGACTATTTATTTTGCAGTTCGCATCTCAAAAACTTTTTTAACTGACGATCGACACATACATTACAATACGAAAATATGGGAAAGTAGTTGAGAAGTTGTGAGTTCACGAATTGGATGAATTGGCCCCACTGTCAGATAACTGCAGGACCACGCCGCGTCCGCCGTGGCCGCCGGCCTTTGTGAGGAGGCGAGAGGAGCAGAGAGGCCCTCTGGAAGCAAAGGCTCGGGCAACAGCGCCAGATGGTGCAGCAGATGGGAACGGCCGAGGTGACTGGTTTTTTATGGTAATTTGGTGCTTCGCCTTGCGACTTGACGCTGTCGCGTTTCTCAGCGTGATTGTGGGTTGAATTGGAATTAGCTCTATTGGAAGAGGTATCGAACCGAGTACCATGTTAGATCAGTGGTGTCAAGAAATATGAACCCAGAGCCACACGCTCAGACGCCCGGAGGTCCTGTTTAATGTTTTTACCCCACTGGAACCAGTGAGATACGCAGGATTTAAATAACGGAATGAATTGAGAATTGATTATGTATTATCACAGTCTATCTAATAGAATGCAAATTATCTAAAATGCAGTAAAGCAATTCTGCTGTTTAGATTGTTAATTCCGAGATCCTCGCAGATGGTCTCATTTTTTTATCGATCTCTTCCTGTTACTCGGAGGATTGTCCTCGAAAAATCATTTCAGCTGCCTGTATTCTGGTATAGGTTTTAATATTTACAACCCAGTTTTAATTTTTTTGTTAGCGTTTTGAATGTGCCGTTCAATAAACAGATTTTGCTGATAAAGGTCACTAGCCATTTACAAGACACGTACAGTTTACCCGATCAGCTAATATTTGACTCCTTAGTAATGAACACTTTCTTTGGGAGTGGGAAGCATTACTTGCCGTTATGTAACTTCAAGTGAATTTGTGCACAGAATCTCTGCACTGGGTGACGTCACAGAGGACACGGTTGCACTAAATGCCGCCTCAAAAACATACCCGGCTCTAGAGTTTCAGACTTCCTAGTTGTCACGCAGCCTCGACACAATAATATTTGCGTTTACATTTCGTGTGAGGGAGAACACGGGAAAATAAATTAATTAAATTACCAACGTAGGCACAGCAAATTTCTAGGCGATTTAATAGCGATTAGTACAACAATCAATTATTTCATACGATATATCGAAAAATTGTAATAGATTTTTCACCAATATACACATCGATTAATTCTTTCGATTTCGATTGTTGGCTCGACTATTTTAATTCAAATATTAATTTTCAAGATGAGAAATATGTGAAAGTACATTTTACTTTTGAACTTTAGCAACGGAATTCCTTGTCCGTTTATCTCTCTCCAACTGCAAAATATAATAGAGAAATATACACGTTTAATTTCATGTTAATAAAATTAAAAGTCACCATGTACCTTGTAATATTTTAGTATTCTTCTAATCCTTATCCCATTTAGCTGGGATCGATTTTCGGATGGCTACCCTCGCTAATATTACAATATGTTCTAATATTTTAGTAATGGTATTATATTCTGAGTGAAATAAGAAAGATGTACCAGTTTTCCTAGAATCGTCCTCAACAAAGTACATTGTTAGATTACATTTATTATTGTTGAATGTTTCTAGAATTTCTACTACTATTTTCATTTTAGTTAGCCGTTTGTCTCATGAGTACGTGTGTGGAATGAATATTATTTAAATCAAGAATAAATAAGTATTAAATCGTGCCGAGCTTCTAAAAAATGCAATATAAACTTTCTACACATTATGTAAAACATGTAAAAGGTTAATCTAATAAAAATAATCCATTATATATTAAACATCTTAATTATCTTTATACGAGTATTTTTCTCTATAACATTAGGAATTTTGAAGAAGAAAAAATTGAAGCGATTTTTGAGGAAATTTTGAAAATGTCCCAAGAGCTTCATTAAAGTACTCCTAAAAAATAATGAATTTTTCAAAATCGCCGAGCTTCGACTCAGGACTAGTTCTTTGACAGGGTTTTCTTCTATTTGGAAAAAATCCTACGCATGGTTTAGGCGCTGGCGTTGTTCACTTACACCAGACAGACGGACGGATGGACTGGAAATATGGATTCTGGCTACGCGACATGAAAGAGGATTTTTTTCTAAATCTAGTAACTGGATATGTTCACTTTTTTGCTAGCAGGGCTCTGTGATACATTTTTTTGTCGGAATTTCGCTGTTTTTTCGCGCAGCGTTACACAAGTTTCTCTCTACTATGTAGCTAGAAAGTAAAAATATAGCGTGTATTTTAAAATAATGTAAGCGAGTACCATTAATGTTGATTCTAAAAAAATATGCGGCTTTCTAAAATTTATTTAATTTCATAAAATATTACAAAAGCACGTAAGATATAAGTTACCTTTTTAGATGGTATTCGTGCAGATGGATTTAAACCAATATGAGAACCAACACTAATTTTGGACCCAAGTTAAATAGGCAGGATTGATTGTTATTCGTTGAAGTAATAAACGAATTGAGTGTATACGAGGGGTATACTTGGTTGAATGAAATGTTGAAGAAAGCGAGCTATGATAGAGAGTTTTCTTATTTACCATGCGGGCAATTATACCCCTTTATTCACGTGTTTCGTTTTTTTTTCTTTCAATCATATCTTTACCACGAGTGATACCTGTTTAAAGACGCCATATTGGTTCTAAACAAGACATTTTAGTAGGCCTTGCAATGTATAATTACGATCACATTAGCGTCTTAGAGAATAATTGTAATTGATAACTACTTTGAAAATGTGAAATATTTTACGTATTCCGGTTGAAATATAAGAAGAAGCTGACAAAGTCATGAAAACATTACTTCGTACGAAAAGTAAGAACATGTGTGAGGGTACAGCGCGTGTTAATGTTGGAAAGGAGAAAGACTATTCACTTCTGACATTTGACGTTTGCTGGTGTACCATTTAGAGCGGGTAAATAAATGCAACTGACGATTTTATTTTTTAATATTCTCGGACCAAACGTTTTACACGAAACACATTTATTAGTTTTGAATATTTTATGTTATTCTATTAGTCAGATAGTGTCAAACCAACATGCTTAAGGCCATACTTGTTTATGTTGAATAAGTGCCGTGTAAAGGAGAATATCGATATATTAAATTATAAAGAATTTTACTTGATTTTCCAAAATAAATAAGTTTTGCCAAAACAACTCTCCCTCTCCCTCTGGGCAGTCACATTCAAAAACGTGAATTAACATATCTGTACAATATAAAGCGACTTGTGGGTTAGATGATTGGTGCCAAGTATGAGTTTCTAATTTAACTTTATTAATTTAATAGTTCTACAAACATTAAAATGACTTTCTAAGTAGTGGTTATAATTTTTCGTTTATAGTTTTGTTTCATTCGTTCATTGATCATGTTTTTGATGAAGGTAATATGTGATGTCTATTTTTGTTCATATTTCATAGCCGTCTGTATTATAAATACATAATTAAACGATTTTGATTAGGGTCTCTGTGATATCATTGGTTGTTGTAGATTTTTAATAGCACGCATGCCATAAACAGTGATAATCAACGATTTTTCATGGAATTAATGAACATATTTAGTTAACTAAATAAAAATTGTTTAAAATTCACTTACTGTTCTGATGAAATGCCAGCATTCTTGATCGACGAACAGGCAACCTCATCTCGCTTTGCTCGTTTCAACATCCACCAATCTCCAGAACTTCGGACCATACAGTTCTAAAACTTCTCAAAGTTTGCACCTTCGTACGTGCCACTGATTACACCACTAATTTTTATCACTTTTGAAGACTAAATAAATAATATATTTGATTCGCAATATTTGTGTGACCATAGAAGCCTGAGCCTTAATTCAGAAAGAGAAATATTATAGATTTTCAATGCGAACCGTTCAGCAGAAAAAAAATTTTCCAACTCCCAACTTCTAGAGAATTGAAACAATAAATACGGTTATTTAAAAGAAAGCTGAATGACTTAGTTAAAAAGATATGTACGTAACAAGACGCATGGAGTGTTTCATCTGCCACTATTGGTATACCGTTTGGTATGAAGTCATAAACACAAGAACGGTGTGAAGTCTTAAACACAGACTCGACAAGTATAAGGTAAAATAATTGCTAAAAACCTAAGTGTACAGGCAAGAAAACTGCTGGAATGCTGGAGTTTAATACTTCAGTTTTAGGAACAGAATTAGAAAAGAGCACATGCGTCGCCTATTTACCTTAGCAAAACGAACAAAAATATGTAAATCCGACAAAGAAACTGAACGGGATATATGTACTTCGAAATCACATAGCCGAGTGACTGACAAACATGCGCACCACTAAAAAACAAGACAGAGAACGGTATGAGACACGTCTAAAAAGTCATGCATACATACTTTGATTTAGGTGTATTGAAATGTTTGCTTGCCATTCTAGGTTTCGTTTGCGAAACAACACATGCATTTGGCGACCAGAACCTGTTAGTTAATTCACGAATACGAAACACATGGTTATCTTTAGGAGACGATTGTTAAAGAGGAAAAATACACGGTTGTCGGTAGTTGTATTTATGTTAGCACGCACGTGAAACGTGGAAGACAAAGGCGAATACACACATGCCCGATCGACACAAACGTGTGAGTTGTACATGTGTTGAGCAAGCACGCGAAACATTGACAGTAAGCGGAATCACAAAACCTAGTGTCTGATAAACATTCACACAACTAAAACTTATGACACAAAACGTGTATGAGACACATCTAAAAAAGGCGCAAACACGCATTTCGGGTGACGTCTACACGAACTATTGCTTGCGAAATCACACATGCTATTGGTGTCCAGTACAAGTCAGTTAATTCACCAATACGAAACATGGTTGTCAGAAGACAATTTGGATTTCTTACAATGCACGTGAAACATTGGAAGGCGAATACACATAAACACTAAAGACATGCCCGTTGACAGCCGCCGAACGCTACTTATAATGTTATGCTTGTGTTGGAAAACACGAGCAACATTAAATATATCCCGAAAACATGTTCGCACTGAAATAAACGCCGAGATTGACGTCCAATGAATTTATGAAAGCTTAACACTCGTCAAATTAGATGTCAAATGCCGAAGTAGTTCAACCGTTGACTCAACGGAAAAAATTTAAAAAAAGAAAGTGATCACGTGACTGACAATATTTAGAAGAAACACGAAATCTAGAAATGATTTATTAGAGAAAACTTGTAATCAATAAAAAGAACCACTTACAAGAAAAGATGATTTTAATGAACTTACAATAGAATTACCTAGTTTGAACCAAGAATAATTACTGGCATCGTGACGTCATGAGAGCCAGCCATTATTATGTGATGGAGATATACTCTTTGAGAGTAACAGCTCTCGAAGGCAGCGTTGCCGCGTCGCCGAACGCCCTGAGGGGATACCAAGAAGTGCGCATGTGCCACCTCCGCAGGGTTGTTGTAATGTGCGGAAATTTTTGCATTTGTAAATATCCCATTTGGGCGAAATAGAACCGTCGACTTGCGGGAAGAAAATGAATTTTGTGGGATTCCGCTCTTTAGGCCCAAAGGGTGGATTCCGTTGTTAGTTGGCAGGTTTTTGGGCGATGCGATGCTTTCTTTGCTTAAATCATTAAAAATATTAACTTTTCGCTAAAAAAAGTGTATGAATATTGATGACTTCTGAAACATTCGCCCCTCACACAAGTTTTAGATTTGAATATTTGCAAATGTGCAGCACAAGTATGCTCATTGTAGGTAGGCTTAATGTAGTATAAGATTATTTAGTTTAAAAATCTTGTAAAAATGCAGTTATTTGGAAATTACCATCCTTAAGAGTTAGATCTGCTATTTTCACCACTGTCATTTGGCGAATATTTATTCCCAGTGAATTCCTACAGGAAATATAAGTAGACCAAAAACTTCATGCACTAAAATAAATAAATAAAAAATGCATGCAACCATACCCTTAAAATAGGAAATATATGCAATTAAAATACCCAATATATGGTCTTAAAACTAAAAATATGCATTAAACAAAAATATAGTTAGCAACAGTTAAGATATAGACTAAGGAGGTATATATTATTACTCTATGGTTAAGGTTTATTTATAGGTAATCTTCATTTTATCCTGTAATACCAGAAGCATATAATAAAAATATATATTTTCAAACACTATAATAAACAAAAAAGTATTAAGTGAAAGAGTCAATAGCATTGTTACAAAATGTTGAAACTTACAGCCCAGTTCAATAAGTTCGTGTTGGGTTCAAATTATTTTCCAGAAAAAAGAGAGAGAGAGCAATTACATTTGCGAAAAGCATTTCAACGGTGAAGATTATTATTACGCGAAATGTATACATTTTTAGAATATTTTTCTTCATGCGTTGTGAATGGGTTAATTGTAAAATAATGTAAAATCATTCGCTCTCAATATTGAGAAATCTATCCAACCACAATGAATTCATTATTTATGTCAACTATAAAAAAAACATTCAAATTTGTCCAAGAGTTAAAATGTATAATCAAACAATAAAAATGAATATTTTTGTCATACTAAATTATTACTAAGTTTGCGGAATTTACGTTCAAAAAACTTAAAACTCCACCGACCTAGCCAAGAATGAAGGAATTTTTGTTAGTGGAAATGAAGATGAGAGAAAGACACGTGTATCAAATATCACTTGCTAATTTAAAAATAATAACACAGAACAATTGATAAAATAACAATTGAAGACGAGAAAAAGCTGCCTGCCGTACCAATAAAAATAGCAAAATGATATTGGGATTAGGGATGCTTTGCTTGAAAATATTGTTGATGACCTCGTAATGAGTGATAAGAGTTGGTCCCGATAGTGGTAGTAAATCATTTTTTTGGTGACGCGGACACGCTCAGACAGCAGACTGAAACCTTACGGCATCAGAGACTGATGCTGCTTCTACATTTGCTAGATTTGCACTCACTTTTTAATTTTTGCCTTTGTACTTTATACTGTTCTTCATCACGTATATAATAAAATAGCTTTCTTTTTACATCGAACTTTTAGTACTTTTTTGTTGACATTTTGTATTCTTCATTAATATTTTTTAAAGACTACTATGTGATTTGTTAGATATACAATAAAGTATCAAAACCTTAACTTTACTGTCATAAACATTACAATATTTATTACGCCAGTAGTTGCTTCTCATATATAAATAATTTATTTGGTATATATTCTAAGAAACTACGTAAGTTTAATTAAAAGATTTATATGAATGTTACAGAACAAATGTTCTGCTTATCAATGGAAGCCCATCAAACTTTTGAAACATTCTCGAGAGAAAAGTACTCTTCTATTTATTTCAATACGAGGTGCTGACATGTCCAAATGCAGTTTAAACATTCATTAGGAAGATACTGATTTTTCACGAAATAAATCGCGCTTTTTTCGCGCAACAGTTTGGCACGATACCATTTTTAATTTGAGTTCAGTATCCTTAACAGTAAACAGACAGTAAACATAAACATAACAATACTAAACATTCTCAACTTGGACGTGATTTAAAATACCAGAACTGCATTTACCATTAAATCTACCGCTCCTCGAATAGCACTGACCTTGTGTATTTTCTATTTTACAGATCAGCCATAATGTCCGAAATGATAGGGATGGCTAGACAGCAGGGAAGTGTAGCGTCAATGTATTGCACCTTGCGACCACACGGAACTGCAAAGCTATGGGATAGAAAGTAAGTTGCTAAACGTTGTCATTTATTATTAAGTGACTACAGCGAAGCATTGTTGAGTGCGCATCATCCAGCAGACGAAAACAAGAGAACTTGTAAAAGTCAGTTGAAAGTCAGCAGATTTCTCCCAGGTCAATAAAATTGCAAATGACCACTTTTGTAGACGACTCCACCTTATTTATCTCCCTCAGTAACTGCGAACAAGGTGCAAAACTACTACAAGAAGATATTAAAAAATGTGTAACGTGACGCAGATACGAAAAATAGCTCTAAACACTTCTAAAACAGTTAGGAAAGTCTCTCCACTAAAGAAAATACTTATCTGACCACCAGAAAATATTCTAGATACTCCCAGGCCCTGGACAGACAAAAATTAAGTGATTAAGTATCTTGACTTACATTGTGACACAAAATTTACCTGAAAAGAACAATGATGAAAATAGAAAAATGTACAAAACAAAAAAACTATCTTTTTTCCGCTCATCAACAAAAAGTCTAATTTTAAAACAGAAACTGTCATGTCAATATATAAATCAATTATAAGACCCACTGTCATATGCATTTTCAATTTTGGGGAGGAGCCTCCAAAACATCATTTAAAAAGCTGCAAACAATCCAGAAGAAATTTCTTATAATTGCAATTAAAGCTCCTTCGTTCATATGCAAATGAGTAAATACATCTCTAATTAAAAATACCCCTACTATCAAAATGCATATCTAATTTCTCAAAAAAAAGTTAAGCAACCTAAGCCAATGCCCAAGCGTAAACATATTCTATTTCAATAGAAATGGCAAATCCAAGAATTAAATCTAAATTTCCTAAAGACCTATTCCTCCCCCCTAATAAGACTTGATACAAATCACCTGGCATGAGGAAACCAACACCTCCCATCTACAAGACGAATCCCTTTAATTGTATATAGAAGTAAGAATCAGTTATTGTGTATTATAATATAGTTTTCCTTTGTTATTTAATTGTTACGTTCATCAGAAAAGTATGAATAATAGACTAAACATGTCAACGTAATAATGTAAAGCGGCAACCAGTTGCTGATTTCATTGAAAATATATATTTTAAAAAAGTTAAATAAATGGAAACTTTGCACTTACACATTAAATACACAAAAAACTCCACACTCTCCACATCGACACCAAACAATTAAAAATTAAATTAAAGGCCAATATGATTTAAAAAATAAACCACTGTCACAGAAGAATCTTCAAAAAATCCCATGCTTGGCATAAGTGCTAAGATACTACCATGTTCGGTCATCTTCGGTTTCAAAGTGTATAAAATCAGGCCGTGGAAAAACTAAGAAATTTAATGTTAGCTGGCACATATCGTCCTATTACTGTATTGGTAAAGTACGATAAGTACATCTATCGATTCGCCTTTTCATTATCTCTTAGTAAAATCGAATAAGTAAACAATGTAATAGTTTTGCAGTATTCCTAGTGTGTTCTCCCATTTAACTACTTTTATTGTCAGATACATCTTAGAGACTGTTTTCTTAAGTTAAAACAAAACCGAAATATTTACAGGGGAAATATTTAGCATTTCTACAAAGGTTTCATAAACTCGTCAGTTCTCTCTCTCATATGAGATTTTGTGTCTGTCTTTTGGTAATAATCAATTTTAATGAGTTATTTGTAATGTGTCATTGTTTATTTACAATTAAGGTACACCTGAGAAGCCATCAAAATGACCCCCAATAACAGGTATGATGTTGAAAATTATATGAATGTAGTTGAATAAATTTGCTCAGTTCCATTGGGCTAAGTAAGAAGTTCCTTCCTGCGTATACAATAAATGACTGGATGACAATATTTCGACTCTTTAGAAACAATAATCCACATCAAAGATTTGAAATGAATTATGAAGACATTTTATATTTATGTGTACTGTCAGAAAATCAAGAATTAAAGTACTAATGCTATTGGATTTTAGGGAAGTGTATCAAATTCGTGAAACACAATCCAGGAGCAATAGGCTACGTATACAATAAACACGTGAACATGCGGAGTCCACAATTACTTTGACTTCTTAATACTCTTATTACACGAGGCTGAAAGTAAGTGAAAAAAGGGACCCTACTGAAGTTAGTGCTATTCTCAAGGAATTTCATTGAGGATATCAGTAGATTCCAACACTTTGAAGATTATTACCTGATTACGTGAGTCTATCTGATGATTCCGATGATTAGAAAAAAGAATGTTTGTGTTCTTGTTTTTATAAGTCACGACATCTCTACTCTCTTAACTCTCCAATTGTCGCGCCCCACTCAATAAAAACCTATACGAAGACGGAAAAATATAACATTTTATACATTCATAAAATTTTAATAACTGATTCTGTATAACTTACATTAACTGATTTAACTGATTTTTGAAGTAATAGGACGAAATGAGCCATGTGCACGATGTTAGCTAACTTCTAGGAGAACGCATATTTGACTCAGATGTCAAAGATATTATTTTACTTCATCATGGAAAATTATGAAATGTCTGTTTATACAGTTTCTGTTCTATATTGTCAGAAATAGTTTTGTAGTCAATAATACATCATGTTCACAATATTTATACTTCATATTAAGTCCTTATATTGAAAATACTACGGGTTTTTTATAGAAATAGATTTGACCTTTGTATTCAACTAATTTCGTAGTCAAGACCTTATTTAGATTTATTCAGTCAAAAAAAAGTGATGTATGGGGGGGGGGAAGAAGATTATCTGCGCACGTTTTCTTGAGTTCCAGAATCCATTCCTGTCATTTTAACTATAAATAGTTAATGATAAGTACAAGTTTAACATGAATAAAAAAATTAAAAATCGCAAGATTAGCAATGTTTGAAAAATAGTAATTTTCGTTCCCGAGATATAGAAAATTTATTTGCATTGGTACACGAATTGTAAATATGATTTTTCTGCATTGCTAACAAAATAGCAACTCGCCCTTACCTCTACTCTTACAATTATAAGCAAAAGGAGAGTTCAACAAACCGTGCGCCTAGTCAAGTTACATTTAAAGATGTTACGTGAAGTTACGTTTATAAAAGGTATAAGAGTGTTGCCGCTTACTTAATTAACGATTCTATACTATAAACACTCAAATTTATTAATATCGTAATAGAATAAACTCTTAAGAGACGACATTTCTCCGTTTCATAGTTTTGTGGTGAGTAGGGAGTTTGTGCTCCCTCGAACGTTAAAGCACTATCGATCATCTGCGTAAGCGTAGTTCAAGTTTCGTTTCTGCTCTTTCGTGCATCTGCGCATGCATACTTACTCAGCCTTGCTGCCTCCTCTCCTAGCTAGTAATAAACATATTTCACAATACACATACCGAATCATATATATTTTTACCCTTGAAACAAATAAGAAATAAATATTTACTCATGCAATCACGCGTAACAGTTACTCATTCTCATCTCTCAAGACTCATTCTCAATATCTCATTCATTCCCTTATTAATGGCCATGTTATTTTTAAATATTTAAATTCTTTCCCATTAAAAAACATCTCTTGGCCTTCTCACAACGTCAAATTAAGGAAATAAAAGTCTGAAATAATCACTTCCCTTGCATAATAAATTTCACTACGCTCCCTAAACCGTCGTTTGTTTATGAAAATATGTCGCATTTCTCCCTACAAAAATATACTGAAAATATACTGAATTTTTTTTTTGACGAGTCCGTCTGGACCTTTACAATACATTCTCTACAGTGCTCGAGAAAACATGCGCTGATAATGAAGTTACATTTAAGTTTATTACTAGCCCGTCGTCACACGTTTTACTACTAGCTAGTTCTATGTAGATATGAAACTGACGAATGAACTGAATTACAGTTACAACAAATGTGTTCTTCATTGTTCTAGGTAGTTACAGAGAGTAGTAAAAGTAATCGAAAATGTATTATGCGCTATGCAAAATTTCATCCCTTTTACTACGAACCATTTTGTAAAGCTTTAGAATATCTCTGGTTATATGTGAAAAAAATCAAGTCTCATATATTAATTAACATTCCTGCTCACACGAAATCTTGCAAATAGTTTGGGGTAAGCGCTACCCTATTTCACTTAGATAAATCCTTATGAGAGATTCTTGCTTTCCGCGGACGCGTTACGCTTTCCGCGTAACAGGTGTTATGTGGTTAGTGGCAAGCCATGAAAATCACATTATTTTCTCAATGTAAATTATTTGAATTAAATACTCGCTAATCATGAGTAAATATATCATGGTCATATTTTACTTCCATGGCTCGTCAAAAGATGCATGTAATGCGTAGAAAATCGAATACACAAAGAAATAATTTTAATCTATATCATTTAATTTCAGACATTTAGTTAAACGTAAGATTAGATTCAGATAAACGTAAGATGACGTTATTTCGTGGTTTTCTTTCTTTTCTATCGAGGTATAATTATTCGTTTTAAAAGAGAGTATACATTGTACGTCAATTTACCCCTGCTGTTGCAAAAGGAACCAGGGATGTTTCTGCATGGTACAGACTTTTTCTTACTAATTAGTTTCTCTTTCTCTTGACCCTGGGCTTGGCTGAGCCCTCTTCCCAGCTGCTACCCTCTGGCGCCCGAATGTTGTACTCGTATCAGGGCATCTTACCCGATGCTCCTGCCCAGTGGGGACCACTGTCGCATTCCCAGAAATACATAGGACTCGTATCTCGGCCTTTTCAACTTTCCCACAACATTCCTTGTCCCTATCTCGGTGCTTGTATGACTGTTTGCTGTGCAGAGCTCTATATCGTCAATTACACACATCTCACACACAGTTGCGGGACAGGCCAAAAAAATACAGATAAATTAGGGTATAGATGATAAGGTAATAAGGGTTTTGGAATACTCTCCATGTCGCGAACACAACTTTAACTAGTGTTGCTAAAACAGCACGTGCTTACTCGCAAAATTAAGAAAAAAGTACCCACATTTTTGATAAATTGTACATAACCTTAATCCGCAATCTATCATTAAGGAACGGTTTCATTAAGGCAAAAATTTCTCTTTTTAATATTTTAGTTGTGGGAAGACTCGAAAAAGTTTTAAACTTTTGCAATTTTCGAAAAATTGGGCTATTAAACGAACCTGACCATTCTCTTAATCTGTTTCAAATTCAAGGAGTCGTGACATCAGCAAATTCAAGGAGCCGTGACATCAGCCAGATCTATTTGCAAAAATCAATGTCGGCAGAAGGGTTTAACCGCTAGCGTTTTTAACTGACTGACACACAGCCGCATTGCCGTCAATCGATGTTTTGATATCAGGGACCCATAAAACATGGATTTTGGCTACACCACGTGTTAGAGGATTTTTTTTCTAAATTTCGCGGTTAATAAATTAGTGAATTTATCCACTTTTTCGTTAATAGAGCCCTGTAATGAGAGTTTTTCTATTGAAAATTCGCCGTCTTTATCGCGCAGCGTTACATAACTTTCTCTCTACCCCGAATCGAGAAAGTAAACACATGCGTGATTGACGCGGGTATCGAACCCACAGAATTTGCTCTCTGGCCCGAAGCGCGTCCTAAGAAACCGAATTGGTCCTCACTCGTAGTAAACGCTTGAAGTAATGTAACATATTAATTTGATGAATCTAGTAATATGTAACTAGTAAGAAGAATCTAGTAACGTGCTTTGCAGTACTTTACTAAAACTAACTTGCAAACTATTCTCTTACTGATCGCTTGTACAGACAATCTCTCTAGAGTAAAAGGAAACCGTTAAAACAGGTTATTCTTTGTATTCTATGTATTATGTCGGTTGTTATAGTAAATTCGCAGATTTAAAAGACATTGTTAAATAATCATCTTTCCAACTATTCACATTTGAGAATTACTGCGCATCATATGGTAAAAATGTTAATTATCATAACCAAAATCGCAAGCAAAAATTAAGCAAACTAGAATGGAATGTCAAATACTAGTAAAAGCTCCACGCCTCTGGCGGCGGGTTCTTTCATGATAACAATATTTGCTTTAGCATTGAAAGTTCATGTTAAAAACTAGAGGCGCTACACCAGCACGTAGTTCCTTACATTATTGGGAGAGGTAACATAATATTAAAACATTGTAAGTTCCGATCTCACTTCCGTCATGACTTTACAAATTTACACACAAATTCAAACAAAGCGCCTGTGCCTGCGCTTACGCAATAGATATAATGTTATGTTAAGCAGCGGGGAAAAACAGCAAATTTATGGTAAAAAAAACTCTTATTACAGGGCCTTGGTAACGGAGAAGTGGATAAATCCAGTTGCAAAATTTAGGGAAGGGGGGGGGGATTATCTAACACGTGGTGTAGCCAGAATCCTCGTTTTATGGGTCCTTGGTGCCAAAATATGGAATATGGCAAAACGTCTTTCTGTCCGACTGAAGAACGCTAGCGGCTAAACCGTTCAGCCGATTTTATCCGAAATTAATACATCGATCTGGCTGAATTCTGACGGAATGTATGAATCCGACTCCTTCCCTCCTTTCTGGCTGAATCTTCTGACCGAATCCGGCCCCCATTGAATTTGAAATCCATATTTTCAGTATGAGGGGGAACTTTACATGAATCCCCAGGGACATTAAAAAAAATCACAAAAAATGGCTCCAAAGTTTTTGATTAAACTTTAGTATTGGATAGTGTTAAGAGCGTTTAAGAGAATGGCGCAGGTCTCATGTTCGTTAAAAACAATACAAAATATTCTTCGTATATTTACAAAAATGGAATTAAATGTACTGAAGACATAAGCAATTTGCAATGTTTCACTATTGTATTCTATTTCTAACAGAACGAAAAAATGTTTATCATGTTTGTCAATGTAGCTTTTTCCTACGATTTGCTATTGGACCATCAATAAAGTATTTCTTGCTAAACATAGGCCATCTACAGTTTTACTACTATTTCATGTCGCAAAAAAATATTTTCTGAAAAGGGTTCATAATATAAAAATTAAATTATCCAAAAACTAACCAACATTTCAAAATATGTGGGAACGAATGAGTTAAAATATTATACAATAATTTCTGTAACGTGGCTGAGAATGGTGACAACAGGGAATCACAACATAATGCTGCCCACCCTTTTTTAAACCGCGTGTATTTACAAAAGATACTATAGTTTTTAATGTGTATATTGATAAAAAATTCTAAACTCTGTAAAACATCCATTCTATATAATTTTATAATGTAAACATCAATTAAAGTAATTTTTGGAAAATAGTAAATAAATACCGTATTTGAAATTTAAAATGTGAAGAGAAGATTTGTATCGAATGCAATGCGCATCAACGACAGAATAATAGGTACAATATTTCATTTTAATTTATGTAATACAAGGAATTTATCGTACTCATAATTAACATTTTAACTGCTTTACGTTTTAATAAAGCACCGCAACATGTTCTTCTCTGTTTGCCCTCCGTATCGTAACTAAAACCCGTCAATAGTAGGACAAAGATAAATGCAAAGTCGAATTTGAAAACTCTAGTAATCCATTGTGACATAATAAATGAAAAAATGAAGTTTCTGGCGTTCTATGGAACGGATTTTCACTCGAATCTAATGCACCCCACGATTGTGAGTACTATAGTTAGTCTAAAAAGATGCGCATTAAATTCCTAAAAAAAACGTAAATTGTTCTTTACAAAAATCACCTTTCTCACGTCACAACTTATGATTGAAGTTGAGTTATGTATCGCCTGTTCTCCTGAAAATATCTTTACAATAATAATCATAGAAAAAGTATTGCCTCATCTCATAGATACAGACATCTTGTGTCAAATGTTTTTTGTGGTTTAGTATTTCCTTCGCGAACGAAACGTCGTCGTCGTCGTATCTTGAGGGCAGACGGAACGGCAAAATGTTTTCCGATATGTAGATATTTCTTCTCAAAACGTGGGCTACTCGTTTCGCATTACTCCATGGGGAAAGCAGCTGCTATCGCTCCTAATGTATATTTCTGTACAATGTTTGTTCGATTTTCGGCGAAACGCGCAAATGAATGGACTGCTTTCGCATCTCCATTTTAAGTATATTAAAAGTAATCCCTTTCCGTCTTCCGTGCTGAGCCCTGATCTGTGCGTCCCCAAAATCATGAAAATCTGTTGAGCAGTGAAATTGTAAACCGCAAAACTGTGTTTTTTCTTAAAACTGCTCTTCAGCCGCCCACAAATTTATCTCGCCTGAGGAGTTCTAGCCTACTAAAATCTCTAAAAAGAATTTCTCCTATAATAAGACATCCATCTCCTAAAAATCTCCTAAACAAAGACGACCAAAAACAATGTATAAGTCGCAAGCGACAGATAACAGTTGAAGGTAATACGGAGGGCTAGTCTTTCCTGCGTCTCTGTCCAGGAGGTCGGACGGTTCGAGTCCCGATGGGGGTGGTCATTAACTTGGTCTAGACTAAATTTACTGATAATAGTCGAAGGTAATACGCAGAATTAGTCTTTCCTGCGACTTTGTCCCCGTCGAAGGGTTCGAGTTTCGATGGGGGTGATCATTAGCTTGGTCTAGACTACATTTTGGAAATAGCAAGGTTAACTTCAGCACTACACTACTGTGAGGAGAGCACTCAGAAGTTTAGAGCTTGTTTCAGTTGGGGCGGTACATCACTACGGAGCAGAAACCTGAAGAACAAAATAGCCCGCAAGCCGACGTGCACGAGAGCGCGGGATCCCACCTTCCAGCGTAGGAGGAACACCGCCACTTCCTCTGTTAACAATATAGAGAGATGTTTACAAGCAGGAAAATGTGTCTTTTCTGAAACTCAAGAAACCAAAGTTTCTTTACCCTCATTTTTCCGTTGGCTCTCAAATAATGATAATTTCGTTTTCTTACAAGCAATGAGGGGTTGCAAAAGCACGCCGGCATTGGTCACGCCCGGAAAAATTAATTTCTGACTGACCAAGAACACTAATCTTGCTGGACATAAAAATAATTATTCAAACTCTCCGACGCAACTAATTACACGTTGGTGAACTCTTTCAAGTTTCACCACTACGCTTTAGTGGGAAGAATGTGCCATTACGTCCTCATGTTGAGATATGTCTGCTAAATCTGTCTTCAGTTAAAATGCAAACATTGCTGGACCACCATGTGCAGCTGCAGCACAGCAACATATTTCATGAATTTATCATGTTCAATAAAGGTCAGATGTAGAAAAAAATCCAGAAAAAAAGAGATGGAAAATTAGGAAAAATGTCCTTGCGACTGTGCCAAATTGTTTGTACCACCTGCTCCATCTATTTTATTCAAGTTTGTTTCCTGCAAATATTCCATTAACTGCAAAAAAAGTGACTGAAAGAAGTCAGGGATTAATTATCTAATATGTGTTTCAACTGCAAAAATGTTTCGACAATATGATAACTGTTTCTCAAAATGACCTGAAAGGGGAGTTACAAGCTGAAACAAGACAATATGAAGCCATTGAACCTGTCAATCCAATAGAAGATGCCCTGAATATTCAAGAAATTAGATAATGCTAATCATTGGAAACAAAAGTTATAGTAATAGAAGAACGCTCATTACATTAGTAGACATCAATGAAAAGCAAATTTTCTAAATCAATACGCCTATGAAGGTGTAGTCCATCGTCTTTCTAAATATTAACTTCCTTTTTCACATTATCAATTGCAAGCTTTTATTTTTATAATTAAGTGATTCACAAGGCGCCATGATTTTTTGTACTAAACTTTATTGGATATAAGTTACATATAAGAGTGAGTAAGAAAGGTTTCAGGGAGTGCCATATTCACCGTAATATGCACGCGTATTTTGCACACTAACGGCGTAACCAAATTCTCAGAAGAACAAATTGTGAAAAAAAGAATCATCTTTCATTCAAAAGCAGATAAATATTTATAAAAAATAGCAAGTCAATTTATATTGAGGTAAAGTGGTATAATTCAAGTTTCTTAATTGGAGGAAATACACTTACTGATGAGAAAAATGATATGTTACTTTTTCATGTCATGAGACCCAAAATGACACAACTCTCTGTTGTTTATTCATGTTTAAAAGAAGGCAAAAGATGCATTTCTCTTGTAGTTTAAGGAAAAACAATGGTGGCAAATTGCAGTAAGACAAAAGCTACAGAAAATGTTCATGACTTTTGATACTTAAAATGGCTGTCATGGAAATTTTCTAAATAGGGACTTATCACATTTTGCCATCTTATTACACAATCAACTTTGCACTCAACTTAACTTCGACCGGCTGTGTTCTTAAACAAGGCACACACTCAAAAATCTGAAGAACTTTGTTTTCGGTCCGGAAGCTGCAAGTTTGCTTACGCAGTTACGACCCAGTTTGCTTACGCATCTTGCATGCAATGCCTACATCCTGTAAATAATATTTGTATTATTTCAAATTTTGTATTTATTTCAAATTTTAGTTCTGAAGATGATCGCTATGCGATCGAAACGATCATATGCTTACTAAACAAGTTATTGATACCAGACATCTTTATTTATCACACGATCAACTGTTGATAACCTGAGTGACTTTTCCCAGCGTACGAAATGATTACATTGATGGTTCCGTCTAAGAGAGGAGTGTCAAAACACCCATCTACTTAATAGCTCGTTTGCCGTTTTCACGTTTTACCCAAGCGGTTTTGGGTAAAGTGAACTCTGGAACGCGGACAAATAAAAATGCACGAGCTTAGATTCGATTACGCAGAACCCACAATACAAGTTTTCTAGAAAAATATTTCCGCTATCTCCATAGCATTAGAATACTTCCTTCTTATGCTGCATTTGCTGGTTTGCGGCGACGATGGTGTAACGGTTAGCGTACCGGACTGTTATACCCAATGTCGTGGGTTCAAACCCGTGGATTTTTTACCGCGAAAAACTTTCCTTCGGAGAAGAAGTAAAGCCGGCTGTCCCATGTTAGTAGATTTACTTTCATTTAAAAGATCCTCAAGCCTAAATGACGTGAGCTAAATTCAAATCGCCTGTTTCTCGCCCAGAAATACCTCCTTTCTCTGCTAGTTGGGGAAAGGAGCGTAGCGAAATTTGCGTGGTCAGACGGAAGAGCGGGCACGATGGCCAGAGTCTCGCCACGTAAAATAAGGCAAATTCAATTGAATTTTTATTAGAAAAGTAGCAAGCGAGGAAGTAAAATCTAATCATGTGAGTTATCAAATGCCAAAAACAGAGACCTGAGGGTGCTGGCCTTTCTTTATACGGCCACCTCCATTTCCTCCTCGAACAAGAGAAGACTTTCTTCTTTTCAAAGAAACGCTCGAGAATGTTCCGCCTTGAGGGAGGAGGAAGTGGCTGCAGCGCATGTGGGGAAGCAACTGCAGCCGAACATTCCGCCTCGGAGATCTGGCGCTCCGGGCTGATATCGGAAGACTGGCCGGGCCTCTTTTCATAGCTCAGCTGCTGCCGTCGCCACCGCCTGTGCGCTTTGAAATGGAAAAACTCTCGTAATGAACAATCTACGGAAAGAAGGCGTGCTTCCCTTTTGTGCAAATTGAGGATTTGTATAAATGTTGCTTGTGAAAATTGAATCGAGTTCGAGCTGAATCTTCTTTCAAGTTGGTAAAATTGTATTACCTCCAGGCAACGTATACAGTGACGGGGGGAGGGGGGGGGGAATGCGTGGCGCATTTCCTGTAAGCACTCAGAACTCGCACGTAAGACGCGAAGCTTGTTTTGGAAGTGGTTGGTTTATTTCAAAGTGCCTTATCTCCAAGAGTGTTGTTTAAAACAATGTAAGGTGAATATCATTCACATATCTTGCTGCTTTGATTTCTTAGCTTTTGATATTTTTTCATTAATTTAAAATTTTTAATTATTATTATTATTATTATTATTATTATTATTATGAAAGTTATGTTTATTATTATTTGCATTCTACGTTCTTCTTAAAGATATCTTCTACAACTAAATTCTTATTGTCGTTTTAATATTTTGGTAATGTAAATATAATCGTAAAATCACATAATAAATTAACTCTGAAAGGATCTTAAATCAAATGTTAAATTTTCCCTTTTACTTTCTAGTACACAAATACGTATATAAATGAGGTAATATGCTTAGTATGGAGAAATTTATGTCATGCTGCAGAAATCGATTTCGATATTTCAATGGAAATACACTTTTGGGGTCCTCAAAAACAAATTTATTTTTGAAAATTTTAGTAGTTTTCGCACAATATGGTGTGCAATATACGCAATATCAGTAAATAATAGAAACATGATTTTCTAAAACACGGCTCGAATTTATTTCTTTTAACCTTTGATAGCGATAGAGCAAAATATATTTTATGAGATGATATAACGCAAATTACTCTATTCTTTTCTTTTTCTTAAAAAATTACAACGTAAATTTTTTGACAATGTGAGTTTTTTTTAAAATGTTCTGCTAACGTTTCTACTTTTTCCGAAGTCATTTCTGTTTGTTACTTTTTCAGTGTTGTTTACGCAGTATAGAGAAAGTTATGTAACGCAGTGGGGGAAACAGCGAATTTTCGGCAGAAAACTCTTATCGATGTACGGTGTCAAGGGCGCACAAAACATGGATTCTGACTGGACGTGTTAGAGGAAGTAATTTACTATATATACGGACAAGATTTAAGCACTCTTTTGTTTCCAGAGCCAAGGAATAGGGGATTTTATGTCGAAAATTCGACGTTTTCCCCTCAGCATTACAATATTTTCTCTATATTACACTAAAAACATTATATACTTAAAATTACATTAAAGTAAAAAAATACTAAAACCGGCGACAATTGTCGAACTCCTTGAGTTCTATAGTCTCATATAACCATGTCATCGTACTTTTCGTATTAATATTACGAATCTATTTTCCGCTCATCCAGTTTGGTACAATGTGGATAAAACGCCCTGGTATATCACTAACAAACAGCTGTGTAGAGAATGACAATTAATGTCTTCAATATTGTTAGAATGTTTTGGGATCCTTATTATACCACTGTCTGTGCGCTATTATTATATTACCGAAAAATATTGAGAATCAGTGAGAAAATAAAATTTACATTTAAGGTTTTACAAAGCCCAAAATAAATTAATGAAGAACAGACAGAAATAATCTAAAGAAAGAAACAAAATACTTAGGAACATTTTACCCAGGATTGTATGATTTCAATTATTTTTGTACAGAAGTTAAATTGTATTAAATTTGCTGATTCCAGGGAAGTTGTCTGACAGTGCAAGTTAAACCTAAAAATATAATTTTTACTTGTTTGGCAAACATTAAGACTAATATGACTAAATATTGTTTAGCCACGTTACTGAAATTAAACATGTTAGCGTAGACATTATTGTTTCATCACTTCAAGTCGAGGTCGCCTCAATAAATAAAACTCCAATAACAAATAAACTCGTGGTATAAATTTGCGTTTCTCGAAACATCTGTATTTGTGCAAGAAATTCCTTCAAAATCCCTCACCTCCGAGACGTGTTCAAAAAGACTGACTTTCAGAATCCAATTCTTCATAACCACAAAAAGAGATACATAAAGATCTTTTACGGTCGACGTTCTAGTGTCACTGCTCTCTGCTTGAATCAAAAGAACTTGCCAAGGAGGTTAGAAACCTGTCACGGACGTCGTGCGTTTCAAACAAAATTCTCGAAGGACCTGGAAGTATTCCGTTCTTCTAAAGGACGGGAGGATACAATACGTCCGCAGCACCCCGCCCTGCGGTGCTTTTTGAAAGCACCCTGCCCTGCGGTGTCTACGACAAAGTAAAGGAACTCAATACAAGACAGGGTAGAGAAAATACTTTTCACTGACCGACACTCACCTCCCCCTATTTTGGCATGGAAACCTTCTTCAGAGTACTCACTCATTCACAAGAAAGGAAGCTACTAATTTATGAATTTTGTATCTGCAATGGTTCATTTAATTCACGTCAGAAATGGTTTCGGAGAATTCACCTATACCTGATGTACAATAAGGACATTGCAATGGAACCGAAATTAACAAATTACTAATTTTGTACTCTTCAAGAGGACCCTACGTCTCGGGAAGTAGACTTTGAAATCTTATAATTGTATATGTGAAAATATGTCTTGTTTTATTTAGCTGTCGTCTTTACTGTGATGTCTTCTTTTATTAAGGTTACCCCTGTTTTTTCTTCAAACTTCATCAGGATTATTCAGTAAATGTGGAAATCCAAATGTCGATTCATCTTTTCTTCCGTCTGCCTGGGTCGCATTTTCCTGTGAGGTTTGAATCTCTCGCAATCTTAATTGGACTATTCGACCTGATGACGTGCTCATTCCATTCTCTTTTTGTTTTTGTAGATTTTACTATGTCTGTAATGCCACACTCATTTCTTTAATCTTGGTTTTTCAATATATCTCATCTTGTTACACCCAATAATAATATCAATGTTCTCATCCCTGATGTTCGAAGTACAGTCTGAATTCTTCTGTTATCGACACTTGTTTCTGCTCCATATGTAATTAGTGGTCATGTCATAGTTTTGTAAATTTTTGCTTTCTGCCTTAAGAAATTTGTTACTCTATATAACATCTTTCAAATACCCTGATATTTTTGCTACTTTCATTGCTTGCTGTTTAACTTCATTATACGTATTACGTGTGCTTGAAATTTCAACTCCTAAATACGTGAATTTCATTACTTGTTTTATTTTCTTTTTCTTTATCATCAGTTTACACCGTATAGGCTATTTTGAGATCACCATTGATATTGTTTTGTCAGTCCACATGGATCAATCCAGACGCAACAAATTAAAAAAAATGTATTTAGTTACTCCATATCATACGTAGTCAATCCACTAAATTTAGTGTTTCGTTGTAAAAATGAATTTTTCTTCATTTTTACACAAAGTAGTCTGTCAGACTACGTCTTTCTGCTTCTTTACTTCCAATACTACATCTGCGGTAGTTTTGGACCCCACGCTTTACTGACAATTGGAAGTAGAAAACTTTAATGTGTGCGGTAACAAACTGGGTGTAAATAATTGATTTTATGTAAGAATATCTTGTCTAAGTTATTTTCAATTTCATAATAAATATAAATTATTCATATTAAATATTTCCTATGAAGCAAATCTCCGCCATACGTAGCCTCCATTGTTGATTCATAATGCTTGAGAAATAGTATTTATAGGAGTTTGTGAAATGTATTTCGTGATAAATCAATTATGAGGCAATCATTTAACGGTATCAGACACATTTTTGAAGTACATGACAATATGTTTGAAATGAGGATGGGAAAATTGGTATCTTAGGTCAAATAGGTATCATGTAACGAAACAAATTAATAAGATTCTAATACAATTTGAAAAATTTGTGAAAATAGTTTTTGACCTGCTTAATATGTGCATGAATGCATATCTAAAAGACCGCAAATTATCCTGGAAATGTTCAGGAAAATATTAACAAAGTAATGATCGTGAGGTCCAAACAGACCCCAGGTATGGTTCGAGTGTAATGCTTGGTAGCTGTCACCTTTGTAATCTAACGTTAAGTTGAGCTTATGCGAACGACGAACAATGGACCGGCGATCTATGACGTTACAATGACCGTGATACATGAATGGTCATTTACTAAATGGTCATTCAGTATCGTACTATTCGTTTTCCAGAATGAACTAGTTATTTCGCGATCAACACATCCAAGAACAGACAGAACCAGAAACTACACTGTTATTCAGTAGACCCTAGTCCAGTGTTGTCAGATTCCACATTATCTGCCATATTGAGGTCCAACCCGCTTTCCACCCCGACAGCCAGAAATTCCGCAATTTTTCCTCAACGACGTTTCTCTCCGCACTGTGTATAGTTGTCGGAGATACTGAACTAATGATCCAATCAAACATCTAACGTTGTTTAGTTTCTGTTCATGTATTATATATAGATATTGCTTAATCCAACGATGACGAGGAATGTACTTCATCTAGAAACACGCGATTTGAATTTAGCTCAGAGGCGTCATTTAGGCTTGAGGATCGTCTACATGTAAGTAAATCTACTAACATGGGACAGCCGGCTTTACTTCCCCTCTGAAGGAAGGTTCTCCGTATGAAGGATTTTTTCGCCCTTCACGGCTTCGATCGGGTTTGAACCTGCCAACTTGGGTGCAACAGTCCGGTACGCCAGCAGTCACACCGTCGCCGCGCGGTGCGCGGGAGACCACGGCGCGCTCCCGCGTCGCGCCAGAGGCTATTCACAGCGGCGCGCCGCGGCATGCGGGGGCGGGGGCGGCGGCCTGGTGCCCGCGCGCCACAAATAAGGATAATCCCGGGCGACTGACCGCCTTTACGGCTTCCTGCTCAGCGGAGCTCAGCCGCCGCGCGCTCTATTGTGGCGGGGGCGCGCGCGCCTCCCCTCCTCCCCCACACCGCGCGGGTGACAGCACAAAGCGCAGCGCCCGACTCCCCGAGACGCGAGCGGTGGCCGCTTAAACGCCGACGCCGCCCCGCACAGTGCTACTCAGTGGCCTTTTAAGCCCGTGGGCACGGGACGGTTTCGCGTGGACAAAAACGACTGACCGGCCGACGAAGTCCGATTTAATTTTTTTCGTACTCCGTGGAATTGTATCACTGAGTTTCTAGACGGAGGCGGCAGGAACTTATTACGACGCCGGCTTCGCGAGTTTGTGTTTGAGTTAATGTTGAAGATTTAGGTTAACGGCAACTCTTCAGAAGTCCAAGCACATCAACATCACGAATAGTTTTACAGCCAGAAGTTTCAAACAGGATGTAAAACCAATGGTCCACACCACTCAGCGGCCTTTTAAGCCCGTGGGCACGGGACGATTTCCGACCGATTTCGCGTGAACAAAACGACTGACTAGTCGACGTTTGTTTTTCCTGTATGGCCAACTTCATTTTCCGTACTAGCCTCCGTAGAATTGTATCATTGAACTTCTAGTCGGACTCGGCAGGAGCTTACTACTATAAATACTAACTTTTCCCATCTGAAAGATGAATTCAGACATTTGCATGTCGCTTTGCAATCATTGGCCGGATCTTTTATCACAAATTTGTTTTTAGAAGCCAGTTTTTCATTAAATTTCAGCTCTCTCGGCTAGGCAATTATTTTATTATTATATTCTTCGTTGGTGGGGTACATTCCTCGAGAAGATGATAGATGATGAAGTTGGCAGGTTCAAACCCGATCGAAGCCGTGGATTTTTAAGGGCGAAAAAATCCTTCGTACGGAGTACCTTCCTTCGGAGGGGAAGTAAAGCCGACTGTCCCATGTTAGTAAATTTACTTGCATGTAGAATTTCTCAGAGTGAAGCAATAAACTGCATTTCGTTAACGATTCTTCTTCGCGTATCAGAAGAGCGCACAAGTAGGTAAAAAAATTCAGAATTGATTCTCACAGAAGGAAAACAAAAACCATTTCGGGAATGACAAATCTTCCTTGCACCTTGTTCAGAAGAGCACTATTTTATGTCAACAATTAGCTAGTGGCGTTACAGAATGGCGCAGACTTTCATGTATTAGTTAATTATTTCTTTTGGTGTCAGCTACCTATTCGATCTGGCCACATACTCTTCCCAGTTGCTATGTATCGTCATCCAAAATAAATGTTTTTGATATTTTCTTAATTTTTGGCTTCGTAAAAGTAAAACGGAAATATTATTTTGAGAATATTAAAGAACAATAAAAATTTATTTTGAAAAATTTGGAGTCGTGTTTAGGGAAATGGCGCTTAAGCCCAAGAGTAAATTCGAAATTTGAAGCACTTTTTCACTGAAAAATGTTGAGTTTTGGAAAAATCTCGTTGAATTTATTTGTAGCACTTTAACTCACAAATACAATAGTGTTTACACGTGTATATTACCGGCGTAAGAGAGACATTAAAAAAATTACATTCATCTAATTTTTGAAGAAAAACAAAAACAACAAATAAAAAAATACCCGAAATGAACTTTACGTCCTATTAAGAAGCGTAATTATCACTATCCTTTCGAAAAGTTTGAAGAAAAAATTTGGAGCAGTTTTTGAGAAAATGGCGTTTGAGCGTTTCTAAAAAAGCGAAAATTTGAGCTCCGGGAATCGAACCCGGACCTCATTGGTGAAAAGTAAGTGACTTCGCTCTAAGCCACCGAGTTAGTCTGTTGTCGCAATAGATGCGATGGGATATTCATATTTCTCGAAGGGATGCTCACATTTCTGGGATATCCGAAGAAAATTTTTTTTTTTAATTTTATTTTAAAACAGTTAAAAACTGTGACGTACTTCTAAGAGAAGTGTATTCTGTGCAAATTGTCTTAATTCTGGGATCTCTACCTTAAACCAATAAAGGGGGATTCTGAATATATAGAAAAAATGGGCGATTTTGGCAAGAATTGTAAAGAAAGTATTCGCTTCATGTAATACAAATTTTTTTTCAAGGGCAAATCTGCCATAGAGTTGGGCTTTTATCTCTCATCATGTTCTTCATCAAGAAACACACTTTTGCCACGACAACATAGAGAACGATAATTTGAATATTTTCCACAACTCTAGAAGACGTACACAGAATGAAGTTACATTTATGACCAGAAGCAAAGAAGGGACATCTCAGCATTTGCTCGAGGGATCGGCGAAACATGACGAAAGGTCGGATCGAGATGGGTATCGTTGATCCAGAAGCGGAGGTACAATAGTTGTTACAGCATGTTTAGAATTGTACAGTCCATAAGGTAAATAATACATAAATATTGTCAAAATAAAGAATAATTTCCTTTCTGATGTTCGGTATAGTCTCTAATCGTGTAGAAACAGTTTACAAATCGCTTAAAATCACAAATGTTATTGGTTGCAAACAAGCAAAGTTGCAGCATCATTTCTTTTAATTTGTAACATAGTTAATTCATGTTTAAAAAGATTCGTCCTGGAAATGGTAAAAGGCTAGAACGTGAACTGATAGGGTATTGCGGGGATGCAGTTGTATCTCGTCAACAGCTTACACCTCACGTAGATTCAGCTCGTTACACTGTTGAGCTGATTCTGTAACTGAGAAGACTGCAAGCAGGGGGTTATCTAAGAAATAGAGTTTTGAGAATGTTGACTAAAAGTGGTTTGAGAATCGATGTTTGATGATAATCCTTCGTTCACTACACGCACAATACTTGCAGCGATCGATGCTTACTACGAGTATCTGTATCTCAGATTGCTCCACACTGTTCTATATATTATAACCCCGACGTGTGAGAATGGTTATGAATGTATAAGACGTTAACACGACTATTTCAGGCATGAAATTAAAACCAAACGTGTTTAACTATATGTACAATATGCCCCAATGAAGGCGGTGTATCTCAAAAAGTTTATCGCTTTTTCTATCTGATTTTTCTTACCGCTTCTACCTACTGGCTAATCAGAAACCGTGACTGATCTATATTAGGACGCATTAAACATCGATCTCCATGTCCATTACCAATAAACAGCGTATGTACTATATACATAACCTCTAGTTATAACGTACGCTTTCAGTTATTTTCAGTATTTGTCGCATTTTGGAGCTTTGTCTGACAATTTACTCGTGGAATAGTCCTTTTAAATATTACTCGTGATTTGGAAATTCTGAGAGAAATTCCCTCCTCGGTTGCCGAGTTGGGAATTTATCGACAATTTCCAAAGGACTCGTGGTATTACCTATGATAATTTTCAATACTACCCTACTAATGAGTTTCAACAGTATAATAAGATTTTTTTAAACGCATTTAATGTCAAGAATTTACACGCGCTCTTCTATTCAGTATCTCAGCATATCCGACCTGCTTACTCGCTCGGAATTCAAAAACTATATTGTCTATAAAAAAAGTTCAAAATTTAATATTTTCGGAGAAGTAATATACGTATAAGTTCTTTTTATTCTTATTTTACCAACTTCAAATTTGCAGGTGTGTTAAAGTCTCATAAACCGATCATCGATGTTCTTCTGAATGTCGTTTAAAAAAAGGTTTTTGACGAAGAAATGGAAGAACATGATCGTTATGAAGGGCAGAGCGTCCCTTCCTAACTCGTTCCCCTCGTGTGAACATAGCAGCCAGCGGCTGGGTGTGTTCGACGGAAATACAGGGCGTGGGGCGACGTCTTCTGTCTGCGGGTATAAATACCCGGTGCGCCGCGAGTCGCGGCGAGCAGGACAGGGGTTGGAGTGGGAGTGTGTGGGGGGAGGCAGGGGAGAAGCTGAAGGCGCCGCTGTGGGTGCCTAGCCACCGGAACAGGTGACAAACGAGGGGGCGGCACGGCGGAATTCGAGGCGCCGCTGATAAACACGAATAGCTCCGCTCGTACCGGGTGGTCGAAAAGCGGCAAGCAACGGACGTCCACGTTTCTCCATTGTTGCTTCTTCACACAACTGTCGAGGACGCAATGGAGAAGAAGGGGGAACTAAAGTTGGCGCCGTCCGAGATAAGTTCCTTCTTCAGTATATCTGCACAAACATAGTTATGCTAGGTCTAAAACAATATAGATATTCGTAGATAATATATCCTGAATACTAGAGGAAGGGAAAATATCGTTGTGGCAACCGTAATAGGTCTTATGCCAAATTTACCTAAGATTTTATGAGGAACGAAAACCGTTCTCTACCTGTCCGTCTTGACAATCACTTTCACAAGTATAAAATCATGGTTAATTTTATGGTTAATACTACCGTTAATTTTTTTACATATATGTTTTTTTTACGTAAACTAGATTGACTTACGACTATTTGTTAATCAATGATGGTGTTGGCACATGGGCGGCCAAATTAATTCAAATCCGGCGCCACGCTTCGAAATCTCTGTTTCGCTTCTCTTTGACGGCGTTTAAGAAGAAAAGATCGTACATTTCAAACTTCTCGCATACGAGATTTGGCCAAAAATTCGCAAATTCACTCACAATTAATAAAAATTCTTTTTTGTAAGAGGTGTTCTGCATTGGAGCATCAACTGCTTTAAAATGTGACCAAGAGAATCCACCACCCCCCGGGCGGCCGCGACGAAAGATTTACACACTGTCAATTTCACGGAATCCCATTTTTTCCACATCAGACGCGACGAGCTCGCATTGTTTAAGAATATGGACTCGCGAGCAGTATTGTAGCAATCGTGTTGATCAGGAATACGCGTATTGGGCGCATTGAAAGTTGGTGGTACGTTGGCAGCAAGCAATTATCACGTATCAGGGTTCTGAGACGCCACAAGAAGCAGAAAGCATGAATGACGTGAAATTCTTAAGGATTCTGAATGACGTGAAATTCTTCTTATTTTTTGTCCAGATAGCCACTCGTATCACAAATAACTAATTTTACAACTCCATAATAAAGGCAAATTCTGCGTCTTTTTAACAGCATGTGAAATGGGCTATTGTTTTGTATCAATTAAAAAACAGTTACCAAGACAACTGTCTTGGTAACGTGAAAAACTACTTCATCCAGGAAAGTTTAACAAAGTATACGTTAGTAACCCTCTATAAGCTACTGCTATTCCCCGAGATATTAAGCACCTTAATGCAATATTAAATTAAGAACTGTTCTATATAGATTTATATAATAATTTATATACAGTAGTAGAAAAACTCATCATATATCGAGAGCGAGGTGTGTGTTTTCTTCACGGTCTTGACCTTTGGTCTCGGCAAACATTTCAATTTCTACGCTGAAAAACGCCCATGTCCAGGGATGCTAGATATCTTCTGGAAAAAATTCGCCATCGGAGGGATAAAAATCCACCCAATACCGCCCAATAAATAATCTAATGGGAAAGAAAGGTGAGTGGTGAATAAAGTTGACTCTGACAAAGGAGCTGATAATTTAGAAATAACTAGTTTCAAACTAAATACTTGTGTGCATAAAGCCTACCTATTAAGTGTAGTTTTGTGGCTTACGTATTTATACAATATCTGGAAAAAGGTGCAAAATGCATGTCTAAAAATATAAATAACGGGCCCTGACATATTTTTGTAACAGCTACATTTACAAGGTGTTCATGTGCGTAGGTCATTTCTTTGAAAAGCCATCAATACTTGGACAATTTGTGGGAAAATGCGAGTATTATTGACGGTTTTAGTAAGCAAAAAAACACACACCGTCGGAAAAAATAGTTGAAAAAACTTTAATACGCGAATATCCCTACCAAATAATTCTACTTAACAGCCTCATTTGATAATTTTCCTATCTTGTATTGTTACAAGACGTTTTTGACATGTATGCCGTCTTTTCGTCTGTGAAAAACGCTAGCGGCTAAACCGTTTTTCCAAAATTGATATTCCTCAATCGATCTGGCTGATGGCGCAGCCCCTTGCATATGAAACCGATATTTTAAATTTGGAAGGGTTCTTTACATGAAGCGGCTGGGACATTTTCAAATTAAAAAAATGGCGCCATCGATAACGATGAAATTTTGTTTTTGGATATCTGAAGAACGTTTAAGAAAACGATGCTGGTGTCATATTGGTTAATGCTCTTAGATTTTCGAAAATTGAAAAAAATCAATTTTTTTTCAATTTAAAGCAGTTGGGTGTACGTAAGTTAGAATTTGTATATTATTTCACATCCCGCCTAAACTTGTAAACAAAGGACATTTCGCAAAGTACATTTCTTCCCGCAAGTCGACGTTTTTTCCTCGCCCAATTGGCGGTATTCCGCCCAGTATGGCATCCCTACCTAACTCACCAAATTAATTAAACTATTTCGTTCTTGTGAACTAGACCAACGAACTAGTTCACTAAAAATGATTTTATAAAGAAACGTTGACATGAAAGAACGACTTTGCCCATTCCTCTCTTCAAAAACGCTTGAAAAATACATATACTTAATTCAAATGTTTAAACGAAAACAGCCTTCTGCCATTGATGTCAGTGCATCCGCGTTCTACATAAATGAACCAATAATGAGCGATTCACATTTTAGACGTAAATAAAATCATTAGTTTATATTTTAACTGCGGCCGTCATTTCTTTCTGTTATCAGTGCGGCATTACAACGATAGGTTACAAGCAACAATGACAGCTAATTCGTATAGAACAATATATCATTTTTATTTTCATCAAACTTACTCAAGTTTTGCATGCATTACTTTTCATTCCCACATCTTATCGGTTTCATATGCAAGGGGCTGCGCCATCAGCCAGATCGATTGAGGAATATCAATTTTGGAAAAACGGTTTAGCCGCTAGCGTTTTTCACAGACGAAAAGACGGCATACATATCAAAACGTCTTGTAACAATACAAGATAGGAAAATTATCAAATGAGGCTGTTAAGTAGAATTATTTGGTAGGGATATTCGCGTATTAAAGTTTTATCAACTATTTCTTCCGACGGTATGTGTACTTCGTCAGGACATACGATACCGTGATAGAGTGAAGTAAAATAATCCGTTCTCAGGGTTCATTACGAGAAAAGGTTGCTTATTACTCATTTTAATTGATAGGTTGTTAGCTTATTTTGTCATCTTTGAAATAATGCATTTATTGCTGCGAAGCTGAGCACTGACATTTAATGAATTATTTATTGGCGGAATAATAAAATTAGGTCGCGCATGATTGTTGTCATTTCGTCTAAGTAAAATAGTAGATATGATTACCTTATTTTTTTAGAATTCCTGGGTTTATATTAGGCGATTTTATTTTGTGTTTTTGTTTAATGTTTCGACTTTTCTTGACGGTACTCCCCGGTACCATCCCTATATGAAATTAGGAAGCGTTTAGATCACGAGATTTTGTACTAAAAAGAGTATGCATAATGTTTTATAACTGGTACCTACTAGAGTATTTAATTATGATATAAATAGAGTAATCGCTTAATGCAAATGGTTGCATTGTGGTTTTATGAATAGTTTTAATCCAATATGTAGTGCGCAAAAGTACATCTGATACGAGGCCACATAGAATTTCATTATTTTACAAATAATGTACATTTTCAGTGTATATTTCTGCAGATTGAGTTTTTTGTGATAATTCACTTTAGCATATGTTCTTTTCTGCGGCATCTTAAGTGACTGAAGTTAACAAGCAATTTCATTATGTTATAAATATAGTAATTATTCTAAGCAAATTGCTGCAGTTTGTAGTTTTGGGAATAATTTACTTTGCAGGTGCTTCTATCATCGCGGTACACTGCGTTACTACAACGAAATGAAGCATTCGTGTGATTTAATTAAATATGTTGTGCGCATGACAACTTATATCTGATATATGGCAAAGCAGCATTTAATTATTTTACAAATAATGCAAATTTTCAGTACTATATCTGCAAATTTAGTTTTTGTGAATAATTTCTTTTAACTTGTGTATCTCTTTGCGGTAACTTGCATTAGTGAAATTAACGGGGCGTTGGGTACAAGTGCTTTTGTGGTAATAAGGATTGCGTATAATGATTTACAACTGATATCGAGCATAAAAGTATTTTATTATTTTATAAACAAAGCAAACTTTTATTGTAAATTTCAACAGATTGAGATTTTACGAAAAAATCTGATGGGTGGATGTGTCTCGGAGACATTTTGTCATTTTCGGTCGCCATAGAGGATCAGTCATGTTGTTTTGAGTAATTTAGATTTCAGATTTGAAATTAGCGACCTCGAAAACCCTTACGTAGACCTTAGTAATTAAATTCGATGCCATTTGACGTTTTAGCCACGTTTTCACCATCTGGTCACATCGTGCGTCGTTGCGTCAAATCAGACGCAATAAATGTTTTTAAAAAATCTTATCTTAAATGCAATACATTGTATCTCAAACTATTGGCTTGCGTGTCTTCATGCAAAAGGTTGTAAGTCAACGTTTTAGGTCTCAAAGTATATCTCAGTTATTAGAAATAATTAACCAATTTACAACCCCAATTGGTTTATAATATACTTAAACAATACAATTACAAAACTGATTTTAAAACCCTGTAATAAGTCCAAATATTCTAACAGTAATTGAGACTAGATTAGGTATAAATAACAAAATTGAGATTGACAATAATAATATATTACCAAGAAGCTTTTCTGAGCATTCAAAAACTGGTATATTACTTACTTTTCAATTTTAAATTAATAAGTTAATAGAAGAACCATTAGCACGTATAAGTCTGACGGATCATTTGAAACTAATAACTCTTCTTGTTTCTAGTGGTAGGAGTAGAGATAAGGGTGAGTTACTATTTTGTTAGCAATGCAGAAAACTCAAACCTGCAGTTCGCTTACCGTTGCAAATAAGTTTCCTATGACTCGGGAACGAAAATGTCTGATTTTTCAAATGTTGATAATCTCGCGCATTTTTAAATTTTAATTTTATTTATTTATCTTGAACTTTGACTCATCCTTTAACTATTATAGTTAAAATGATGGGAAGGGATTTTGGAACTCAAAAAAACGTGCGCAGAAGATATTCTCCCCCATACGTCACATACAGTTTGTATTGTTTTTTGACTAAAAACTATCCAACATTCGACTTCTACAAGTACCCAAACATTAAGAAAAGGCGATTCGTCTTATTGAAAGGATATAGGCGATACGTCTGTCGTCTTACGACCAACTGCAACTGCTGCAGTTCTCTATATTGATCACAATAGTGGAACTTAAACAGTACGTACTTTCTTGCGTTATTGAAAACAGCTATGTAATATCGAAATGTCGCATTTTCTAAGCTACTAACACCCTGGCTATTACTTGAAAGCGTCCAATTCAACCAAGAAACGAGCAGCGCACTGTTGCCAGCGCAGCGTTGTCAAAAATAAGTGGGTTCGCTTTGCAATTAATATCAATTCTTGGCAAAAACGCTTTCAACTGGCTTGTCGGCTAGTCATAGTGCATAATATGCATAATAGGAATTCAGTGTCCAAGTCGTAGCTAAGAACACCATTTACATTCTTTGCTACAAAAATGCTGTTGACAAGTGCAATCAGTCGGGCAAAACTAAAAATTGAATATTGTCTTTCTACTCCCATTGTATAATTCTGTCTTTTGAGGTCTGCAACCAGTTGAATAATAATACTCATTACGATATACATTTTATTATGGTATAGGTTCTTGACCAATCACAGAGAAGTTTACAAGCCAATGATTCACAATTATTAATCATGGAGCAACGTTCTATTAAATGTTTCGTCCGATTGTGTACATTAAAATTGCATTCAATATCATATTATGCTTGTTTGTTTTAAATTATTTTATTATTAGTAATTTTTTACGTGAAATATTATTTAAAATAAGTTGAATAATAATTTTACTTTCACGCTATGAGCGAGTGGTAAACCAAAGCCACCTGCGGCAGGCTACAGTTGAGAGCTGTCCACTAGGTGGCGAGGGTTAGAAAGGAAATGAGGTGGTGTGCGGTTATACCACAGTACAGTTTACCTGTTAATACAGTAGCGCAGCTCCATGTTAACTTCCCCATGTCGACGTGTTGGTCAGCGACTAGAGATTCACGCGGCGATCAAAGAATACTACACCGCCTTACAATTCGTAATGGAATATCGTTCTGATAAATCCAACCAAAATGTAAATGTTCTTTATATTTTTAAAAAATTATATGTATATATTTTTTGTGTATAAATAAATGTGTAAAATTGTATATAAATAAACTAAACCCGAAATAGGTTTCAGCAATTTCTAAGGAAAGAAATGATTTAAATCTAATGAATGTTGTCCATTGAAAGTGAATAGTGGAATCATAAGGCCAATATTTCTACACTGTTCATGAAAATATCTAGAAATTAAAGTAATCTTAAGAGTAAATAAGGAAGACCTACGAGGTGATAATTCTGTTAGGATGTAGTAACAAATGTTTGTCTTTCCTATCTATGTCTATTGGATAAGTAGAAAACAACATAACTCGGGTTTTTTCCCTTCATTATTGGTGCATTTAATTGCAGAACAGTGTGTTCCTTTCTGCATACACATTGTTATTAATGTGACATTAGAGAAAGTGTAAGAATTCAGTTGGTGTATATCAAATATGTTCTTATACATGTCAAGTGCAATTTTAATCGTTGGTTCCATATACTATTTCGTGTTATTTAATGGCTTTTCCTTGAAATCCTAGGAATATAAAAATCCACGAGGTCAAGAAATAATACGATTTATCTCTTGAGTTTTTTTAATTGTGTCTTAATAAACGCAATTTCATAAACATCTGCATGATTCATTAGCAGCTATCCGCATGCATTTTTACTTTATCTTCACTAGCTGTATGCGCCCGAATCCCTAACTACCCCCATTTTGAAAATATTGAGGCTTAAGCAGTAACGTGAGTTCGCTCAGATCGATCGGGGAATATCAACTTTGGAGACACTCATCTAAACGGTTTATGCACTAGCGTTGACCACAGGCACATGGGCGGACAGAAAGATGTTTTACCGTCAATCAATTTTTGGACCAAGGACCCATGAAACTTTGTTTCTGACTACTCGTGTCAAAGAAATATTTTACTACATATAGGAATAAGATTTATCCAGATTTTCGTTGTGACGTGCCAATAAGTCTTTCTGTAAAAAATTCAATTTTCCCATATCATTATACATTCTCTATTTGGGTTTTTATAACTTCACGGATGAGTGCCTGTCTTCGCATTATCTCACGGCATTTCGCGTTTTTTCTCGGCCGTGCCGCTACAGACACATCGCAATGCTTCAGACAGTCGCGACCATGCGACATCTAGCGGCCCTACCGAGAAAGACGCGAAATGCGTGAGATATTCCATTGCGACGACAGCCGTTCATCCGCCAAGTTATAAAAACCCAAGTATATAACTTCGTACGCAGTAGGTGAGCACGTAATAATAGTAACGTAGTAATAAATTTTCGCGATTCCCATGCGATCATAGTTTTTAATCT
Organism: Gryllus bimaculatus; assembly: GCA_017312745.1. Taxonomy (NCBI): domain Eukaryota; kingdom Metazoa; phylum Arthropoda; class Insecta; order Orthoptera; family Gryllidae; genus Gryllus; species Gryllus bimaculatus. The sequence continues at coordinate 2,379,303 of BOPP01000149.1, read as the reverse complement.
GATGTTTCTTTTGTGTTCTAATAATTGGAGCCGTAATCAATATCTTAGAGGGTGCAGTCCTATTGAGCTTCTGCTTAATGATCACGTTTAATTTCTCCCCACACCAAATGAACGAGTCGTGCTACAACCACTCGTACATTGTCGCGATATTGATATTGGATACGTAATATCATAACATATTTGTCTTACCCTTTAACTACCATTTGAAAAATTCTTAAACAAACTAACCTTGAAAAATTTTAAATCTCCAACGAAAACCTTTTTCTGTCGTTGAATTCTGTGTATTCACGTTCTACCTAAATGTGCCAACGTTGCACGTTGCATATTATTGTCTTCTACATCATTATCGATTTACGTTATCAGTGCGACTTTACAAACATGGATTACAAGCAACAATGACATAATTCGTATCGTATACACATTTTACAAATTATCATTTATGACACTGCTAGCTAGAAAAAGAAAATGGATAGAAAATTATAAAATTTTTATTTTCATCAACATTTCTCAGGTTTTGTATGCATTACTTTCCATTCCCACATCTTGTTAAGCAAAGCGAAATCAACTATTCGTTTTCACATTTAACTCAATTAAAAGACTCAATTTATAATAGGGCTTAAATAATTACTAAAAGACGAATTTTAAAACGTATAAAAAAAAGCTTGAATGTATGAATCTAAGAACGAAATATGAAATAATATACAAATTCTAACTTACGTATCAACCAATGCAAATTTTGCTTTCACCAACTAGCGGAGAAAGGAGGCATCTCTTGGGCGACCCCCTGGATATCTTTAAACTTCCCCCTCCCATAACCTAAGCCAGAGGATACTAACGAACCACGTAACATATAACCGACTAACAATGACCCGACAGTACTGACACGCTGAATATACCGTCCGCAACAAAATTCAACTCCGTCGCATCCTTTAGCAAAACCCTTGCCAACCTCTTCCCCCCACCACCACCTCCCCCATCCCAATCCCCCCCCGTCATCCAGAACCCTAACAAATCACCCTTCTTTCCAAAGAAAAACAACCCATCCACAAACCACCCAGACTCCCAGTCCCCGTCCTGTACGGGGGAGAGGAGTCGAAAACCCCAAAAACAAAAATCCACCAAAACCACCGAACGTTCGAAGAGACCCCGAGAGGGGTCAGGCGAACACGAACGTCACACCACAGTGAAGCAATCTTGGGTGACGAAACAGGCGATTTGAATTTAGCTCAGAGGCTTTATTTAGGCTTGATGATCTTTTACGCGCAGTAAATATACAAACGTGAGACAGCTGGCTTTACTTCCCCTCCGAAGGATATCTTCGCCCTCAAAACTCTACGGCTTCGATCGGGATTGACCCCGCCAACTTGGGTATAACAGACCAATACACTAACAGTTACACCATCGCCGTTGCCGCCACACGTACGTTCACAGTAAATTCGGACTGTCAAGGAAACAGTTTGTTGCCAAATTACACAAAAAATACTCATATTTTCAAAAAACTCAACATGACAAAGACTCAACAAATTTCGGATTCCTTTTATACAAAATCATTAGGTTATTCGTTTTTATTTTTGATCGGGAACTACAACAAAATACATTCTAAAAAATTACACTCATCTGTTTTATTTAAAGTAACATGTAAATCTGTGGTTTTGGAAATTCGCATTGGGTGGGGGAAATCTTACGGAAATCAGAATTGCGTAGGTGAACAGAAGTAATTTTCTCTACGACCACTTAATAATATACGTATTCCTGCTGTATATTTAATCGACGAATGACATCAATTACACACGCTGTGGATTCCAGTTCGGGAACCATGGCAACTTGCGTTCCTAGAATTTTCCGAATCCACGAGCAGAATTGCATTCTGTTTGTAATTCGCGTTTTTTTTCAATCGCGGTAGACTTCCTAGATTTCGCAGTTTCATCTACGTAACCTAGACACTGTTGAACTCTTATTTCTCGATACATTTTGCGTTCATCATTCAACAGAAAAATAATCTTGAAGCCAGCGATAGCTATAACAACATTTGTACTCCACCTAAAATTCAGGTAATAGCAAATTTGACATATCTCAATTATTGCCAGAAAAATCTAGGAAGTATTATAATAAACAATCATACATCATTTATGATGTGGAGAAAGAGTAACTGGGTAAATAGTTTTAGGGAGGACGTTTTCTTGGAATACTTTACAAAACTTTCTCATCAGTATTTCACCATCAATTTTGTCAGAAAATAAACTCGGATTTAATAAATATCTTATATTACAACACTGTTTGATGTAGCTAATCTTTATACAAGTACTTGAGTTGCAGACACTACAAAACCTATTCAAAATCTATTCTGAAAATTGCAAGGTCGTAGTGAAAGTATAGTCTTCTACTCGAGCATAATGGCTATTATTATTAGTGTTCGTTGACGAATATACTATTCCACAAAAAATATTGTATTTCGCAAAATTATATCAAACTGTTACAGAATATACAGCAAAGATGTTTCGATGTCGCTTCCTCCCCATTAGTACTCCCAATCAAACGATTTGAAGGAAACTTAGGTTAAGACCCTCGATCTCACCACAAATTTTAAAATACTGGGCTTTTGAAGCAATGGACATATAGTAAATAAATTTAAAAAATTCAAATTATAAAATAATAAGTACGACTCCCTCCTACATCCTCAATGACACAACTTATATTAAACGCAGTCCTTTGCTGTGTATCAGAGATCGCCCCCCTTTCTCCCTCAGTTCATTGTGTAATTCTACCAGGGCACAAAATGCTTTGGCAACGATGCAAGCATAATTGCGACGTTTACCAGGATAGATGGAGTAAGTTGTTGTATTTTACGAAATACTTCATATTTCATTATTTCTGAAACGTTATTTACTCTTGCTTCCTTGATTCGGAGTAGAAAGAAAGTTATGTAATGCTGCGTGGAAAAAAAAGGTGCATTTTCGGCAGAAAATCTCGTTATTACAGGGCTCTGGTAACGAAAAACTGGAGAAATGCAGTTGCTAAATTTAAAAAGAAAATCCTCTCTCACGTGGTGTATCCAAAATCCGTGTTTTATGGCTCCTTCATACTGAATATCCAAATAACGGCAATACATCTGTTCGTCTGTGAACACTGCTAGCGAAAAACCACTAGCGGGTAAACCATTCAGCCAATTTTCTCGAAAATATATTAATTTTCCAACCGATATTTTAATTTTGGAGAATCCTTACATCAAGACTCTAGGGCGGTTTTCAAATAAAAATGGCAGCATCGTTTTTGATTGAATTTTGTTGTTGGATAGTGTGAAGGTCGTTTAAAATAATGGTGCAGGTCTGCATGATCTTTAAAATCCCTGATGATTCTAAAATTGTAAAAGTCAGTTTTTGCGGAGTCTTCCTACAAACAATATATTAAAGATAGAATTTTTTCCTTGATGAAATCTGTTGCTTAAAAATAGATTTTGAAATAAAGTCATGTACAATCTTACGACAATTTTAGTACTTTTTGCGTAATTTTGTGTGAAAATACTGGCGAGAAAGTACGTGGTGTTTTAGCACCATTAGTTTTTACATTGCATTTTGATTGGGAGCCCTGACAATGAGGAAGCATTCTCATTATTGCACGCTAATTATTGCTCTGCCGCGCCCGGTTGAACTCCTCGCGAATCTGCCGCACCGGTAATCGCGATGCGTCTGCCCTTTTGTACGAGCGAACCCCCGGCTGTGTTCCATTCTCGCCGAGCAGAGCAGAGCCATTCGACCGAGCCGAAGACACACAGGCTTTACTACAGCGACGAGTATCAGAACTGGCGACGAAAATTTCCTGTCCACAATTAAGCTTTTAATTTGCGAACTATTAATCATTTTCAACCATAGTACTCCGACGGATGCTAGACTTTTGTGAAATTACGCGAGTTCGTATGAAAGCTTTATACAGGAGCAATTACAAAAAATGTGTAACAACTAATCGAACGTGTCGAATTATAAAATATTTGGTATCAACTTTGTTTGTGCCTATTGCAACACACGGTTTCAATTTAACGAGGATACTTGTGAACAAACTGCATGTTTTTCCATTTATACCTATGGTTGTCTGATGTCCAGTTTTCTTCCTGTCTATCTGGTCAAGAAAATCTTTGTAAACAGAACAAACGAATATCCGTTTTAAAAAAAAATCGTGCAATATGGATGATTTTGTGCAACAAAACTTTAACATCATGGATATGTATGGACTGATGAAAGAAATAGTCTCACCGTAAGAAGTGAATTGGGCGTTTTCTTCAATAAAAATTATAGTTACACTGAAATCGCCCTGTTGAGGCTGCGAAATTCTCGTAGAAATAGTTGGGAGAGCAATTAGTAGAAGCTGCAACGAAACATCGCCTCTACCATCAGAACTTTTTATCAGACAAGAGCGTTCTGGAAAAGAGACGACACACAATTAATAAGGATTGTTACTTGGGGAAAGAATTAACGAGTATTGAAGATATTGTCACAGTTACCTCTGTCTAGACGAAATCAAACCTTTCTTGACAAATTTCGTCGTTTTTACTTCATGTTACGACTGCATCCAAGTGCCTTGCATACCCTGAACCGAACCTTGAAAGAGTCCAACATGTTTTTACTAAGTTTTCTGCACTTCGCCTCTGATGACAATGCGAGCTGGCGTCTGAGGTAGAAATCGGGGAGTTCCCCGTATTTTGACAATGGTAATTTTGGGCTGCCCAGGAGCTGATGCGATCTTTTAGTGACGCTCCGAACTAACAGGAAGCAGCTGACAATATACGTCAAGGAACTTTGTACTAAAGAAGTGAGTATTTGGTCAACAGGGAAGACATTCGTACGGCTTTTTAAGTAAAATCTCGAGAGCGCCAAGTTAGAAAAGTATGATCCTTTCCTCTGAAACGCCTTTAAAGAACATCAAAGATGACCTATTAAAAAACAAGGCGCCAAATTTGAAGGAATTTGGCGGTCAATGTGCCAACACGCCCTGAGGGAGGTCGTAGAATGGCGGCCGAAAGGTTGGCACTTGAGGACGCGGCGCCTCCCCAAGTAGCTGCTTCAGTAGCACGTCATTCGAACAACACGTGTTCCGTCGGTCGCCCGAATACCTCCCTCCGCGTCGCACTGACACGGTAGCACGACACTTCTCTATCTCATCATTCTGCCACCGACACGTCACCCGACCGACACGTCGCACCGGACCACCGTGCACGACAACGCCGCACCGAACAGCCGCACCGACACGCCGCACCGACACGCACCCGCGCCCCGCCGCCTCCCCCGGGCTCGCCCGCCCCCCTCCGCTCGTCTCGCCGTCTCTGGCGCTTTCAATGTTTTATTCATGCTGCGAAAGATTCCACCGCATTCAGAAGCGTCCCCTCTCGTGCGACTTGCAACCGGGCGGGCGCGATTCGGAAGATTCCGGAGGCCCCCCCCCCTCCTCCCCCCCCCCCAAGCCATCAGGGGAGACGGGAGCCCCCACGCACCGCGCACTTGCACATGACAGAACATTGTACTCAGGGTTTCAGATTCGCCGTCTGTGCTTGTTAGATGCATTGCTCTTCGATCGATATGTGAAATCTGTCTTGATAATAACGACCGGAAGAGTGCTCAGAGCGTCAACTGAGCCTCTCATGCCTGTGTACATGGAGTCAGGTTCGGTCCCTGATGGTTCAGGATTTGACACTAACTAATACTAGATCACAATTCAGTCACTGTCAAGAGGAGAGTGGCGGCTGCTCTGATGTGTGGTTTTCGTGTTTCTCCAAATCAACATCAGGCGAGTGCCAGAGCAATACCCTGACGAGTGGTTCGCGGACCGCGCGCGATCTTTCCTTCCTCTTTCTTGTCCTATCTTCACCTCTTACTATAACATTCACACTTTCATACACTACCGCACTTGCAGGGAGACCGCTCGCAAGCTCAGGACTTGCCCCAGCTGGGGCGGTGCCAGGATGGCGAGATACCTGGTTGGTGAAAAATCCTGTTAGTTGACGGTAAATCACCGCCGCCTTCCGCGATAAAACATGTACTTCACTTAAAGGACTAATGACCTTAGCAGCTGTCACGCCCGGAATCACAAATCTATCAATTACCGACCGGATTGTTCAAAGCACCCATTCCTTAGAGAAAGTAGATATCGTATCCTTTGAAAATGAAAAACTTATTACTGGCGTGAATTATACTGCATGTTAATAATGAAAAAAATGTGCGAGTGTTTTATTATGGAAAAAAATTAACAACACGTAATGTATATTCAAATAAATATAATACCTTTTCCTCTACATCCTGAGTGTCTGTACACTGCCAGAAATGCCATTAAATTTAATGTAGATAAATGTACAACTGGTCTTGAATCTTAATGTACCTTGTTCATTAAAACGAGAATTAAAATATTTGTACATTAAATTTAATGTTTAAATCGATATCAATGTATATTTGTTGTACACCGGTATATGAAACTTAATGTACCATTTATATTAAAATAAGTTTACTAAATTTGTATCGTAAATTACACTCTTAAATTAAAATCAATGTAGATTTAATGTACAGCCTTACATGAAACTGAATACACTTTTACATTAAAGAGAGATTAATATAATTCGACATTAATTTTAATGTTTGAATTAAAATTCTAGTACAATTGGTATATAATTTTGGAACTAATGTTACATAGATACTTTTTTTAAAACAGAAATAGTTTCTTCCACTATTTAAATTAACGTATATTAATTAACGTAAATTTATTTGAATTAACGTATATTAACAAGTAATTCTAAGCCAAACAATTAATAAAACTAATTTTATCACCTTTCGCTAATAAATACCATTTGTTACTATTGGAAACAATTCTGTTCGCTTTGACTTCAGTTCGGTAGATAAAAATGTTGCTCAAGATGTTTACGTATTGAATATCTTAGCGAACCGACACCTTAAATTTAGTATCAAACAATATGTGTTTATAGCTGGGCTTTGATGTACAGATTTCTAGATACTGCCAACATTTAAATCGTGCGTCTGGATTGTAATCATTTGCAGTTTTCGAATGACTTACGCTATTCTTTTTATAATTTTAAATTTCGTTGTTTTCTTTTTCAATTAATTCACATAGTATATAGGCTAGCGCGTTTTTATTTTTGTTTTTCATTTATTTTAACTCATTTTGTTTCTCATTTTATTTCAGTAAATAACAAGTTTTAACAGGGTTGTTCTATGTGTTGTGCCGTAGCACAAGTTTTTCCCTATTTCCTCGCGCAACCTAGACAGCAAACCGTTTGCGTCGCGCTGCAACTCGCTAAATAATGTTGCATTTTTTCCATATACCGTCATTTCTCTCTTTAACGATCGTAGTTGCGAAATCAATATACATTCATGATTTTATTTTAAAGCAGTATGGCAGTTTGAGCTTTATATTTTATTCTGAACAATAATTTATCATATTTTCTACAAAATCTTTTAGATTAATATTGTTTTTGGACGTTCGATATTCGCAGTTGGAAAAAAGTGAACACAAGGTAATTTCTACCTTCTTTTCGTGTTGGGTTTTGGCAACGTTTGCTTGATGTGGAGTTTCGCCATCTGCCCGGTTCTTCATTTTGGAAAAAAAGAAGCTACAGATACCCAGAGTGTCATCCACAATCTGACACTTCTTGTAATCGAGTGTTTTAACGTGTTAGAGTAATAACAGACTTGTGCAAACTCTAAAATGTGTGCAAAATCAAAGAATCTTCATAGTTTTCTGATACGAAAGCGTGTGAAACTGTTGAATGCTTTTCTTCACTTCCTGCTCTCATCACAGCAGTTTCCTCGAGCGGTTGGCGGTTAACATTGAGACAAGCTGAAACGGAGCTGAAGCAATTCAGGCATATTGGATTTGTGAAGGAAGAAGTCTGATTAATTAGCTAGATTGGACTTTTGGCGTATTAGCGTATTAACTCTATTTTGACGGGGAGCGAAGCTGACTTTACAAAAGCAATTGTAACAGTAAGAACATATTCAATATATCTGAGTATTATGTAAGAAGCCTGATGAGTTGAGTTATCGATATTTGTGAGGAAGTTTCTGCAAACGGTAAGCGTGTGTGTTTCATGTGCGAAACGTTGCTTTTTTGCATACATAGTGTAAATACATAATGCTACATTTGCCATTTTTCTATCTTTTTGAGTGAGAGTGACTTTCGCAATATTATTTTCGTGAAAAAAGTAATTTTTGAACTTCCACCTACTGATGCATATGTGCTGCAGATTGCAAGTGACTATTTAAATATAGGATGGGACCTAATAAATTGAGATAAAATCTGAAGTTTAGGAAATGTGTTGCTAAATAACAGTGATCTTGGAACAAAACTTTCAATTAAGTAAAGACGTTATTGAAGGAGTAATAATATTATTTCCTTACTATTAAGTTTTTGGATATACATAATCTGCAAAATTAGAAACAACCCTGGAATTCAAAACCAACTTGGAGTTATATTCATATTACCATTTATTCTAGTCACTTTAGGCAAAAAGTAGGTAAAACCGTGCACTAAAAATGTGCAAATTACCTCTGACGTCCTATCTGATGCCCTGAACAACATACTGAATGTCCTCTACCCTCCGAAAGCCGCGTTCTCTATTTTAGGGGAACGAATGCCCCCTCGTTACATTTGCTTGTGTTGGAAATGAGTAAAAGAATGTTTTCAAACTTTTTGGCTTGTTCTAGAAGTTATGGATTATGAAATTGTACTAAAAATTTTCAAAGATCTAAGTCGCGGATAGAAGATGGAGTATGTATGTTTGAAAATTTCTCAAAACTTTTTTGAATATTTGTGTGAATTTTTAATTGAAAATTGTTAAATATAATTCCTCATATGTATGCGAAGCATTTATTTTTTATTTAAATATTTTTTAAGTAAATGTGTATACTTTCTAATTTATGAAAGGTTTACGACACTATACCTTTATCCCGAAAAGGGCGCTACAAAATCTGAATACCGCATGCAACTAAATAGTGGCTGCAGGAATCCATCACTAAAGATATCTGCAAGTAATACAAAGAACGCAGACGTCTTTGCCAATAATGAGTTGACAGCAAATACAAAAAATCTCCTGTAGTCATAAAATTGACGACTGCCCGACCGCTCGAAGGTAAGAACCGTGGAAATAGAAAACTGTGTAATCGTGTAATGAAAATGAAACATGTGTAAACATGTTTAAATCGTGTAAACGGCTGTAACAACGCTTAAAAATTCAAGTGAACAAGGTATTGATGAATTGCATGCAAATAGTGCATGTATGATGAAATGCATGCGCATATTTTGAATTTTTCACGGCGTCGGCAACACTGATATTGACATCTTTAAGTGAACAATTGAATTAGAAAGTAAATCGCGCTGCAGTTTGATATCAATCGTGATTTGAACTATCGTCACTTAAAAAATAAATTTGCGAAAACCTACGAATAGTATTGCCTCGCAACTTATGAAACGTGAAGAATTTCAAATGAATATAGAGAAAACAAAACTCTTTAGTAATGCTAGAGAATGAATCAACGTTCTTACAAGTATGTTCAACTTCGCACTTTTTCGTTCTTACTTAAATCTGCAAATACCAATTTTCAAATGAATGTGACCCACAACTTAATGTTACTAAACTTAACTCCTAATTCACATAAACATACAAAATAGTGGCCTTTTAATGTTAAATTCGCATTTAACGCTAGATTCGCATACAAACCAATATTTAATTACAACAAAAATCAATAGAGCAATTGCAGACGTAGAAGTGAAAACAAATTAGACGGAGTTTATGATGTTTTAATATCTTAAAAAATTCAAATTGCGCCCACAGTACACGAAACAAACAATATTATTTCCGCGTCAGACAGCAAGGAAAAAGTTCAAATCAAAAATGAGAAACTGAACTACGAATTAAATTAATTTACTAACAGCATTTTGACACGTTGTAAAGCCAATGTTGCAACTAAGCAATAGGGAATAGGAAATCTTCACATTCGCAGTGTTGTCACATCAAATTATAGAATAAATGAATCACATGTCTCGAATGTCGTAATTAAATGACTTAGCGGTATTAAAATAATGAGGGTGAGTTTAATTGTCAGAGAAGTTAAAGATTGTGAGAAGGAATTGTAAATAGTGTGTGTTCTGAGTTTTGTTGTTATTATTAATTGTATATTACAAAGCGATAGTTAAATCGTAACGTATAGGACACTCTTCACAGCCAACTGTCAGCCAGCTGGGACGTAGTGATGATGCGACATATTTCACATGTGTTTACGTTTTACCAGACTACATAAATATAGTATTACTTTATAACAGATATATCTTTACTCGAGAATTGAATGTTATGACTCGATGCAGAAAAACCGACAGCTTCAGTTAATCGAAGTGAAAACGCAGTTCACCATACTTGTACGTAGCCTCATGGATATAAACATTTGATTTTTATAATGTTTATGATTAGGGCTCATTAGTATCGATCCTTGGTGGAACAAAGAAACAAGCAATTGCTTGATCAATGAAACTACAGAGGATGAATCAGTGAGTATAAGGGAAGTTACACCCGGACTTGAAGGAGGAGAGGAGAATGATTAGGCCTCCAAAGCTCCGGTAACGGGCATGGCTTGGTTCAGTTGGAGAACTTTATAGATCAAGCCATCTTGAAAGTGCAAGAGTTATGCTTCCGCAACCCTTCTACCTCGATTAGACCGGAAGCTGGTGTGAACCGCCCCAATAATGCTACTGCAGTTCGAGCCAAGATCTTCCAAGTTCACGCCAGTAATGCCTACAGAGCCATGCGCGTCATCCCGGATAAGGAAGACACGCGTTGCGACCCCGTCTCATTATCGGATCACTTTTCCTTGGAAGAGTTTTGTGACCCGGGCTAAAAGTATTGCTACCCCGCGGCCAAAGGGCGCCCCCACAGTGAAGAATCTTGCCTTTACGCAAACGTAAGTGAGAGAACCAGGAAACTGCGAACACTGCTCCGAGTGACAGTCAAGTTTGCTACGACCACTGGCACAAGATCGACCCAACCTGCAGGCTCCTGACTATCTTTAATGCATGCGTGAAGTTCAAGAGACTTCTTGACAGGTAGAAGAGATCTAACACAATTATGATCCATAACGATGGGCCGGTCGACTCACCTATCAACTGGAAACCCATTGCTGTTTCTGCTACAGTCATGAAATTGAACATCTCCCTATGGGGCCGTTGTTTGAACGACGGGGTAGAAGCCAATGGGGTCCTCTCTCCCGGCCAGATGGGGTTTCGTCCCCACGACGGAGTTTTCGAAAACAACTTGTTAGTCGAACGTCTGCTGTACGAGGCCAAGAGTGGACAGACAAACAGACCGTTGTCTTGCATTTGTGGACTTCTCTAATGCCTTTGGGTCTGTCGTCCAGTTTGAGGCTGTGTTGGAAGCTCTCCGTGCTGCTTGTGCCGGTGACAAGCTCTACGCTATCGTCTCAGTATTTACTCTCATAACTCCACTACTTATCTCTCCTCTAAAGGCCAATCTCCTCCGGTTCTCTGCCTAAGAGAAGGACGACAGGGGTGCCCACTCAGTCCTATTCTTTTCAATATTTCGATCGATCCCCTTCTTCGCTCCACTCTTGCGCTCTCTGACTTCGATATCCCAGGAGGTGCCTACGCGAATGACGTCTGGCTCGCAGCGTCTACTCCTGCAGAATATGATTGATGATGTCTCAGCTGACCGCGCAAAGATCCGCCGAAATCCAGATCAACCCCAATAAGAGCAACTCCCTGTACATCAGGAACAAATGTGTCAGGAATAAATCCTTCATGGTGAAGGGAGTTAGGTTTCGCATCCTTGGAGAGTCTGACTCCTACAGATTCTTAGGTATGCCTGTGGGCTTTGACATCTTACCCCCTCTAGCTATGGCTAGGGACGTTGTTGACCAGACCCGTGATGTCACTAATTCGGCCTTGGCCCCCTGGCCAAAGATAGACGCTTTTTTTTCAATTCGAAGAACCAAAAATTAAAGAAATCTTGAGAAATTTGAACTTACTCACGGAACCTTACGTGAGCACAATATGTCGATCGACTCAAGATTGACGTGTGCGTTTTGCAACGGCAGTCGGGTGCTCAAAAGTTTTTCGGTCATCGGTGGCAGATAGGGATGGCGATTGTTGCCGTTTGGTGTTTGAATTGTTCGAGAAGCTTCTGGGTGTTTCTCGGTGGTTGGCGCTCAAACGAATCAGCGGATCCTATCATGGCAAGTGTATGAAATAAAATGTTTGCATGCATAATTCTGCTTCGCTATGAGGGCCCGAACGGAAACTATGCATCCTCCCGGGATGTAAAAGGTGTCTAATGTTGTTAGATACACGGGAAAATTAAAAACAAAATTACTTAGTTTGCACTGTGCTGCACAGAGTGACTCTCTGAATCAGAAAGTCGATAGCACATTTCGACAAAGTGCGACAGAAAATCACTCAAGACGACGCCGCTAGGTTGGAGAGGTCGAATATTTTGGAAGCTGAGTTTCTTATTCTTCTACTTGGAAACATTGTAAATAACAACATACACTCAATAAATATGAGAAGTTTTTCTGAGATGTATTAAGCACACATCCAATTATTTTTCCCAAATTCAATAATCGTAGTGGACACGATTATGACCTCTGATCATTCGCTTCCTATTTATCAGTGTTTCCGATTTGAACTATTTGAACTACTATTTCTATTAGATAATGACCAGATTTAATGTGATAGTTACCAACTCAATTTGATGGTAATTGGTCTCAGTTTATGACCGGAAAGGTAAAGTAGGGTGAAAACTTCCAAGGATGTTTTTGTTATCGTTAAATTTGTGTTTTGAGTGGACTTTCATACTGCCACACAGAATGGCCGTAACGGTTATTAATACAGTGTTTGAAATGTAAACACCGGGTTTGGAGCTGTCTCGTGTGGGGCGGGCGTGTTCCAAATCTAATCGAAAACAGACCGCTGGTCGGCCGTCCCGCTGGGGGCTCCGCCCCGCAATCCCTTGGAATAAATCTCTTAAGGCCGCGGCGGCGCGGTCTGTCCGCGGGGCGCCAAATTCGATCACGGCCTCTGGAGGGACTTCGGGCCGGGGGCGGGGCACGCTTCTTCTGCTTCGGCTCGGACCACACGCAGGGTAGCGATTGGCCCAGGGGGCGGGGAGAGCCGAGCGGGCGGATGGTGCCGTTGAATTTAACATGACCACGGTGCCCCTTCTTCTCCCGCTCACTTATTTGTTGCGACGAGTTCCGCTTCAGATCGGTCCCGCAGGGTGAAAGCCGCTTCGGGAGAGCCCGGCTGTCGCTCAGTGTGTGTGTGTGTGTATGTGGCACATCTATCCGCTGTGACTCATTCGGTTCCAATCCGACAACCTTGATCGTCTGGTGGGGAGGCTCGTGTTGTAACGGATAGCACATTCATTCACCTTTAACAGCAGGGCTCGGGTTTCATTTCCAGCACATTCCTGTAGAACGATTCATGTGTCGTTGAGGCACGTTCACGGCAGATTTGCTTCCATCTCCCTGCTTCTCATTTCCCCATTTATATATTATCATTCACCTTATTAGATCTCTAAAGAGACCGATTTACCTTAGCACTTGAAATGGCTCTAAACTCAATAATTAAATGAACGAATGCAAAATGGAACACAAACTCGTATATCAAAATTAAATAAACATACCTCCCGAGAAGTTCAGCGTGTGACTCAGATGCTGTGCGATCGCCGTTGGCTTAGAGTAGCTGCTCCCAATGTATGCAATTGTTTTGTGACGGGTACTTAGAAATATGAATAATTACAGTAATTACTTCTTACTATACTAGGTATCAGGTAAAATATTAATGACTTGTAATTAAAAGGTAAAAAAGAAAAAAACTTACAATACTCTGTAGCAGATTCAAATTGTCATTCACTGACCAGATGATCAGTACGATTCGCTTCATTTCTAAACATCATAATGTATCACCCGGTTTCCATGTCTACTTCCGAGAATACAAAAAAATTTTAAGGAAAGTAAAAGTTCAGGCAAAAATATGGATTTTGAACGCTAGTAACAAAGCTAGTATGGCGCTAGTACTAAAGCAGTGTCGAATGTTATAAAAAATACGAACACATCATCTCGCTATTTTGTAGGAAATGTTTTTCTATATAATAAAAAAAGAGGAGAAAGTAATTAGAAAAAAAGCTGCGAATCTCTTCATCAAACACTGTTTTAGAAATGTGGCTGCTCCCACAAAAGGCGTAAAAACACAAAATTCAACAACGTGCGCTTCCCAAACAAGTTTTCGATACGATGTTTATTTACGAAATATCTTCGAACAAAATCCTCAGAATAATCAATAAACAAAAAATAATATTCATCTGGTTTGGATGAATTTTCTAAATGATTATTAAAAACCTGTGCACCTTTATACATCCGTTAACTCACATTTTCAATACTTCTCTATGCACATGATTATTTCCAGATATTTTCCAAACAGCAAAAACTAAGCCACATTTTAAAAAAGAGAACAAAAAAGAAAATAGAAATTATCGGCCATTTCTCTTGTGTCATTTAAAAATTTTTTTTTCTATATGCTAATGGAAATTTTTCTCAAGAAAAAGATCACAATACGTTTGAAAAAATCTAAACCTAAGGAAACTGCCGTTTTTTATTTGCTTTTAGATGTTGCTTCATCAATGGACCAAAATAAAGCACTCATTGGAATATTTTTAGATCTTTCGAAAGCTTTGGACATTATTGGACATAAAATTCTGCTCTCAAAATTACCTTTTATGTGTAATTCGTAGTATTGCCTTAGACTTGATATCCTTGTACTTTAAACAATCTCAAAGAATAGAAAGCACGAAAAGACACTTTACTTATTTCCTATTCTCTGCCAATTGATCATGGGGTCCCACAAGGTTCGATGTTAGGTCCTATACACTTTCTGTTTTATGTAAACCATATGTCTTCGTCTATTAAAAATGGAAGAACAGTTCTATTTGCCAATGACATGAATGTTCTTTGCAAAAAAGAAACAATGAATAGTACGATTTCAGAGTTTTCAAATTGGTCCCTTAGTAACAAATTAAGTTAACGAAATAAAAACAGTTTCAATGCATTTTTGCATTTCAAATTGGCAAACGCACGCTCCATTGAAAATGAACAATATGCAATTAGCTGATGTTAAAGTAACAAAATTTCTAGGTATGTCAATTCTATCAAACCTCAAATGTAATGCACATATAACAGAATTAAACACTTCATTAAGTTCATGGTTACGCAGTCAGAATTTCTTCAAATTCTGTCAGCCTTCATGCAACTCGTTGCGTGTATTTTGCAAATGTCTATTCCTGAATGTACAAAACTTAATGACTAAACGGTGGAACATATTTTGATGCAATACTAATGTTTATAAGTACAACGCACGTCGTGGAAATCACATTCTAGTGTCTGTAACAACAGCTCAATGCAAGAAATCTACTTACAATATACTTTCTTTCTTTTACACACTCTTTTACAACGCATTCCAGACATTCTTTTACATCGCATTGCCAGATTACATTAAACAATTAAAGTTGTGTCGACATACACAAATTTAAGTTAAAAGTAAAATATTTTCTGCTGCATAACTGTTTTTATACAATTAGAGACTATACGATAATCGGTAAGAAAATATGTTTTAACAAAAAATTATATTAAGAAAAATCCCTTTTCTACTAATGTTCTAATTAAATTTCTGTTCCGTATTGGAACCGTAGTGGATTGGTTATTTGAGATGTTCCACAATTTTAGTATTTATGTTGCCCGGGTGCATTTATTATAATATGGATTAATTTTTCTATTTCAATCTTCATAAAACATTTCCATTGACTTTACAAATCTGGGTTCGACATATAATACTTTACCTTCTTGTTTTACTATTACACGAGGACGTGCAACTGTTACCGCAATTCCTGAGCGTTCTGCCTGTTATCAAAAAATCAGATGGTACCTTCTACAAATTATTAAGCCTTTTAACTTTGATAATAAAAACTTAACATGATTTATGACAAATTTACATTTTTGCCTTTGAGATCATTAATGACTTGGATTATTTTTACTTTGTACATTCACCAATTCCGTACGCTGTTTCTTTCGCGTAAGTGTTCGCAATATTACGGCAATCTTCAAGATGTCTTTCGTCCCATGCCGTCCGTGGGGGGGTGTTCTCGCGGTGCTCCTGCTATCATCGTAAATATTGGCAGTAGGAGAATTTTTGTAATATTCCCTGAAAATCATGTTTGATAGTATTTTATAATCCAATCTATTCAATCAATTCAGTCCGCTACTCTTCCTTCCTGCGCCTCGGATGAAGTGCCTATTCGCGACTGCCTGTCATTTTAACTTAAAACAATTTATAATGTCCAGTTACGAATGTATTCTTCACTACTTCCGCACATACGAACTCTATACTACATGAACTCCCAAAATCACATATTACAACACTAGCTAAAATGATATCCTCAAATTACCTAATATATATTATACATAAATCAAATTTCCCAATTAACGTTAAGTTTCCCATTTCTTTATCAAACTGTTTCCCACCCTAAGTCTGAAAAGTATTCTAATCGTTCTAGTCGCTCGCTGATCAGAGAATGATTTATTCTACCAAATACTAGCATTACAATTTCCACAGCCCATTCTACATTTGTTCAAAGTCGTGTTCCAAGGGCCTTGCTTCGCGAAAGAATGTGATGTTCAGACCGACAACCAGAAAACTCAAAGTTTATTGGCACATTGATCTGACGACGTGTATTTTTTGATCTATACTATTGAAAATGCATCTACTTCTGTCGTAATCAAACATTTTATGCACATTTCCCTCTTAAATCCCATGGAGGGGAGGTGCTGATATGTCACAACATATAATTCATTAGTTTACATCTGTATTGTATAATTAAAAAAAATATGCCTGATTTAATATTCCGGTAAGAAGTAACGTATTTCAATTTCTAGGTAAGTGACCCCTATCTCGATCAGGTTTTTGTCCAGTTTCCCTGATCCATTGAGCAAATTCTGAGATGGCCCGTTGTTTTGCTTCTGATCATAAATGAAGCTGATATTCTGAGCATAAATGAATTGTTTGCTGCTGCAAATAATTTTTCAATAACTCGAGAACGAAAATATCTAGTTTCTACAAATGTTACTAATCTCGCGCTTTTTAAATGAATTTAAAATTATTTTAATTTTTATTATTTTTAATTAATTTAATTTATTTTTAAATTTAAATTTTTATTCATCTTTCAACTATTTATAGTTAAAATGTTCGGAAGGGATTTTGGAACTCAAGAAAACGTGCGCAGATGATCTTCTCCCCCACATGTCACATATAGTTTTTACTGTTTTTTGTTGTCGTTTTATTGTTTTTGACTAAATCAAATGATTGAGCCCAGAGCCGTCAGTTGTGATAGCTCGCCAGAAATCTACTTTATCTATTAATTCTGCGTGCTCTATAAACGGATTATAAGATCTCAGAAAAGGGGGACGGGGTTTGGCAAACTTCATGAGAAAGCTGTGGATGCGATCTGGAAAATACTTTATACTGCCTAAAGCGAAAATCAACAAACGAATAATAACTGTTGAACCGTGTAGGTGAGAGTGTGAGAATGAGAAGGTGAAAGTGCGATTAGGGCGTATTAAAAAAATTCCTTTGGGTTCTAGTATTTAATCAACGCCACCTACATAGATCGTTTTAGTTGTCACTAAGCGCCAAAACACGAAAATACGTTTTTGGAAATTTATGTAAATTTTCTAGTGAGACCCGATAACAAATATCAGTTCCCCATCAGGAGACAGACGCGTCGAATGACACCTCATACGTCTCGAGTGGTGCAGGGGAAGTGGTCTAGACGCCAGTGACGTTATGGAAAAAACACATGTCCGCACACTCAAGAGTTTTACTGAAATACTTTATTGTGATAAGTTCCCGTTTTTCATCTACATAATAAATATTATACATATTTTCCAGTAATAAAAGTGTTCAAAATACATGATTTTTTTATCAATCTTATCTTTTTGTACAAGAACTTATTAGTATACTTCATGTGGAAGGTTTCTGAAGTCCGTTTTTTTTATATGAAACCGTCATGCACCCATTCGAGACCGGTGTTCTCATTTGAAAACCGACGTTATTTTAGAAACAGCTATTGTGACAATGGAGAAAATATTTTTTGCCCATTCACAGGTAATTATTTATATGCGATAATACATGAAATTTACGAAAATTCAAGATATTATAAACTCGGGCAAAAACTGTTACTATCTGTTAGTATTCATGTGAGAAGTCTAAATAACGAAGGCCTATGTTAACCAATAACATTTGATTTGAATTACCGACAGTTGTTGACGATCGCTTTTTTTTCTACTAAACCTGTTCTTTTACATTTGCTTAAATTCAAAGGAATGAAAGGACCTTACTAACATGTAGGGAAAATGCGTCCTGGAGCTTCAACTTTTAATCGAGAAAAAGAACCTGTGCTCATGAGTACTTTGACACTTCAATCTCAATTCTATCAAGAATTCCCATATATTATTAAATTGTACCCAGAAGACTCCCGCCAACAAATGTTTCGTCTTTTCTTACGCTACGCTTTATTCTAGAAGTCTAAAACCACAAATATCTATGTTCTAAAATCAAACCCACAATCGATCAATTTGGGTGATGCTACCTGAATGCGAGTGACTGACGTTTGGAACAATCGTGCAGCTTTCGCTGCCGTATCAGTACAAGAAATTAAGTGATGTTTTGGCAACAATGGCCAACAAACATAGGTTGCCAGTTAAAAAGACTTTAGTGTGTTCACAATACAATAATGATATCATGAGAATTTTAATAGTGACGTATGTACCAAGAGTACACATTTAGATCGCTGCCCGTAGATTCTACGGGCGCCGACAGGTTGCCTTAAATTAAGAGTGCAATCTCGAGTTCATTACCACGACGCAGCTCCTAACTGCCTTCAGCTGCATGGCTATCGGCCTTCAGACATTCTTTCGCTATTCATAGGCGATAAAGTAATTCATGCAAAATGTGTCTTCGCGCGAGCATTTCTCTGAAGCACGTACGAAGTGCTCCGAACAAAATGGCAATAAAACAATTCTAGGGCTTCTAGCAAACTCGTAGCGCCTCTTCGCGGGCACCGACCGCCGCACAGTGTGTAATTTGGGCAATCTATGCGCTAGAAATTCAAAGTTTCAACTTTAGCAAAACGGGTAACGTGTTTTGTATTCGGATTCTAGGAAGTCTACAGCACGTTGGAACGGTAGTAGATTTCATGTGTTGACAGGTACAGCGGCATGGGAGTGTTTAAACACGCTACAACGCGACTCGGTTCGTCGGGGCTCTGATTCATTCGGTTCAGTACAGCGAGTTCGCTTGATCGGTGTGCATCTATTCTTACATTGCAGGTTTCGTTCATTAGCTAAGTGTAATCTGTGATTCTCTTCCTAGTATTGCTGCCATTTTAGTTAATGAGCATCTGACGACTTTAAGAAAACTCTTTAAAACGCGAGTCAATTTTATTTAGCGGAAAATTCATTTTGAAAGTTTGGTGAAGGTTTTAATTTATTCTTTTTTACGGTTGTACTAGTATTAAAGCTTGCTCTTTTAGGAACTGATATATGAAAAATTATTTTTCAAAATTTGCGAATTCATTTACATTTTTAGACGTTTCCTTTATTACAACTCTTCGAGGCAAAAAGGGGAAATTATTTTTGAATTTAATAGTGCTCCTCAGTCGGAAGAAATTCCAATGACAGGATCTGGCGGGTCAGCAAAGTCTTTTAGAGTCTTCGACCGAAGAATTAACTATGGCCGCAGGGATTATGGTACGGCAAGATGGAAAAGGGATTCGGCAGCAATTGTGAAAGAACTCTATACTGTTTCTCCGAATAAGTGGGCAGTTATTAAAAAGGCCCGCAAGACCCTGTTGCAGAAGCCAGAATTATTACCGGAGCAAGTCCTTGCATTGATGGTAGACATTAATTTGTCTAGTCATCAATATAAACGACTACGAGAGCAAGCCGTAAACTTGAATGGTAAATTTTATCCCCCCTATTACAAAGATAAGAAATATAAAGAGTTGTGTTATCAGCAAGGTATTGTAGTAACAGAAATTTCGGCAGAAATACCTCTGCAGTCGCTACTTGATCACACAATCACTCGCTTATGCCAAACTGAAGAGGTCAGCAACATATTGCGTTTATCGAAAAGCAACACATTTCATATAATAATGAAATGGGGTGCAATAGAGCGGGGCAGAGACATCAATACATCATACAATCAGAAGTTTTATGAATAACATTTCAGGGATGAAAATATATCCTGTGTATCTGTGGTTCCATTGCAAATCAATTCTTCTTTAGACAATTCATCATTTGGAAAAATCCTGTTTCATCGTCTACTAAATACTGTCGCCAAATTAAATTTATGTTCGCTCAAGAATCGGCCAACTTAATTACAACAGAAGTCGACAAGAAAAAGGATAAAATTAAATATCTTCACTATCAACCATTGTTCTTGACAGTTTGGAAATGACTGTAACCAGTTTGGTATTTTGCAGACGGCAAAGTATGTAATGCTGTGGCAGGGTCTTCTTCTCAGACATGTTTAACTATGTGGGGCAAAACGGAGTGATATGAACAATTTAAACGTCTTATAAAGGAAAGAAGTTGAAATAGAGTTCCTTTCCTTTGGTATATCACCCCATCACTGGTGGATTAGGCTGCAGTTTTCATATTTATAGGAAATCATTTTCATATTCGTTGCCCTCCTCGAATATTATGGCAAATACAAGAAGTACAATTATACCAATAGTTCGGTTCGTAGAAATATATATTTAAATACGAAATTAAAAGCTCAAGTATATATTTGTTCCGTTTGTCATAGTTCTAGTCCACTTTCCCTCATGCTTTTACGTGTTGTCCTGTCACGAGAGGCAGGAGAGCCCTTGCAATCAGACTACTGCGTTTCCCTGTAGTAGGCTGAAATAAGGTCCCATAGCAGAGCTCCTTTCTAGATATGCCATGAAAAGTTTAGCACGAAAAGATTCTTTGGAAAATATCAGAAATGACACGAAATTGTATTATATCAAAATGGTAGGTAGTAGGATAATGATACATACGCGCACCTTTTCTTGAGCTCTTTCTACACCCACTCCTTTGCCAACATTGGTTGAATGAAGAATAAATGATAGAAAATATTTTGCATCGAAAAACGAACTACAAATATTACATCAAATTACTTTTGTCAAAATAACCTAATTTCCAAATCCTCTCGCCACTAGCGAAACGAGAGCTCAAGAAAACGGCCGCGGATAATTGTGGCCTCAGTGTGAGTAGTAGAGAAGTAATATATCTTTTTCCCAATATTGCAAAAGACAATCACTAAACGACGAAAATATTACTCTCAATGCTCTAAACTATATTTGTGATCGCAATAAAATTGTTACACTGATAATACTGAGACGTTTATGGGAAGATCTTTAGGTTGCGAAGGTCATTTGACACTGCTTACAGAAGCAACATAGCGAGACCCAAATGCTAACCAGCTCCGGTCTCCTCTATTATACGAAAAGTTTACAGTGTGACACTTCAATAGGAAAATACGAGAAGAGGTGTTTGTCCGACATATGATATTTTTCTTGTTTTAGTGAAATCAAGAGATTTGATTAGCTGCATATCGCTTTGAATGAGCAATAAATATTTTTGAAAAATATTTTTTTCAATGTATTCATTAAGTTTACTGAGCGGAAACGACATATTCTCAAACCAGACAAATGCACATTCCTTTCAACTAACATTCACAACGCTATGGGAGGCGCCTCTACTGTTGCTTCACCCGTGAACAGCGTTCACAATTACATCCTGGTTTGTCTACGTTGACAAACCCTCCAGTTTCACCGAATCTTTGATTACGATCACGAGTATTCGTTTAGCGGGCTCTCGATTCCGGTGCCACGAGATTCTCGTTTGTTTTAAAAAATACAAACACGGCTGCCATTGTCTCCTACAGAAGCCACAGGCTCGCTTGGAAAATAATTTCATCGTCCTTAAATCACGATTTCAAGACTGTGACTTGGGGACTAACAATTCAATTTTCCAATTCATAATTTTTAATATCTCTACCCTTGTTGCATCCATGAACAGAACGGGCAGTAAGTATTAGGAACAAGTATCCCTTCCTCCTCCCATCATCTTAAATTGGTTGACTCGAGATTTTTAAGAAAATACCTATTACTACTTAACAGTTCTAAAAACGCAACCAGGGCCGTAGCCAACGATACTCGCATAACTAGTGGGTGCGATATGTCGTCCTACTCGACCGCGGGAACTGCCACCGATCTCCACATAGAGTAAGTGAGAAAAGCCTCACATCTCATTTTTCGTTAAAGAAGGGCTCGAGATTCTGGACTTAGGGATATTCCCAATTTCTATTCAAACGGCCGCCTTGACTTATAAAGAGCAGATACGCTCGTAATCGTATGACAATTCTACCGTTCGTTGATCTTGGGATTACGATTCTCAAAACAAAGAAACGAGTTTCTATTCAAGGGTTCCTGGCCCAAAGAAATTACCCATTCCTAACCCTAGTCACCGACCTCTATACAGGGATCAAGTTCCTTAAGAAGATCCATTTTGTAGCTGGTGGCATTGGCTGGTGGTCTTGAGATTCTCGAGTCACAGAAATTCCTCATGCCCAATCAAACGAGGGCGCTTCTGAAAACTGCCACATACGGAGTTTGTTCAATATGCCTCACGTATCGTCTGTTGGTGAAGACCTAGATTTCCGACACTAGCTAGATTATGTCGACTTCAGCTGCTCTTTGGACGTGACTTCTACGACGTTTGCTCTGATCGATAGTTTTTCGTGGTTTCTCCGATTAATAACAGGCGAATGCCGGAGCAGTACCCTAACAAACAGGCCACTGACATCACGGGATATTTCCTTCCTCCTCTCCCCCCACACATGTCAGGAGCTAAGAGTTTGTCTCGACTGGAGGGGGGCCCACTGATGAGATATCTATTTGGGGGAAAACCCCGCTGGCCAACCTGTAGGTCAGCGACAGAGCTCGCCTCCTCCCACTATAAAATCATGCACTAAACTCACGGGATTAATTACCTTAGCAGTTGACCCGCCCTGGACACCAGTCAAACAATGAATCGCGATTGTATCTGGGTATCTCAACTTTACTTTCCCGTATATGTACGCATATACGGAGTAATATACGTAGTATAGGGAAAATTATGTACTGCGGAAAATCAGTTTCGAGATTTCAACAGAACTAGGTTTTAGGGTTCCGTGATACCGAAGAAGTTTTTTTAAACGTCCTTCCATCTGTCTGTGTGTGTGAACACTAGCGTCTAAACCATACGTAGCAGTTTTTTCAAAATTGATCTGGCTCGACTCGCGGCGCTGCCATTTCGAAAAACTTTGTTCAAATATTTGCGAGGCCTTTCAGTAAGTCCCCCAGACATATTCAAAATATTCTCAAGAACTGCCCCAAATTTATTCTTGAAATTTCTCGTAAAGATTGAGTAAACTACACTTACAACGGTAACGTAGGTCTCATTTTCTGGGAAAACTCTGAATTTTCGAAAGTTTTGAAATTTCTCGGTCGTTTACCTAAAACTATAAAATTGAAGAGAAATTTATCCTAAAAAACGTAGTTCTCCACGTGCTTTTATTAATGTCATTTTTTTTAATTTTATTAGTTTTTGCGCAATTATTCCTGAAAAATGTGCAATTTAAAGATTTTTTCCAAAATGTCTCCAAATTTTTGCTTTAAACTTTTCGAATGAATTGTGCTAATTAAACACCTTTAATATGACGTAAAGTTCATTTTGGTGTATTCTTTTCTGTCTTTTTCTTCAAATATTACATTTTTAAATCTCTCAAGCCGTTAGTATGCACATTTTCAGCAATTTGGATACACTATTGTATCTGAGAGTTAAAGTGCTTTCAATGACTTAATATGAAGTTAATCACAAAACTCAAAAATTTCTATTCTTCTTCTTTCGAGTCGACGACAGCTAAATTCTGTTTTGCAGGTAAATAGGGAGAGAGAAGGCTCTGATTTCCTAGGGCCAGATCTGGATACCTCATTAGGGCAGTCCGGGCAGGAAAGTAGATGTTCCATCGTCTCTTCAACACCGCAGGAGCATATAACTGAATCATTCTACGACAAGAATTCTCATTTCTGCGCGTTGTATTTACATCTACCAACCCCTGTACGCAGTCTGTTTAGGGATCTCCATATGGTCCACGGTTGTTCGGATCCCCGAGGCAGGGTCTCCGACATTCGCCCATTCACAAGTCGAGCCTTTCCTGCTCAGCTGGTTTCTGGAGAGGGGCACTGGTCTGAAGGAACTTTTGCGTGAACTTTTGCCTGAACAGTCTTCAGTGGGCGGTAGGTTGATCATGCTGAGGATGGCGTTTGTCGTTCACCAAAAATTTCTATGAAAAAGAGCTTTAAATTTTCAATTTACAGTAGCGCTTAAACGCAGTTTTCTTAAAAACGGTTCCAAATTTTACAACGAAAATTGCCATTTAGGGCGAGTTTTACTGTTCTTTAAGATTCTTAAAGTAATATTTCCGTTCTACTATTAAGAAATCGAAAAATTAGAAAATTAAAAAAATACTTCGGATGGCATATGATTCCATCTGGGAAGAGTATGTGGCAAGTCCGAATAGCTCTTCGACACCAACGGAAATAGAAAACTAATACGGGAAAGTTCTGTATCACCACTACTTTTTTAATTATTTAAATTTTAAGCGGTAGTTACATCTAGATTATTAGGGACTAAGTAAATACAATACATGGAGGTTCTTGCCCCACATCAAATTCTCCATTTGCATTCAACAGGTCTGCGCCGCCAACGCGAGACCAGGTGCTAAACGCCGGCCCGGCGCTGGCCTCCTCCGGGGCGATCGCGGCGCCGTAATTGGCGCAGTGGGGCGGGCGAGGGCGGCACCCGCGGCGCGGCAAAAATGGAGTAATTGGCTCTAATGACAGCGGCGCGTCCGCCTCCGTCGCCACCTGCGCCGCCGCCGCCGCCGCCGAACCTGTCATTATTCGCACCCCCGCTCCCCGCGCGCGGCCGCCGCTGCCGACCAGCCATCCTCGCGAACAAAGGAGGGAAACGATGTTACGGCAGCAGGCACGCGGACCGCCAATCCGCGAAGGCTGCGAGGGAGCTATTTTGCAAGAAGGGACTTTGAACAATTTGAGGAGAAGTCATAACTTGCCAAAATATTAATTGCTCTCTGCCTAATTCTTGTAGTCAGGGGCCGACTTTGGTTTACTTTTGTGCAAGATGTTTTCCGAGCTGAACAGCCGTGTTCTGATTTGCTTCAATAAAAGAGAAAGCCCATATCCCCCAAAACGACACTCACTTTGTCGTCGTCAGAGAAACTGTGTTTTATTATTTTATAAAGTTAGTACGGGTCCTTGTATTAAACGTGAAAAGGGAAAGAATTATACACACTCAATGGAGTGACATCTAGCATAGTAATGTTATTTGTGACATGTTTCTGTATTTGATAAACTCCCCAAAACAGAATGGCTTTTGTGTTCGAAAGAGAGAGAAAAAAATATACGGATATACTATGTTCAATACATTAGGCTCCGTTGTGCCTTTAGGTAAGTTACGCAAAGTAGAGTGAGCTAGATATCAACGGGGCAGGTAACCAACGTCACATATTTGAAAAATATTACTTTAATAATAATAATAATAATCATAATAAATAATAAAATAATCTCGGGAATCTCCCCCTGTCGTAAAAGGCGACTAACAGGAGCTGCTGTCCGCTGTTCCATCTAAAATTGATCCATCTACATTCCTTTTTTTGCTGTTCCGTTGCCAAAATGTTACCTTGACAGTACCTTACCTGTTTTCCCCATCGTTTTCAAAATATTTCCAACCCATTTCACCCTTTTTTACTTTCCCCGAAGACCAACCGGTCCACTACGTGGACCGAAAGAACAACTACAGCACATACGGGCAAAGGCACTATTGCGTGTCGGCTGTCAGGGCCATGACAACCCGCCAAATCGGATGCCTGTCTGTTTTTTCAGGAAGCTGTAAGGTGACCTATGCTCCTAAATCCCAGGAAAGGGATCGGCGATCCAACTGGCAACTGGGAGATGGGGCAGCATCCGAAATAGCCATGCCTATATTTTTGTGGGCTGTAGGTGCCTGAGCTTCACCTTACAGGTTGGTGGGGTGATGGTGCACAGATAGGGCTCTGGCTCAAAGGTGAGATCCTTCAGAGGCAATGGCAAGTCCTTTAGCGACTCTATTTGAATAGAGTTTGGAATTGTTACTTGCGCTGCAGTGCACGTTAAAAGGGGAAAAATCCTTGATCCTGACAAACTCATCCTGATGTGTGGCACAAATATCCAAGAACTTGCGCAAGAGGATATCTATAAATATTTAGGCCTCCAGCAACTTTTGAGCACAAGTGTAGCAAAGATGAGGAGTGATATTAAAAATAAAGTCTTGCAAAGAGTCTCAAAAATCTGTAAACTCATTTAAATGAAAAGGTCCTCATATCAGCTATCAACACAACCCTTATTACAAATTTAAGCTGGATTCAGTTGAAACGGTGGAAGCTCTTGTGGAATGTTGCAGCCACTACTTATGGCAGGATCGAAGCGAACAGAGGTGACATAATATGGATTGAAAAGGCCTTACAGAAAGGGATTATAGTCGACATAGCTGTCCCTTTAGATCGAAATGTAGCTGCCTCTATTGACGAGAGGCGAAAATAACAGATCTTGTCTATTGATCTGAGCGACATGTGGCGGTTAGTATCTGTTGAAGTGGTCCCTGTGGTCACATCTGCAAATGCACTGGTCTCTGAAGAACTGATTTCATCGTCTGCAACGCTTGGTCTGAAGAACTGACACATTCAAACAATGCAAAAGGCTGTTCTCCTGAGTATTGCACGCATCGTGAGGAAGTTTTTATTGATATACGTAACTGACCGCCTGAGTTACCAAGCGAAGGAGGAACCTTGGTTCTCGAAAGGTCCTCGTGTCTGCTGTAGACCTCGCTAAGCGAGAGACTAGAAGAATGATAATAATAATAATAATAATAATAATAACAACAACAATAACAATAATAATAACAATAATAATAACAATAATAATAATAATAATAATAATAATAATAAATAACAATAACAATATAATAATGTCAGTAGGGAGGCGTCCGATCACAGGTAGTATTAGCAATGACTGCTAACTCAATATACAAGCATATTTAAACATTAGTTGCCAGCCAGCCAATACATTGTCATAAAGCAATTAGAAAATCCCAAAGGAATCGCTAATATTATGGAATTCAATTAAGATCTTGTTCCTTTCTCATTCGACCGCAGCTGATTTATATTTTTAATGTACATTTTGTTATCTGCTCATATGTTGCATAAGAGTTTTAACCAAAGCTCACATTTTGCAGTACATAAATATTTTTAAATTAAAAAAAATATTTTGAGAAAAAAATTCTGCATTTTCTGAAAATTCTTTTTCATTTTAAAAATGTCATTCTGATACTGAATTTTTATTATGAGAAATATACGACTGTGAGTAGGGTACATTACGTTTTTTTTTATATTAAATCTGATAAATTGCATCTCGTTTCAATATTACTGACGAAATGTACAACACAATTTTTAGATAAAATGTAATTCAATGTGGTGACTGCCCGTTGGAATTCGGCACCAGGCAGCGGCGGTTCCTAATTCAAATCTACATGTGCAATGGCTGAGATGACATGTTCATAAGATAACGTCGGCGAAGATCGCATTTCTTTGGAAGAAGGGATTAAAAAATAAAAACGTAAGCCTAGCTACAGCGAGCAAATGATTTATGCAGCTAGAAGTGGGGGGAAACGTTTTATGTAGAAGAGGAGAATGATAGGAACGTTTTCCAGGCAACTTTTGAGTCACCATCAAAACGGTTGAGTGAACATTAAAAAAAGGCACTTTTGGATCATAAGTTGAGTTGTAATTCACAATAACTTTAAAGTAGACATCAAATTACAAGGTCAACGAGGATAGGCGGCGATAAGAACAGCAGACATCGGTGCGTGCCGGGCAAGTGGGAATACGCTGCTGGCGGTGAAGCGCCCGGGAGCCCTGTTGCTGCGTCAGCTACCATCACTGAAGGAAAAGCTTTACATACCTTCACTTAAGGACATATAAAGCAGCGTACGACAGTTAAAAGTCTGCAAAGTATAATTTGAAAGTAAATCCCGAATCTTTTCTTATGCCAACGTAATGTAATGCTTAAGGGATTGTGACAACAACAAATTCGAAGAGTGTACTAAAAGTTTATTCATTTGAAGTGAATGTTTGTAAGGGAGAAAGTTAGTGTGTGAAAAGAATTTAAATAAACATATAGTAGTGGTGGGCAGATAAGTACGGAGAAACAGCTATTGAGAAGTAAGAATTGGAGAGAAAGAGGATTAACAATGTGTATTATGAGAAAATGAAACGTGCAAATAATTGTATGTAAATTTTATTATTTGTGAGGCAAAGCTTAAGATTTGAAGGTTGTTGTATCTGAAATAGAGTAGGTATATGATTTGAGATCCGAAGGGAAGAAAACAAGGGGCCATCTCAGCATTTTCTCAAGGACCAAGGAAAGTGGACGAAATCCTGATGGAGATGAGGTCATTGACCCAAAAGCTGAAGTACAATACTTGTTACAGGTTCTTTAGAATTATACAATCCAAATGGTAAATAATACATTAAATGTCATTGTTAAAATAATATGACTTTCATTTTGGATGCTCGGTATAGTCTCTAATTGTATAGAAACAGTTGTGCAGCAGAAAAGATTTTACTTAGGACTTAACTGTAAAGGAATGTAATAGACGAATTCAAGTTAACGATGTGGCGATTCATTTAAACTCATTTCAAGTGCTTTTACTCACAAATGCAATAAAATATACAAATTGCTGGAAATTAACGACATGAGATTTTTCAAACGAAATTACTATTGTGTAATTGAAAACAAAAGAATACAGCAAAATGAATTTTGTTTTATCTTAAACAATGCAATGAGCAATATCCGTACGAAAAGTTGAAGAAAACATTTGAAGCTGATTTTCAGAAAATGACGTTTGAATATTTCTGAAAACACGAATTTTGGTTCGTTTTCACAGAAAACTTTTGAGTTAGTGTGAAAACTTTATTTGACATCATTTAAATAACATGTTCTAGTAATGCCATAATGTTAAAAAATGGCAGCTAATGAAAACAAAATGATGTCAAAAAAATTACATTTTTGTATTTTTTGAAAAAACAAAAGAGTAGAATGGCGTTTATGTCATCATATAGAGTACATTTATTACAACCCCTACCAAAATGTTTTAGAAAAAATTCAAGCAGTTTTCGATAAAACCTAGTTTTTGTTATTTTTTCAATACTGCACATATTGTGCGCGATATGTACACGAAAACTACTCAAAAGTTCAAACAATTTACCGGACATGACTTTAATAATATAACTATAAAAAAACTTTACTTCAAGGAAAAACTCTTATCTTCAATTTTGTAATAGTAGGAATTAGCCGAAATTGTTATTGACATGTTCGGAAATTCAGTGTGAATAATAAAAACGCACATGTGCCATCTTTATAAGTGTTTTACTCCATTGTTTTGAAAAATGTAAAGAAAAATTCGAAGCTGTCTTTTGAGAAAATTTTGAAAATGTCCTTGGGGCTTTATGTAAAGGACATCTAAATTTTAAAGAATGTTTTTCAAAATCGCAACGCGTTGCGGCGAGCCAGCCGAGAATATTTATTTTGGGAACGAAATCCGACGTATGGTTTAGGCGGTAGTGGTGTTCACAGATGGACGTTTTGAAAAAACACTTTTTCGGTGTTAGGGGACCCCCAAGTGTGTATTTCCTTTGAAATCGATTTTTCGCAGCATCACATAACTTTCTATACTTCGTATATTACTCCGTATATACGAACGTATACGAGAACGTAACTAGTGGGGTACAGAATGGCACGGGCTTTCTCGTACTAGTTTTCTGTTTTCTTTGGTCTTGGCTAGCTATTTCGACTTGCTACATACTCAGCTAAGCTGCCATCTAACGCCGTCCAAAGTACATTTTTTTAAAAATTTTCTCGATTTTCGGTTTCCTAATAGTAGAAACAAAATATTACTTTACATTTTGCATGTTACATTTTTTCTATCAGTGGAATTAACTAGGGGTTAAATGGTAATAGGATGTAATGTGCAACAATATTATTCGTCGGAAATCAATTACACGATAAAGTAGATGCTGTTGAAGTACCCCAGTTTCAACTAAATAATCTTCTGCTCGTTCGAAAAATGGAACAAAAATCACGTAAATTTACTTTAAAAGCCATTGGATGGAAAAGAAGACTTAGTGCAGTTGCTGTTATCTCTGTCTTGATAGAGATTGATATTTCTGTACATATATATTACTAGTCTTGCTTTGAGTCAAGTAGGTTCGATCAACCAACCAGATATTTTTCTGGTTTCCCTCGGTTCATGGATTTTCTCAAAAGCCACTACTGAATGTGGTCAACTTGAATTAAATTAGTAACCGGTTGTTGCTCTCATAATAAGGACACTAGGACACTCTTGCGGAAATACAGGGATAATTAAGGTCGACTGGTGGACGGGATTCATTCAAATTAATACATTTACCCTTTCATTAGCATTAATAAATTACCGTGTACGATAATCGACGTTCAAGCTATATATTCCTGAGAGCAAGATGGTTAATGTGGTTAATGATAGGAGCACAATTTCTATAATTAGACGTCTTTATTTAGCTTGTTTTGGTGTCACTTCTTTCGATACAAAAATGTTCTCATACGTCTAGAAACGGAAGATTACAACCCCGTTTTCTCGAACACTGGTTCTCGAACTTTTTCCCTCCGAATCATTCTTCACATTTTCGTTTATTCAAAAATTATTAAATTAGAAAATGTTCACTAATTAGCTAACAAGAATTTCAAGAAAATTAGGAATTTTAATTAAAAATTTCAGTTTGATTTGCTTTTGACAAGAAAGTTGATCAAATGTATAAATGGTCTCTCGATGTCCTTTATTTACATTTAGCTTTAAACGGTACTTAGGACTTCATAGCTACCAAAGCTAAGAAACCTATGAACAAGTAAGTTGTTGCAAAAGGAATCAAGGTCTTTATTGCAATTTGGCTCAACTTTAGATATTCCTTGCTAATATGTTTCCACAATTCAAAGAAAAGCACTTCATTAAATTTACTTTTCAATGATATATCACAAGCGAAATCAATGAGTTGTTCTGGCTCTTTTGTATCTAAAGATGATGATGGTTCAGAAGAATTTTCGAGTGGATTTCTAATCCAGTTAAATTTCTCAAAATCGTAGAAATGTTCTTCGAAGTTACATTTTAGCATTACAAGATGATCAAGAAGGCAGCATTTTATATCCATTGAAAGTAATGGATAGTAAAGGTGCGTTTACACGAAGAGACAAAGTCTCCTAACTTCATGACGTCACGGAGATAAACTCTCTCTGACGGCTTTACACGGTTCGAAATATCTCCCGAAACGCGAGTCTCCTAACACACGGGAGAGTTGGTTCCTGAGATATCTCCGGAAAAGTATCTCCTTGCTGTTTACACTTGATACAAATGCCTCTCGATGTTCTCCGGCGCAGCCATCTTGAATAAGAAGCTGCGAGCAGTTTGAGGTTAGAATGTGACAACTGTGGCAGCTGCTTGTGCCACTTTCACAATTTTGAAGAAGCGGAGGAAAAGAAAGAGACAAGAGTGAGTGATTTTGTTTTCTTGAAAAAAGAAGAACTGAGTATTTATAAAACTTTGATGGCGGAGCAGCAAGAAGAAGATTTTTAAAAGAAATATTTATTTGCTACCTGTTCAATTGCATTACATTTTATTCAGAGACAATAAAATAAAACAAGTTTTAATTTATGTACGATTAAAAATGCTTTTTGGAAAACGTTGTCGGAGTCCAGGATGAGGAAAATTGTTTTGACCTAATGTAAAGGTTTGAAAAATAGGTGAAGTTGATAATTTGTTTTAGAAACTTTCAGTAAAGTTAAGTATAAACGATTTGAAAGAATAAATTTTAAGTTCTCTGTAAATTCGGTTTATGATATAAACTAGAAAAGATATCAAATGTTGAGAAGGAGATTATTTTGAATTATTTGCAATTTGTTAATTATGGTAGAAGAGGCATTACACCTAGGGTAGGTATATGAAAGAGAAAACCTAATTATGGTTTTATATTACAAATTTTCACAATTGATCCGTAATTTGAAGTTTTAATTTATTAAAGGATGTAATAAAAATAATATTATTATAAACGATAATGATTTCATGTACAATAACTTCGTAACTTCAGAAGGATTTGATTTTTTTATTAGGAAATCTCTCACGGAATCAAAAAGCAAGACAAGTGGAAAATAATTTATTTCGGAAAGAGACTTGGTTTGACGGTACGGCGGTTTTTGGCCACAGGAGATACATACAGTTCTTTGTTATTTGTATTTATAATTCCCCGGTATATAATTTCCCACAAAGAACAGAAATCCACCGACCACGTTGGAACGCCGCACAGACACAGACACAGAATGGCTAATCGAGCACGTGAACACGATAATATTCGTATACTAAGAGAGCAAAAAGTCTTCCAACTCTCTTTGAATACTATTTATCTCCCAGGATATACGATTCCTCGTTGATTCCAGAGTCTTTACACTGCTCTCTTGCGGAGACTTCGAAAATCTCTTGTGACGTCATGTCTCCGGAGAGAAGATCGCTCTCCTGAGAGTTTACACGTGTCTCCTAACCAGTTCCGGAAAGTTAGGAGAGAAAACTCTCTCCGTGTAAACGCACCTTAATGGTGTCCTGAAACTGTGGCAATAGAATAGGAAGTGCATATAGCGTGTCATTTTCCATCTGATTACGCCTCAGCTCTAATTTCTTCAAGAAAGCCTTTTCTTTTTCATTCCAAGATAGTACATTTATCTGATTTCATTGGAGTAAAGTACTCAGAATATTTAGTTTCTCAAAAATATCAGTGAGGTAACCCATTTTCAAGATAAAATCTCCGTTACTGAACCAATCTGCGAGACAGTCTTTCCCCTGTAAGAAACAGAATACCTCGTTCCGTAGTTCAATCATTCTCTTTAGCACCTAACGTCTTGAAAGCCATTGAACATTACTAAAAAAGAGCAGTTGATTGCGTTCAGCATCTTCATAGCTCACATAACACTTTGAAAAGTCTTGAATTTAATGGATTTGTCTTAATAATATTTACTGTTTGTATATCCGTCTGCAGCACTTCAGGAAGGGGTGGAGCAAGTTCTTTGGCAGCCCGAGCTTCATGATGCATCATGCATTGCGTCCATATTGCATCAGGATCCACTTATTTAACTTTCAACTGCTATCCGGAAAAATCCCGTTTGCCGACGTATTAGTTGGCGCCGGATCTCACCATCTAGTGGGACAAAAACCTTTGCCATGAGCATGCACTACACTTGCGGGAACAATAACCATAGCCGATGACGCACCCGGAAATGCGAAATAATCCATCAAAAAACTGCGCGGAGGGCGGTTAGTGCTCGGAGACAGCCCACTTTTCAGCACATTGCGCTACCCTAGCCCCGCCTGCTCGCCAGATTTTGGACCGTGCGTTGTCGTTCTCTTTCTCAGCACAGACCCTCCCTATCTTGGGCATCTCCGGCACACACATCCAATTTAGAAAGCACGCGCCGAGCTAACGTATGCGTCCGCCTCGAAACAAATCTTCGCTCCCCTCCCCCGTGGGTGAATGGGCTCGGCCCAGGCAAGTACCAGGCGCACGCGCAAGCGCCTTGAGTAAACATGGCGGCCGACACTCGCCACTTAATGAGCGGCGCGCGTCCTGTCATAACTTTCTGTTTTGGGAGCTAATTGATGAATGGAGCAAGGTACAGCTCCGCCAAGACTTTCCCTGGCGTCATCGAACGTCTTCGGGGACAGTGTGGTTCTGTACAGTCTCCATTGACTTCGCCTTCCAAAACGATTTTTGCTTTTTTCTTTCTCCTCCAGATGTTATAGATTGTTGCCTGGTAAGGTTTGATCAATTGCATTCCATGAATTCTTGATTTTTTTACTCCAGATATTCATAATTTTTGGTATAATTAGATCCAACGCCGCTTCTCGCAATCGTAATTCAGGATTTTTATTCCTCGAACTTCATTCGATTAAACTAAAATAAAATCATTATTTGCTATCGTTTAATCTTTCTACATACGTCGTTGCGTAATTCGTGGTGTGAAATAAAGGTTTATAATAAAATTGCATTTATGATTTTGAAATGCGCTACTCATTTTTAATATCTTATGATATGGCTGTATTATTACTAATATTTATGCATATATTGTCCTTTATATATTTTTAAACAGTCAAATTTTCCGAAAAAAGTTAAAGAAAATTACACATTTTTTGTTTCATGAAGGGTTACCAACAGTTCCGTAAAATTTAAAATGTTCTTATTTTATTTGATATTATTTGTTACGGGTTTCTCTTTTGTCAATGGCTGGGTATACTTAGATGTTATTTTAATGTTGTGAATATGGCAAACAATACGCAAAAATTAATAAAAATAATATATAATGAAAATAAATTATTAAAATATAATTTTAATATATTTCTTCTGTAGTTTTCTTTCCGTTCTCACAATGTTTAAATTGCAAATACTGTCATAAAAAACACGCAAGAATTTTTCCGCATTTTCTCATATTTTGGGTCCTCGAATGCTTTCATTGAAATGAGGTTTCTAAAATAAAATAAAAATATATTTTGACAATTATATATTATTTACAAAAATTCAAATAAAACGTGTAAGCGGAGTTTCTGAAAACAATACAAAATGATATCAAAACTAATATTTTCGAATGTGAATTTTAAGTTAACGAATATATTGGCCTGATAATCGTCATGTAATATGAAAATCTGAAAATACTTCATGCTTTTCTTATTAATTGTCATAAATAAAGTTTTTTTTTAAAATTTAGACCACGATTAACTAGAGACTGTGTACAAAAATAGCCCACAAAAATAGCCTCCAAGAAGAGAGATTCCTATAAACTTGTCTGATTAGTCACGAATGCGATTAAAATTTCTACATATTTTATATAATTATTGCCTAAGAATTGTCTCCAATATGATCTCTTATTTCTTCTTTTCTCATTGCAGGATTAAGAATTTCCTCGTCCATTTAATTTCTTAAGAATGGTAGGAACGTGATATATTGATTCTACCCCATTGATAATTGTTTTAAAAACATACGAATCACATAAAAACAGATTATCACGAAGAGGTATCTTTTTAAATACGTATAGAGTCAGTATTATAAAAACGCACCGCTAATTAATGATTCTATATTCTTAGTTTGATAATAGAAATTCGTTTTTTTTAAATTTTGTTCTCATTCTTATAACCCGTCCCGATATCATTCCCTTATTTTTTAATTTTCATTTTTTACTTGCGTCTTCTACCTTACATAAGATAATTAAGATATTTCTAATTTTAAAATACAATCAAAGCTAATTAATGTATGTTATCGTTTTTATATACTACGTTAGTTTTAGGTTTTATATAAGTTATTTTTAAAACAATATATTAACAATTACAAATAATGCATCAACAATTTAAAAATAATAAAAATACATTAAATCAACATACATGTGAACAATAAAATATCTGGTTGACATATGTGAATATTTTTTCGTTATTTTTGGTAGTTGCAATTTTAAATTATTTTCACACTAAATTTACTAATAGGAAACTAATTTTGACGCATTTTTCCTTGAATAACAACTCCAATAATTTTCGAATGCTATCCCAACCGGCGGATACCGGTTTGATCGGGGAGACAGGTCCACGTCTATGGAATTAGGTGACGTTCTTATATTCTCATATACTCCTACGCCACTCCGTCAGAGAAGCAAAGATGGGATGAGCTTGGAAAGATAATACACGGCGGGCGGACGCATCCACAACGCCATGGAACAAGGGTTAATACGCTTTAACAAGCAGGACTCTAACCACTGCATAGTGTGTAATTTCTGCGATCAAGCTTGAAAAATGTCAATTTTCCTAAGACCTCAGAAGGGTTAGCTGGGGTATTTGCTTGATTTTAAAAGGTCCATAGTACATGAAATGGCATTTTACTTCCTTCTGAATCCCTTGAAGTGGCAGTAAAGCAAGCAATCTTGCGTTGTAAACGGATGGTTCTGTCAGTTGCATTTCACGTGTTGATCATTGTGCATTAACTGGTTCTTATGAATAAGAGCTTTTTTTAACATTTGAATTTCCAACTAAAAATGTGCTTACGTTTCTCTCATGATAGATGAATGGCTTTAGACCTTGTGACATGTATTGCCTATATTACAATTGATGTAATGCTTTTAGCTCTGCCGACTAGAAGACATGCTTAAGTGAACCCTTCAATGCAAGGAAATGTGACTTCTCGGGTGGTTGATGTTATGTCCAACCCTGAGAGACAAGTAGGAGTGCTAACTAAAATCTTTTGTCGAAGCGCGTTCTACGATTCAACTGAAAAAGTGGAGCCAAAATTAGTGCGTCGCCATAAACGCAAATACTCCGGAAGCAGCGTCGTAGAAAACCGCTCAGAAACAAATAAACATAAAAGGATTCCGCTTCGTTTGCGAGAAATTCTAAGTAATGCCAATTACGAAGGAAGGCGATGACTTCCCTCGTAGGAGTTTATCCCTCGGTCTCGAAGTAAATTTAGAAAACCCCTTGAAATATGCACAACACTGAAAGATTTTATTTCTCTTTAAATGTGACTAATTGTATTATTGTGCACAATCACGAACAGTTTATAATGTAAGGTTCAATTGCATGCATTCCCTTCGAGATCAAATAGTTTTTGTGCAAAGAATGAAATGATAAAATGTGTTTGAACAGAAGAAAGCAGTGGATTCTTTTTTATTGAGAGAGACGGAGGGAGAGAAATTTTATTCTACACTTTTCTTCTTCTTGTTTATTAAGACGACTAAAGATTTCAAACCACAGGAATTTTATTATACTTTTAAGGTGGGGTCTGCGTTGTAATGAAAATTGGGGGGAGGGGGGAGGAGGAGATTGTCACCGCAAAATTCACGCTGTTTCTATGTACTGATTCTTTAGTCAGTAACTACACGGTCAAGCTATTTATTTTTATGCTTGATCGATTTCCCTTCGGGCCATTACAGAAGTTATATCAAAATTACCATTTGCAATGTTTCCTTTCACAATTTATATAAATATTTTTAGAGATGTGAAGTAATATTTAAGTAATTAATTTGTATCTTATACGCTAAAATATTACGCTTTAATTAAGAAGAATTTTAAATTAACGAATATAAATAAACATGAAATACAAACCAAATTAAGCGTATGTGTAATGTTCTTTACAGAACTAACACAAAAAATTAAGAAATGCACTGAAAAATGCACCACCGAAAACCCTGATTGAAAGTTATTTGTAAGAAGTTCAGAGTGGTGATGCGTATTATTTATTTAGAGTTTGGTTTTTTCGTCATTACTAGATTGACCATTAACGTCGGTTTAGATTCTATTTGATTGTTTTTTTCATTGACAAGTAGAATGTATTATCGAGAAACACTAACCTTTTTATTGTGAGAAAACCATAGTAGATATAAGGATGCAAAATGTTTCATCCACATGTTAAGAACTAAAAATCTCGGGGAAAAGGAAATCTGCGTTATATCGCATTCTAATGTAATTCTCATATCTCGAGTGAAATAATTTATGAATGTAGTGTTACACGTTATATACTAATACTATGAAAGAATGAACAATAATAATAATAATAATAATAATAATAATGATTATAATAATTTATTATTATTATCATTGACATCAGCAGCAAATACTACTCAAAAGACCGGTGGCTACATAATTTTCCTTCAATTTCTGAGCACATTTGAAACTGGTCATCTGTAGTAGCAAGCATTTCGCTGTAATATTTCTTCGCCAACGACCCAACAGCGGTTAGTATTATTGAAAGTTGTCGTAAGTTAGTAACGGAGGAAATAAAAATAATTGTAAATTACTCTGAATACATCTTTACGAGATTTTAAGTGGTTCATTGTACAAACAAAAATAACCAATTTGGCGACCTCCGACGTGATCTGGAGACACACTAGTGATGGAAGAACTAAATCCAATATATATAATTTCAGGAGGATTAAAATATTTTATTGAAAGGAGGACTTAGCACAGACAACTCCTATGATCGCTTCAATAACGAATAATATTCCTAGTTTTGGGCAAAAAAAACTTCTCAGAGTCATTGAAGGTTTGTTGATGTCGACTCTCGAGGGAGGTCCCTTAGTCAAAGAGCATTGGAGACGCGAACGTCCTTTACCTTCAAGATTACCACTTTAACCGTAAGAGACAGAGCCTGTTTGACGGATTCTCCCCCAAATGGCCCATCACCCATGCGTTCAACAGCAAACCCTAAGCAGACGTTAGCCGTAACCCGAATTTGGCTTTTTCCGCAATCGGAAATAGTATGTTTTTGTTGTTACGTGCCACTACTGCAAAGTATGCAAGTGCACGTAATATGCACCTCAGAAAGCAGTCACGATATTTTGCTGGCCCCCGGCCAAGGTGGCTCAGAGTACCAGCTGATGTAGTGCAGTGCCTCTGACCGGAAGGTCCTAGAATTCTAGTCCCGACGATAGGAGTTTCGACACAAGCCAGTTAGCTAGGTTGAATTCAGCCATTGTCTGAGGAGAATTCTGGCCGTCAGCTCTGTTCGGTAGTTTTCCATGGCTTTTCCAATCACCACTTGGTGGATGCCGGGGAAGTAGCGTAAAAAGGGGCCACGGACATCACACAATATTTCCTTCCTCTTCCTTGTCAAATCTTCATCCCTTACTTACTCACACTTACATGAACTACAGTACTTTGCACTCCGGGATATTAAAGCTTGTCACCGCCATTGGGTTGCCCGGCTGGTTAGAGATACCTGCTTGACGTAAATCTCATTATCCAGTTGGATTGGAACACCGCCACCTCCCGATGTAAAACATTTACAAATATCGGGTATAATAACAGGGCGCTGACGATAGTAGCAATAAAAACGAATTTTTCTCGGGGAAAGATCAACGTCACCTCCATGAACTACACTTACGGGACTACATAATATTAGGGGTGCTCGGAACCAAATAATCCGTAAATCGTTTTTCCAAAGGGAATTTCAGAACAATTTTAAATTTACTTTTTCAAAGAAATTTATTCTCGTATTTTAAATAAATCTTGCCAACATCAGCCCGTGACAGTCAAACACACCACTTGATTGATGATTTCAGGAATAGATAGGTTTGTCTTCGTCGAACTAATGTGCAGTGAAGTAGTACTTTATCATTGACTCTAGTTCGCATTCTTTTTCCAAGATTTATGTTCATGCATTCAGAAGTGATTAAGATTTGTGTGAATGCATTCATAAAAATATATTAATCATATTAGAGTAAGATACACATTTTCATTTACCGTTCATTGCTAATCATTTATCTTTATAAAATTAGGTAGCTTTATCAAAATCTTGAAAATCATAAGATTAAAATCTTGAATTCTTTTCTCAGTAATTTGAAATGCAAATTTGATTTTTAACTTTTTAAAGACACGTGACTCTTTAAAGACCAGAAGCCTAAACTGATAAGTTAATAAATTAATTTTCTTCTTAGTCAAAACAAAAACAATTACATTATCAGCACATGGATATTTTCTTCAAATAATGTCTTACGATTAATTTTTACATTTTTAAACAAAATACTTCTCCCGATACAGTCTTACATTCAGCTAATTTTGGCTCAAATCAAAGCCTTTGAGAGTAACATTCACAGAAACGAACTTGTTACTGCAGTAGTCGCCCGCGCATCTTTGAAGGAACCGCCAAGAGAGGGTACAAACGCCGCTCAAGAGAGGCAGGCACATCGGCGCCGTCTCGCTCAGCTAAACACCGCGAGCGCGTAATCGTCTGAACGCCAGGGCTTGCCAGCCCCAGCCCCAGCCCCGGCCCCGGTGGGGTATAAAGTACTGATGGCATCCTGAGGGGCCCGAACTGTTGATTGAACCGGTAGTCCGATTACTTTTCAGACTGATTTGTTGAATCATGGTTGAATCGTTCTCCAGTTGTGCCGGTATCTGTGCTGTGATTGGTGGAACGCAGTTATCTAGGCGGCTCTTTCAAAATCTCGAGAAAATGAAAATTAATGAATAATGTAAGTAATCATAAAAGTTTTAGCACACAAATGTTTAGATACCATCTTAATATGCATTTATGAATCATCTAAATCATAAATAATATCATATTTAATTTCAATCTGCCCAATTAATCCGAAGTTCCCTTTAAAATGAATAAATAATAAATGCATGGAAGAAGTATAATTCCTTATGGAATATCTTTGAAGTGAGGTGTTACTTTTAAAAAATTGCATTAATTTGTGGTTTATATATTTTAAATGTACATTAAACAATACAGCCATAATTGGTTGGTGAATTCTTCAATATACAACACTTTAGGAAGTTGCACAAATGATTCTTCATAGAGGTTCGCTCTTACGACACGTAAGTCACGAGGTCGATTTCGAGTCACTATTCACTAGCGCCACCGCAGAGCAGACGTAACATCGAAGAACTACATGGATGATGGACCGATTCACTCGGTGAAACCGGTGCAACTGTACCAATCATCGATTGGAAATGCGGTGGCAATGTAGACTGGAAAATAACACTCAGACGGTATTTTCACAAAGAAAATCCAATAAAATAAATGCTTTATTATGACGACTAAATACTTACCAAAACGTTAGCACATTAGCGCTGCAAATTCGTGTACGGGAGAAGGGCGAACTACAAAGTAATCGTTGGGCAAACGATTACAACCAATTCCAACGGCTGGAAAAGTGGGAAAGAAACGTTGATTCATCCAATCGCTCGTTGCCAACACTAGTATAAAGCGGCGCCAAGCGAGCAGAGGGTCAGTGAGCGCCTCCCGGCAGTAGAGTGTACTATTCGTACAGTGTTATAGTGATCAGTGACTACGAAGTGGCTAGTGAAACTGACTGTCTCTCTCCTGGACTTGGAAATCGACAACCACTGCAGTGAATTTTCGACATCATCTTGGTTGACTGCGATTTCGGCTTTTCTTAGTACATCTATTAGAACATTGTTGAACTCGCTTGTTAATGGTTACTCTGTACCTGTAGAAGATTGTAAGA
Organism: Gryllus bimaculatus; assembly: GCA_017312745.1. NCBI lineage: Eukaryota > Metazoa > Arthropoda > Insecta > Orthoptera > Gryllidae > Gryllus > Gryllus bimaculatus. The sequence goes on along the minus strand of BOPP01000149.1, from coordinate 2,337,977 downwards.
AACCTGTTTTTATGAAAGTACGTTTTTTGGACATAACAGTTACATTGTTTTATTTCTGAATAAAATCTCTTGCAAACTACCCCTCTTAATTAATTTATTCAATCATTACAAATTTACAAATTTTCTTTCAATTACTATTTTTAATTAATTAAGATTAATTAATATTAAAGAACAGCGAAACCTCGTCCTAAATGGAAATTTCCTTTGAAAAATTAGGAGCAGTTTTTAAGAAAATAGCATTTAAGCTTTTCTGTAAATTCGAAATTTTATCCTCTTTTCACAGAAAAGTATTAAGGTTTGGAAAACGTAATTTCAAGCACATCCAGTCACAAATGCAATAATGTTTACAAATCGGTGAAAATGTCCATACTCAAGACGTGAGAGATCTTTCAAAACAATTGCATTTGTGTAATTTGGGGGGGGGAATGAATACAGCATAATTAATTCTAGGTTATCTTAAACAGTGTAATTAGCACTTTCTATTGGAAAAGTTTGAAGAAAACATTTAGAGCTATTTTTGAGAAAAAAGCGTTTGAGCGTTTCTGAAAATGCAATATTTTGATCTCATTTTCACTGAAAACTGTTGAGTTTTCAAGAAACTTCATGTGGCATTATTTAAGGCATGTGTACTCATAAATGAATGAATGAATGTAAAGAAATTGCTGCTATTACACATGTGAGAGACAAGTCCAAAAATTTCAATTTTGTAATTTTTGAAAAAACAGAGGAATAGAGCAATATAACGTTTATGTCATCTCGTAGAGTACATTAGAATTATTTTTACAAAACGTTTAAAAAAATTGAATCTGTTTTTGAAAAAAAGTCTTGTTTTTGTAATTTTTTAAAATTTGGAAATATTGCACGTAATGTTGCGCAAAACTACTAAAAGTTTTAAAAAATGTACATGACATTAAAGAAAGAACTTTCTATCCAGAACAAATTTTATTTAAAGGAAAAATATGTCTTCAATTTTGTAGTTGTATAAAGGGGCCTGAAAAAGGTTTTCGAAAAAAGAAAATTTGTAAAATTAGAGATAAACTTGAAAATCGAGCCTAAGCCACCTTTAAAAGTGTTTTTCACCCTATTTTTAGAAACAAATTGGAGCGATTTTTGAAAAAAATCTTGAAAAATGTTCGGGGAGCTTCATGTAAAGTACTCCCAAATTTTAAAGATTTTTTTTTCAAAATCTCAAAACTTTGACTCGAGTCATATGGACAGCGGTTTCTTCAATTTCGAAAAAAATTAGCATGGTTTAGGACCTAGTAGTGTTCATAGGCGGCCGTTCTGAAAAGAATTACATTTTCGGTATCAGAAGACTCCGTTTCCGTTAAAATATAGAAATCGATTTTCCGCAACATTACATAACTTTCCTTACACTACGTATAGTTAGGACGGGAAAGTTAAAAGAGCAAAATTTTCAGCATTTTTTGATAAAATCTGTTTTTACTTGCCCTTTATCTCGCACGTCATGTCAAGCGGAAACTACATGTATTTTCACTATATTGTTCATGATATTTTTTTAAAGATATCTTTGAAGAACGCATTTCACTTAGAAAGCTTCAGTAACAGTACGTAATTTTATATTCCAATTTCTGTCCTTAGAAACGTATCTCTGCCATCACTTATATAACTTTCTAAATCGTAGTGCACGAGGTCCAAAATTTCTTTTCAAGCTATTTTATAAACAAAACATTCTTCCGATTCATCATCATAACTTATTACATCGATTCAGTTACTACTATTACAAAATCCAAATAAATGAACGTAAAATGGCACGTGATAAACTAAACGTAACATGCAAGCCGGGTTTTGTGAAAGTCAAAGAATTTTCTAAAGCTAGAACATGAGTTGGGGTCTTCAGAACTTGAACTAGAGAATGGGTAACTTCTAAGTATTCTCCATATTCTCACTTGTCGACTACGGAAGTCTAGTTCAACTTCATGAGATTCAACAGAATCTCACAGTTATACGAATTTTTTGAATCTTCTGAAATTTCCTCTACAATGAAGATGACAAATACAACCCCTGATTTTATTTACTACACCTGGATTCTAGTAAATAAATTAGTGTTCATGAAAAAACCTTCAAGATGCACAAAACGCTATTTGTATAAACTTTCTTTAAAGGAATCTTCAAATGATATTTAATATCTATTATTAACGAAGCATTGTAATATTTTAACAAACTAGTCATTCTTTCTTTCTACTTTCCAATGTACCCTTAGAGATATCGCAATTGTTATTTTTTTCCCGAGAACAATAGGTACTTAAAATTTTATAAAATTTCACTATACCCAAAAGACAATAATGTATGCAAAACTTTACCATCTCCCTTTGTATTTCGAAAATATTCCTTTCTAATGAACGTACATATTTTTGTGATGAATTCCTCCAGGTCATATAACACCTAGAAAAATCTACCATCAGCGTGTCTGATATACTGTTCGAATAAATAAATATTTATGCTGCACAAATAACAAAAACTATTGGAATTCGTCTGTTTGCGTCGAAAATGTTCGTTTTGGAATACTCTTTGGACTTCCCGCGTAAGTCCAATACGCTGTGATACCCGAAAACAAGCACCGCAGTGCCATGAGTCTGCCATGAGTGGTCGGCAGCTGAAAGCCTGGCGCAGCCGTGCCCCGAAGTTTGTAGTTAGAATCGTCCGGGTTTACCGCCGCCCCCACGCTTCCACGCAGCCTAACAGCAGAGCAGCTGATCTGAGTATTTGTATGGCACGATCGGATGCTGCATAGAAGCCTAGGTAATGTGAGGGATTTTGTGATGGAAATTAAAAATTTGCAATTAGAAGAATACGGACAAAAGTTGAATTAGGAAAAAAGACAATGGGGAGTAAAAAATATAAATTAGGAAGAAATGTACTAACGGACCGTTAATGTTTTAATGGACATTATTCTTCATGAAGTCGTAGGCTTCCGCGACCAATCATGTGGGTGATCTGGGCTGTCCGGGTGACGCCGCGTCGAAGGCTGAGTTGCCGACGTTTCGACCATCCTGTCGTGGTCTTCCATTACCAGCCCATTAACAGCCCTGAGGAAGACCACGACAGGATGGTCGAAACGTCGACAACTCAGCCATCGACGCGGCGTCACCCGGACAGCCCAGATCACCCATTATTCTTCATGGTTTACACATGTACTTAGCACTGTTCAGGACCGGCGGAAGATGTCGGTACGGTGGGTAGTATCACCCACGCAAAAATATTCCACGTGGGGAAATATCCACCTGGAATTTTTGACAAATATTGGGAATAAATGCAATTTAACACTGTTATTACCGCTATCAACCTGGTGGAAAAATTATTTCCGAAATCGATCAAAAACATAATTTAATATTCAAATATTTATTTCCAGGCGTATCGACTAGAGAGCGATAAGAGCATAAGAATTGAGCATCCACAAAAGATATTCGCCGAGTTTGCGTAGAATCGTATATATTATTCGTGAAAATGAGTAGTGTATGGGTCTTGTTGCCGAGTATTTGTACGTTTTGCTTTTGCTTATGATCATTTCAGGCTCATCGTGCTCAAACGAGAGGTTTTCTGAGCTACGCCGTGTAACCAATTACTTGCGTTCGACGATGCTGCAAAATCGAGAGTGCAATATAGCGATATTGCACTCGAACCCAGAGCTAGTTGAAGATCGATATCGAAACTGATGGATGAATTTATTTCTAAAAAATTCCAAAGAGTGCCAGTTTTCGCACAGTGACATCGATTACCAATTAAGCCGTAAATATCTGATTCTTGCGAACTATTTTAAGGCGAGTTTGCGCGGAACGTTTTTGTATGGCTAATTGCAAAAATTATTATTTCTAAGTTTGTTGAATTGTGAAATAATTGAGGAATCCATTGCCCGCAATCATCAAAATAGGTGGATTTAATTTTCTTACGCTAAGTTCATGTGTACATAAATATATACATTAACTAGCCAAATACTTGGCGTTGCCCGTTATTTTTATTTTCAATCCTTGTCTCTGTCTCCCCGTCTCTCTCTCTCTCTATCACTCTTTCTTTTACGCCCGTTTCTCTCTCTCTGTCTCAGTCACTCTCTGTATCTCTCGGTCTCTCGCGCGCGTTCATACGGTTCTCCGTGACCTTGCCCTGCGTCACATGGCAACGCTCCCCAGCAATGAAGTCCAGGGAAATTGTATTAAAATGAAGCACAATTTTGTTCTGCAGCACCATCTAGTAGAGTTACACCAAAATTAACCGCACATAAACCTGGGAGAAGAACACGTAGATGTACCAACTTTCATTGGTGTCGGGATTTACCGCTTTTATATATAACAACATCCATTTTTGTATATACATAAATGAAAAATTCATTCAGTAACATACAATATTGAACATCAATTTATGCCGTTAACATCAGCGTATTGCAAAGCAAATTGTAAGATTGAAGGAATTATTACATTAAATTCCTTGCTTCTAACACAACATCAGTTATTTAAACAAGATGTGTTTGTAATATCTTAACGCAGTGAGAACTAATACTTTTTATAAAACTGATATGAAGTTTATAGATTCAAAAACACATGACAGAATAATGATTATCTTTGAACACGTCTGTATGTCAGAATACACTTGCACAAGTCTGTATGTCAGAATGAACACCTAGGATTCCGCGGTCGGTATCAATATATATTTGAAGTGCGCGAAATGCGCAGAGAAGGTCGCGGTTTCCCACACGCAAGAATCCCCGCTTTCTATCTCGCTTTATAGGAAAGAAAAATACAAAAAAGGCACGCCTTTATCTCGCCATTGGTTCGAAATGAGTTAACTTTATCTTACGTCAATCGATATTTATGTTATTTACATTAAGCACGCAGTACAAGTACACTCAAATATCAATAATCATTGACCTTTACTTGTACATTTCTTGTATTGATTTTGTTGTATTCTTTGTGTATCTTTTCTTTTTATATAAACATTTACAGTGAATATTCCACCAGCACTAGAATAATACACCCAAACACGCAAATAAACATCACGAAAGTTTAGGATTTGTCACGGCCGGGCGGTACCACGCCTATGGGAGATACCTAGTAGGGAGGGGAAAATCCCAGCCACTCTACGATGGTTGGCGCCGGATCTCGACATCCAGTCAGAGATCAGCGCGACCTCCCGCGATAAGATAAAACGTGCATCACACTCACGGATCAGATGACTCGCCCGGCGTCACTAATCAATGAAAGCTTAGAAAAGTTCGCGATTGTAACCACGCACAATAAAATTTCGACTAAATAAAATTAAACGCGTAATGTAGTGCTCCGCTTTTATGGCATCTTGCGAAATCAAATTCCCCTTCGACCGATTGCAGAAAGAATTTTCGGTCCGCCTCCAGAAACCGACGAAGAAACTGCCCTCTCTGGCACTCGAGAATTCCGGAGCGGCGCTGATTTCCTTCCGCCCAGATGTGTCTCCAGCCACCCCGGCCCTGGGGGCTTCCGCGCGGATTCTACATCGCACCGAATCACTTCCCGGCCCGAGGATCCCTCTCACTTAATTTGCCTTACCCCCCCCCCCAACCCCACGCTCTACTCGCCCCCTCTGCGTTCCGGAGAGAGAGAGAGAGAGGGGGGGGGGAGAAGGGAGGGTTAGAATCGACCTCCCCCCGACGGCCGCCTCGCCCTGCGGGCCTTATGCACTGGATCTCCATTATTCCACTCCACTTAGCGCATCGATACGAAGACGCCAGCGGAAGGACAGCGGGGGTGGAGGAGGCACCTTCGGGCCGCACAAGAAGCGCAAGTGTCAAAACCGAACCGAGGGGCCGCATGTGGCCCGTGTTGTTCACGAGCTAGCTGGTTGAGTCCAGCGAGATACATGTTGTGGTGAGTTATCGTTGGCATTTCTAATGAAATAATTATATGCGTCGCCATTGCCAACAATATTATTTATTAAAATATCAGCTTTCGATGGCTTAGCCATCATCATCAGTTTTCTGCTGTACGTAGTCGTTTTTGTGGCTTCCGTACAGCAGAAAACTGATGATGATGGTTAAGCCATCGAAAGCTGCTCTTTTAGTAAATATTGTTGGCAATGACGACGCATATAATTATTTCATGAGTGCAGCGAACACTTTGTTTCGCTGTAATACATACTACCGCAGTAAGACCCATTAAGAGCACGCAACGGGAACGGTTGGCATTTGAACCGGAGATTTTAAAACGGGAATAAGTCATCTTTTTCGTAAAAAGTGTTGAGATACTGCGGTGTACCAAACTGCAGGTGATTTACGAAGAGAAAACGAAATTAAATGCAATGAAAATACCGTTTAGTTTCTCACGTTCATCTGCGAGAATTAAGGCGCGCATTTTAAAGATGATTGATGATATTTGATCAAATATCTATAGAACGGTAACCTCTAAACCTACCAAAAATGTTAATCCCTGATCGTCTGCTAGTGTCAGATGAAGTAATTAAGTTAGAAACTAGCATCACTTAAACACCGTCACAAAACTATTTTGGCGATATCTATCACCTGGAAGCTCAGAAAGTGAAAAATCACTTATTTCAACACTTCTCCTACCTTTACGACTATTTACCACGATTAAGGCCTTTATATCGAATTTAAACATCAAATAATCACAATTGGTTAATGTTTCGAGATGACATTTATCAATTAATATATGAAAAATAAATTAAATAAGAGGAATGTAGTTTCAATACCACTAATCTCACAATTTTTCTGCAGATATCAAAACACTTTTTAACTGTTTTCTTTCTAATTCGATAATTTACTCTGAATTTCAACGATTAATTTGCATTAAAAATTCAGGTTTCCTTTTACAGTCTTTTAGTAAACTGTTACAAACGTATTATTGGCATTTGAAATACAGATATCGGTACGTTTGAAGTAACTGACTGGACACTTTTGAATTTGGTCTCTTTGAAAAGAATATGGAATTCGTTCCTTTACACGCTATGAAAAGTATACATTTCTCATTTTAACAGACGCCGTTGTTCGTCACTATTTTATTCGTTGAGGATCCCAGAATTACTTTCAGCAGTTAGATGGGATGCACAATGTTTACACTGACAAGTTATTATAAAAGTGCATCATGCTTCTTTTATTAATCTTTTAAACCAAATTGAAACGACCGATTTTTTGCTTAGTTTAACATTGATTTTGATTTTCACGACGTTTTAACGAATTTGGGGTATTTACTAGGCTGTCCGGGTGACGCCACGTCCGTGGCGAAGGTGCCGACGTTTCGGTCGCCATTCTGCGACCTTCCTCAGGGCGTACGCCTAGTAAATTCTGACTCCGGCCGCGAAAGCCTACGCTCTCAAGTTTGGGGTATTTCTAGACGACTGAATAAGTAAAAATGCTCCTCAAGAAAACCTTTTTCTCTCAAAAAGTAGCACGCACTTCTCAACAACGGATAAAATACTTCCGAATAGCTCGTTATTAAATACTTATTTTTATCTTCACAAATACTGCTATAACTTAGTGTGGTATATATAGTAGAACAATAGTTATTTCCTTACGAAGAATAACAAAAAGTTGCAGTTCCACAACGCAACATGTGAATAGCAACTATTTATTAGTAGACAGCATCTTCCTTAGAACCTTTTAGTCACATGACGTTAGCTGTGTCGTATGTCGTAAATCATTTGATCATTCAGTCGGTTTGCTTAGTATGAGAATAGGTGGAATAAAAGAACGAAAAAGTTGCATTTTGCTGTCAAAAGAGAAACCGTTTACACGCTCACACTTTCACGCAATACTCTACCTACATGTCGGGAGAACATTCTAGAGCTTAATGCTTGGCCCCGCTGGGTCGGAGCCCAGCTGGTGGGAGATATCTTGTTGGGGACGCCCGGCAAGCCTACGTGTAAATCGGCTCCGGATTTTGCCAACCAGCTGGGGAAGATCACTACCACCTCCCATAATGAAATGCTACACACTTACGGGGATGATGACCACTGCAGTTAACGCGCTCAGAAATTATATTGAATTGAATTGAATTGGCCTTATTTTACGTGGCGAGACTCGGGCCATCAGGCCCGCTCTTCCGTCTGACCACGCAAATTTCGCTACGCTCCTTTCACCAACTAGGAGAGAAAGGAGGTATTTCTTGGGCGAGAAACAGGCGATTTGAATTTAGCTCAGAGGCGTCATTTAGGCTTGAGGATCTTTTACATGCAAGTAAATCTACGAGCATGGGTCAGCCGGCTTTACTTCCCCTCCGAAGGAAGGCGTACGAACGATTTTTTCGCCCTTAAAAATTCACGGCTTCGATCGGGTTAGAACCCGCCAATTTATATCAATCAAGCAAAGTAATTGAGAACGACTGTGGTATTATATCTACCTGGAATGGCTCGCACTGAGTTTATGTAACAGTCACCGGAAGAGGGCCTCCATAATTTGAGAAGTCGAAACGTTGAGAAAGTGATTTTGAAACGTATGCCATTTATCTGGCATCACGATTTATCGTCTTCGTCTCTTGTCATTTAACTAATGATTTTATATAGTTAAAAACACTGAAAGTGTTACGATAGAAAGTGTCTAGCAAGATTCGTAGAATAATTACGGCAATTTGTTCGTTTTGTCAGTAACAGGTGTCAATAATGTTGAACAGCAAGCAAAATGGTCGTTTCTAAATTCCGCATATTTATCTAAACAATTAGGGTTCAGGTAGTTCTCATCACCCAACATTTTACACATAGCCGAGGTGCTCTTTGGGACAAATGTTGCAAAATGTCATTCACTAATAAGAAACATTTTAGTAAGGCTCACGGTTATTGTCGCGGCTATATGCGGCAGTTCAAAAAACTCGCCGAGACAACGGCGCGAAAAAGCGTCCCCGACGTTTGTTGGGGCGGCGTACAGAAAAAAGGCAAAGGCGCCGGCCAATTGGAAACGAGCGCCCAGTGGGGGCAGCGGCAGCCGAGCAGCGAGCCTATTTGGGGACCGGGAATAAAGCCGGGCACCGCCATTAGAGCAGGAGGCAGTGTATGCGAGAAGTATAGCGAGTCTACGAGAGTCATTGAAGTTTTCAGATACTGGTTGCAACCTGGCATTGTACTGGATATATGTCGATTGTGCTACACATTGTATGCCTCTTGGTTTAACGTGAATTTTGGCTTCGTTTGTATATTCTACCGTTTGTAAGTCTGTGGGCTGCATAAAACGTATTGATGTTACATTTTGTTTTCCTGGATACCACAGAAAGAACAATAATAATTTATTATTATTACTGTTGTGTCCTGGAAACAAAATGTAACATCACGTTTTATTCAGCCTATATATATATATATATATATATATATATATATATATATATATAATATTAATAATATAATAATATTTTAATCGCCTTCTATTTCATACGATCATTACAGGGACATTGAAAAACTTAGAACTTCTAATTGTTCATGCTTAAAGTAAGAATCTGTGAAATACAGATAGGGAATCTGTGTAATGTAGTAGCATAGTGACCTTTGCATAATGCTTTAGAGAATCTCTAATCTAAATAAGACGTCCGGACATTTATTTATTTATTTATTTATTTACCTCACACGATTATCAGTTAAGAGTATCGTAACGAAATGAGTGCTCGTGCGCAAAAGGTTTTTCCAGGGCCTCTTTATGAAAGAATATAGAAAACACAAGCATTATTACTTTAAATGATAAAAATACAAATTCATATTTATCAATCTATTACATAAGATAGCAAGCTTCAAATCTAAACAACAACAATAATCGAAAGACAATTGACGTATTTATTGTAAATGATAAAGTGATAACAAAAAGCGAAAAATCTGCCTTAATTATTTAATTTTATGAAATTAAGACTATTGTAAAACGTGAATGAATTTCTTACCTTTATTCATTTAGAAAGAGGGTTACATAAGTTTCCGAAGTGGGAAAAATCGTTCTTTTGCAATGTGCTGTTTTTTAACCTTTTAATGCATCAATTACTGCAAAGTATCAAAGAAAGTATCAAGTAATTATTACTTATTACAATCGCATAACCTTCCTAAAAAATGGCTCTCTTTACCTGGGCCCGCCCACATTGGGCGTCGTGTGGACCGTTAGGCCACTGGCAGTAAACAACTGAGTATTCAACGTTTCCTGCCATCTAAACCCAAAAGACCACTCTTTTGACCGTATAATAAATTTTAGAATACTCCAGGAAATAAAGGCTACAGGAAGAACGTATTACAAAAATTTGGAAGTTTCAAAAACCGAAAACTAATAGGCTCCAACGAACAATCTCACACAAAATGCAGCCCATTTTAAAACGTTTCATTGACTGTTCATTGACACTTGACACATTGACACTCTGGTACTTACTCTCTCCAACTCCCCTTAGAAAAAAATTCTCAAATATAAATTCGTTGTGAGTTGCTTTCATCTTATCGCTTTATATCTAAATCCACAATATTTGGGTAGGTTATCTAAACTCACAATACTGCATGTACTTCAATTTACTTAATTTTGTTTCGGTGATTTTTTAATAATGTATAATCAGTATACAAGATTTGCTTAGTTTCTTAAATGTAGTGCCGATGATGAAAAATTGTTATCAAAACATGACTGGCTCTCTGACATTAAAATATAATTCAAACAAATGGTTGTATCCTTGTTTGCTATGGATTACAACAATACGCTGCTGCCACCACGGAATACATTTTTAACATTTAAGAACTAATGACATATTTGGCTATGAAACGTATTTAGGAATATCTCACAAGCATTTTCTGCTAGTTTATACTGCCTATAGCCGTCCATGCACCGGCGAACGTGTTATCAGGGCAGAATTTTGTGAACGAACTCTAAATTGTCTCTCTTAAATGTCCCATGGGAATCATGCAGGGCGATCTGGGTCGCTAAATCATTCGTGAAAATTGTACATAATGCTCTTCAACCCAGTCGTGAAATAATTGTGGTGGTCACATAGTGCACTGTCCTCCGTAAAAATGTCGTCATTGTTTAGGAACATCAAGTCCTCAAGTGGCTGCAATCACCAAGTAGCTGAACATAACCACGTCCAGAGTATGATCAGTTCAGTGGGACTAGTTCATTCCACGTAAAAGCAGCACACCACAGCATTAATGAGCCATCACCAGCTTCCACGATGTCTCGGTGACAGCTTGGGTCAATAGCTTCCTGGAGGATGCGCCACCATCTAACCCTACCATCAATCCTTACCAAATGAAATCGTTACTCAACTAAGCCACGGTTTCCCGGTCGTCTATGAGCCAATCGATATGGTTACGGCCCTTCACTTTACTGGAACCTTCATCGTATGTAGCACATTGATTTCATTGGTTATTTCATGCAGTGTTGCTCGTCTGTTAGCACTGTTAACTCTTCGCAAACATCACTGCTCTCGGCCATTTAATGAAGACCATCCGCCACTGAGTTGCCCACGGTGAGAGGTAATTCCTGAAGTAATTCCTGAAGGTAATTACTTCCGTGGGCGCTCTCTGGACCCTGTGGATTTCGGAATAATGCACACCCTAACGATTTCGGAAACTACGCGTCTAGCTGCAACTACCATTCTGCGACACAAGTCTTTAATTTCCGTCGTGCAGCCATAATCACGTCAGAAATCTTTTCACATATATTGAACATTTCTGTACTTGCTGTCTTTTCCGCGAGAACATAAGCTTTTTTTGCTAGTTAACCTTATACTATGATTCTTTAATAGCACGTCTATCTATACCAACAGAAACTAAAATACGTTCGCAACATGTTTATGGGCAGGCTATAAGAGAACTCCGCAGTTTCTACAAAGCGATTACTCACGGCGGAGGTTCGAGAGTTTCAATTATTATTTGTAAATATCCCATGCGTTGAGTCGAAATATTATAACGAAGGTTTCAGAAGGATTCAGATTAGCATATTCGTTTTGAAATTCCATTGTGAAAATTCAGCCTCTTTCAATCTGAGGGTGTTGATACCCCTGAAAAGGCTTTCCAAGATCGATATGATTGGAATAAAATTGTTTGCCGATACGTCAGTAAGGGTTTATTTGTAACAGAAGTTAGGTTCCATCTTCTGAAATGTTGCCTCAGTTTTCCTGTCACGCGTCACGAGTAAATTTCAGCCTTTTACTCAAAATACCTGTCATGAATACCCATTGCAAAAGCATCTCTCTCAAGGGAGAAATCGTTCTTTATGTTTGAAAGTTAACTTCCAATTGCACTCAGAAATGTTGGGTTTTTCGTCCATACGAATGGTTATTGTTAGACAACCGAAAGCATCAGCACCTTAATTGTTTTCCTCTCAAATTAGTTTATTATTTTAAGTTAGCATCTGAATCGTGGAATGTGTATTAATTATTTATTGTTGAACACATTCTCGGGAATATATTTTAATCACGGCCTCAGTGAAAAATCGAAGATATAAAAATCCAAGCTTGTTGCTTGCACTTGCGCAAATAATATGGGCATAGTACGATGCAAATGTGCGTATGTATGTGGCGTATATACGATTTTGTGTGTTTATGTTGCCTCAAGCGCCACTTAAACAGAAGCTCTACGTAACCCTCCGCAACCTCAAGTACTACTCGCGTCTTCGCTGAATATTCTACCCATCTGAAGTTTTCCCAAGACAGTGTCGTAGCGATTGCATGCCCAAACTTGAGGAAGAACGTTTTAACAATAGGATAGTTGATAACCATGATCAAACCCATACTCGCGAGGAAGCCTTTTTGCTATTCAACATTTTGCAGAGCGCAGCACAAAACGTGATTAACTACTTCATGGACAGAGACGAGTAAAGTGTAATATAATGCAATAGCGAAGCATCTCCGGGATCACTTGTGGCGTCGTTAACACGAGGGCCAGAACCGTTAGGTTGGTGAAAGTACGCTGCGAGGGAGGAAGGTGTTAAGCCTGAACATCCGGGAGTTTGCGCTCGGGCGGTTGACTCATGTAGAGCCGCAGAGCCACAAAAATACCGTTGGCTGTAAACTCCGAGGATGCTAGCTAGCGTGCCTCAACCGGAAGCAGGCAGCCAACCTGAGAATTCTGTGTGTGGGCGTAAACCAAAGGCTGGCCTGCGAGCCTCGCGCCAGTGCGAGTCTATCTATGGAACAGTGGTGGGGGTGTCAGCCTCAACTATTTAACGCGGCGCCATCTGCGCCCGCGTTCTCATTCAGTTTGCATCGGGTAGCTTGTACGTGTATGTACAAGGAGGGTGTAGGAGTGAGGGCGAGATGTCCGGAGAGTAAGGGCCAGACAATCTCACGTGCTGTAGGCACACGGTCGCCACGACCGGGTTAACTTTTGGCGTCAGGCCATGTGACGGTAATTGTCACGGGACAGAGGTCCGACGGCGCGCATCACGCGTGGCTTGTAGTTTCTGCGGTAAAGCAGTGTTCCGAAAGGAAAAGGTTGCCGGAGTGTTTTAATATTAGCAATTCATTGTAACTTGTACATAATCTTTGAATATATTATTTTTATTTTGTTATTGAAATTTATTTCTTATTTCACTACGTCACACACTAGAACATACGAAAGCACGTTAAGAAACGCGACATTCCTCGAATATTATTACATGCATCTACAAGATAGCTTGCGTGCATGACGTTGCCCGGGATTTGCATAACGATGCTTCACACTAACACCAAAAATAACCCTTTGTTCACAAGTTGAGGGGCAGTATAATGAAATTTACAATTTTTATTGAAAATATGTTCAATCTGTTAGTACTCTTATCAAACAGAATTGCCACGCGTTTCCCGGATATTTATTTATCCCAGTAATCTATTAGACAGGAAAAGGAATTCTTTCTATTCCCATCTTGTTTCGCCTAAATCTATCTATTCAAGTGTATTTCTGCCTAAAGTGCAAGAGGTTCACTGCTGGGCGGTCGCGGGCAGTTGTGTTCCCTCATAATGCCCAACTGTCATTTTGACTGTTTTAAAGTTTTAGTTGCCTTTTATGTCTATATCCATTGATTTATTATTTATATTTTGTGACATTCAATATTTGAAGATATTCTATAAAATGCCAAAATATAATTCTTTTAGACAACTTAGTTTTCGAGATAATAGCTAATTCTTCACGGTTTACCTTAAACCACGAGTAGCAGTAAATGTGACTGATCTTTTTAAATGCGATTAGTACAACTACAAATGGCACAAGCTTTCACAGTCAAATTTTCATACAGACGCTGGACTCCGAAGTATTTTATAACATCATCGAATTATGAGCAATCGAATTTGCTGAACCTAATGAAGAACGTCCCGCGCCACTGCTATATACTTCAAATATTCCAAGTACGCATCTTTTTTTAAGTTTATTATAGTCGTATCAAAAACGGAGGTCATTAGCGATTACTTTAAATACAATTTTTAACATTAATATGTTAACTTTATAGAATATATAAATGTGGAGACAGGCATTATATGTATTTTTTTATGCTACAGTATTAAGTTTCAAGTATCCATATGAGAATGGCAGTTTCAATTAGATTTCTTTGAAAATATTGCTCTCTTTACAGAATTTTAATTCGTTGAATGATAATAATAATGTATTCGTTGGACGATAACATCAAGTCAGGGGTTTGCTCTCCTTCTAGGTATGTGTATCTACTGTACTGAAACACGGAGTTAAAATATGTTGAAAGTTAAGAAGGGTGTCCCAGAGCTGGCAGGTGGGTGGGGAATTTTCAGTTAACAAATGTTGATGACCTACAATAATTTGTTTGTTCATATTTTCTTGCATTACGAAATTGATGATGTCTGAACTGAAGCTGTTCTCGATATAAATAATATTGTTGGCAATGACAACGCCAATAATTAATTCATTTTAAATGTCAACGACAACTCTCTGCTTAAGCAGTATAGAAAGAATCCGTCAAGTGTGCTGTTCTGACAGTGAGTCTACATAAATAAGTAAAATTATTTTATAAAATCCAACGTTTAAAAAGCGTTCATTGCCAGGAAATTTGCTTCCTTGGTTAGTAGAGAATTATAAAATGTACTAGTACAGAAAATATAATTCCAGTAAAGTGGAAAAGAGGTTTAATAACTTAGCAAAATTTGCGAAACGTATATGTCGTAAAAGCATTCATTGTATCCACAAGACTCCCAGATCAAGTTCAGGTATGTGCAGCATTCCCGCACGTCTTGTACGTTCGCAGTCCCCTCCCATTGTGCTTTTCGCTGACGCGGACGCCAAAGAGGTTGCGACAGTGCGGAGGCGTACGCGAGTTATCCGCTCCCCCCAACGCGCCAGCGGAGTTGGGGAGGGCGAACAGGGGCTGCGGAGCGGCCTCGCCCCGAGGGGCGGGGAGACAGACACGCAAACAGTGAGCGAAACTTCACAACGACGTAGTGATGGCACATTTTTATCAAAATTAGCGATCTTTTGATGCACCTCCGAAAAGGTTTTGATGCCCATGTCGACCAAAACGGCGATATTTAAAAATCTATGTTTTAAATATAAAACAAATTGCATTTTCTCATCCTGGTTCCATTTTTATTTAGAATACTTAAATGAAATACCTGTTTTATTGTTCTGTTTGATCGGATATAATATGTTAATAATAATGTTTATCGTATGTAGAGAAGGAAGTGAAAAATAAAAAGACACCGTATTTATTTATTTATTTATTTATTTGCATTACGTCGTTTTTTAAAATTCTTGGATCCTTAACCTAAGCCACACAAAAATTGAATTCTGAATACAGAAAGAAATGAGCTTCGAATAGCAAGAGTTGATAAGAAAAAAATCGTTTCGATGTAATAAAATATATTTTCAAGAGTGAATAAGCTACAGATTTGGTATCTTATCGCTCAACGTGTCCTTCTCAAATAATATTCTTCCTGCGCGACATGGAGAACGATAATGTTTATAACTATATTTCCCACAATACTCTAGAAGACGTTCACAAATAATGAAGTTACATTTATGTCCAGAAGCAAAACATAGGGCCAACTGAATATTTGCTTTAATTATCGGAGAAACTGGACAAAAAACCTGATTGAGATGGGGCCATTCACCCATAAGTTTAGGTGGAGCAGAAGTATATTCCTTCACGAAGGACATTAGAGATAAGAAACCAAATCTTTATTTGATTTGCCGTTCAAAATTATTTTATTCCATTGGAGATAATATTTTCTTAACAATTCTTGCTAAAAACGCTCATTTATTTCAGTATTGAGAAACCAACCCCTTAGAACGTCACACAGTTTTTAACTGTTTTTGACGAAAAATAAAATTTCAAAGAATTCTACAAAACTATTTTGAAAGTTTTTTTTTAACTATAATGGGAACTTGTTCAACCGTGCATATCGTTACATCTAGGTCCTGGTCCCAAAGCGGCCGTGTAAGTATATTGTTGCAACATTTTTATTCCTATTTACTTTCTACTTTGCTATAAATTTACTTTGTACATGTAATACATCCATCCGCGGGTGCCTTCAAATTGTAATATGTTTTTGTATAAAAATGATTCCCTTTTGAACTTCATTCAAATGCATTCGGAAAATTTCCCTTTTTGATATCAAGTTATTTTGCACATGGTGTCAATTAAAATGATTGTTCAGGTATTTAACCTCACAAACCTGACGCAGAGTAAATTGTTTCTAGTCAAGAAAGTTCGTCATCTTCACGCATTTTGGCCCAAGAGATCGTAATTAGATTTATGAATATAATAAAAATTACGGTTATTAGAAAAGAATTTACAAGTATCATCTGCCTTAGAAACGAACCTTCGACTAGAGAAGCAATTTTGAATGTATACAAATGCATTCTACTAGAGAAGCAAGTTTTGTCCTTCAATTTTTTTAATTTACAAAAGGTTCGTTTTTAGTTCCGTTTCCCTAAGTAAAACGTTTTGTAGCATTCCTGCCATCGGGATCATATTCTCTCCCAAGGAAATTATACTGATAATATATTTTTGAGGCTAGTGATAAAATATAACATAAATTTTTGGAGTGAGATGTACGCGAAACGGCATACTGTTTGCATCAGTAAAAGTAGATACAAGTGTAATGCCACAACTGAAATACAATCAAATCTTGAAAATCTACCTAAAAATATTTTCGATGATGAAAATGTTGCTGATGTATGGGACTTAATACAAACTTCTCCAATGAGTAATGGAAATAAATGCCCTCAAAGAAATTTATGTTTTGTGCTCAGACTGGATGTAAATGCTAATTACTTTGTATTTAGTGAAGGTCATGCACTGATATAACCAAGAATTATGGAATGACGAAGTGTAAAGATTATTTTTTATTTTTTAAAAAGTTTATTAATGTTATATTTACATCACTCCAGAGTTTGGGTATGTAAAACTTAAGTTAAAGCATATATCACATCTCATTTCACATCTTTTTCTCCTAGCCGTTTAATACTTACATGTACAATTAGCAGTTGCCGCGCTGCATTTTAATTCAATGGAATAACTATATAACATTATTTTCATGATCCTTCTTTGGTTATTTTAAAGTTCTAATAAAAACACAGTTTAGTATAAGATATGGTAATAAAAATGACTCATTTTCGAAAAAAATGATTACACATTACATTAGAAAATAAAAGAATAGCAATATCTCACTAAACTAACGACCTGCGAAATGGCATTCAGGAATGAATGCGAAATAAGCGTAACGATAAATGAACTTCAAAAGTTAGCAATGGCTTAGGTGACTCGGGACATTAGCTGATGTCACTGCAGTTCCTCTGACCGGATGCTCCGAGGATTCGAATATCGACGGCGGCAGGATTTTCTACGCTAGCATGAGAGCTAGGTGGAATTCAGCCGCTGTCTGGAGTAGAATTCTAGCGGCCGGCTGCTCTGATCGGTAGTGTTTCATGGTTTCTACGATCAAGACCAGGCGAATGCCGGGTCAGTATCCTAACAAATGGGCCATGAACAGTGCGATCTTTCCTTATTCTTCGTTGTTCTATCCTCACCCTTTACTTATACACATACACTACATAAACTAAACTGCCACACATGTCTGGAGACCGTCAACGTCTTAAGATGTTGCCCCGATACGTGCTGTGTCCCACTGGTGAGATAACTGGTTGAGAAAACCAGCGTGAAGGTCGTCGCCGGATGTCACCACCCAGCGGGAGAAGAACATTGCCACCTCCCTTGATGAAAAACGAATGATGAATGATGCTCTAACAAGGATAAATGACCATAGCAATTGACGCGCTCGAAACAGTAAATAATCAATAAAAATGTTCTGATCTTTATAAACTGACAATTTCTAGGATTGAAAGCCTAGAAATATTTAAACCGTAAGGCAATGAAAATCAGAGAAATTTTTGTTTTATGTATTTTTATTATTTTCACACCGTCTAATTTCATGTTACAAACTAATATTTGGAATTAATGACTTATTCAGGCGTAACGTAATTATTTAAATCTCCGTGCGTTAGTAAGCGAAATTCCTTCAAGACTTGGAACAATCAGTTCATGAAATATTTGTCTACTGTTCAACGAAGATTTGAAAATTAAAGCACGAATGACTGAACATTTACACAAGTCAAACACTGGAAGACAGTTTTAAAGTATGTTGAACCACATTGGAAAGTCAAGAAAGGTAATGTAGTTGAAAATAAAGCCACCCGACAAAGATTTCAAAAAGCTTTTCAGCAAATTCGTTGTGATGGCAAATCTCTTTCAATTAATTGTAATTGATTACAATAGCAAGCAATATAATTTCATTTAATCTATTAATTGGTTGAAAAGTAACAATAATCGATTAATTAGTATTGAGTAGTTAGTATCGAGTAGTTAGTATCGATTAATTAGATTTAGAGACAATGCAATGCATTTTTTTAAATAATTAAAAGCAAAGAAAGTGAAAAGTAATTGCGAATTAACGTTTTAGCTCCAGCAATAAAATGTAATCGAAATAAACTAAAATACTGTTCATTAATTATTTTACCCTGTGAATTATTACCCAATATTATATTGATTGTTATGAACTGGAATCTCTAATAATGTAAATGGAAAAGCAGTTTATTTGAAAATACTACACTGGCAAGAAGTGAATGGCTCACAGATGCATTATATGGAGCTTTTTGATCAATTTATTAAACGTTCAAGAAAATCCTTACAATTTATTGATTGTTAAAAAGAGTTCAAATTTGTAGGTAATATCACAATAGATTTACTAAAGTTCGAGCAATATTCCAAATTAATATGTAAAGAATTATCAATTTTAGCATTGTCAGTAATGCATTGCATTAACGAACAGATAAACGAGAATAACTTCTTGGTCGAATTGCTGCTGAGCTTCATGGTAAGTTTTATGCTGTATATTGGCTGTCCCTAGTGTTCCATAAAACTTAAAATACCAACTACAACCTTTCTCTTACTTGTGATTACTTCAATCATTTGAAATAACTGTAAAATATATTTGCATTCAAACTACTTGAAAATCTCATTATCAAACTCACCCATAAATTGAAACGATTTTAAATTATCAATATTTAATAATGTAATCTTTGCCGATCCGATGGGCGAGATCGCGGGTTCGAGTACCGCCTCGGGCATGTTGGTTTTGTGTGTCACTGTATATTTGTGCGTGTATTTCATAAATCATCATCATCAGTAATTCACTCCATTCCTGGGGTATCAAAGTGAAATCGACATTAAAATGCTGATTCCCCTTCCTGTAGAAAAAGTAACGTCCACCTCTCACAATAATCAAGTCGGAGCCTCGGCGGGAGGCACTATTGCGTGGCCCTTTGATGGCCTCATCGCGAAAAGAAAGTAACCTTTGGAAGTTCTTATAACAATGTGCTCGACTTTGTGCAAACCAATCTGAAATCGGTTTGCAGTTCTTCACTCTTATATTACTTACTTGAGCCGATATCGCATCCAGTACGGAGTAGGTATTGCTGAAACTTTATTATTTTTAAGGACACAATATAGTTTGTCAGCGGAGTCTGTCTATTAATACCAAGAGTCTGCCTATTTATGCCAATACTTCGAACTTACATATTATTTATTATATATATATATATATAATTACGTATTATTTTAATTAATAATACCATTGAGATATCTGGATGGGTTTAAAAATATATTCACATCACCGTCATAATAGGAATAAATACATAATCCATGCAAAAACACGATCAAATTCACTCACAAAAATTTTGCACTTACTATAGAAGTCTCATTAAAACATGTTGTTATGTATTTAAGAACGGTTTTTAATTTATATTGATTGTTGTGTTACAGGTGCTTCTTGGGCGAATTGCTGCTGAGCGTCATGGTAAGTTCTATGGCTGTCCCTGATGTTCCTTAAGTGATAATGGATACATATTTTCCCAATCAAATAGGTTTACAATAATGATTTACATTGTCGGTTTGTTGATATTGCCTTTTAACAACTATGAAGAAAAATCCTGCATTAAGAAACATTTTACAGGGCATTAAAGTTTCGAAAATTCGACTTCGACTATATCTAGAAATGTGTTGGTGTGTTCTGTAATAATTTGTAGAAATGACTTTGAAGTAATTGCAAAATTGCAAACGTTTGAGCTCTGCTGAAAGTTTTTAATATTTTCTAATTACTCTTTAACGGACGTTGCATATTGCACGCACATTGTAAATCGATTCGTATTCAGGCAATGGTTTTCTTTTCTGACGGGTTTTCTAGCATTAAAATAAGAATGGATCTGTCCAAATACCTACAAGGATTTCAAGGCAATATTATCTCTTAAATTTTTTCTTTGCTTTTCCAATACGTACATTCCAGATTTGACAAGTCATCAAGAACATGGTTACAAGAGGTTTGTTTACTAATTGATATAATTTTTTTAAGTGATACGAGCAGAGAATTGTCGAAAGAAAAAGAGAAATCATTTAAAGAGGAGGAATTACAATTGTCACTTTGCCTCTAGCTGGTCTTAAGGGTAAATAATAATAATAATAATAATAATAATAATAATAATAATAATAATATAAAAACGATAGTCAAAACTAGAAAAAGTTCACGAAGATCAGCACCAAATTTTCCATAAAAGGTTTTTTTATCAAGCTTCACATTAGTCATTGATATTTGCGAAGTTAATTTTCAGTTTAAGTTAAATTATCGTTGCACCTCCGAGAAGTGCATTCACTAGAAAGTAGCTTCTGCCCACTGCGAAGGCAAGCGCTCCAGCGCGCGAGGGGAGGCAGCAAGGAACGTTGCTAATCGCGTCTCGCCTCCGCTGTGTACTTCCTCCACTGCTGGAGGATAATGAGACTTGACCCGCAAGTGCGAAGGCGGCGTGGGTGGATCTTGCACACGACAGTATTATACTACAAACTTGACAAGACGTAAGTAGCTGGAGTAGTAACGGAATGACATAATACATTCAAGAACGTGGTGGAATCATTCCCCACGCCCCCTGCCAGATCTGCTGAGAAAGCGTTAATGTTATGAACAGGAAATTCGATATCCCGTATTCGATTACGTCGGGAAGTTTCGGATACACACTGATGATATACGTAAATTTGTTTTTGATACTGCTCTATATTTTCCCCAATTACTATGGCTAATGTTTAAATATATCAGCTACTTCGAACGAAGAATAATAAAATCACAGGTTATAAACAGCAAAGAAAATATAATAAACAAATATTTCTAAATTTTATTAAGATAGTCTTAATAACACGTTATCTTATGTAGTGTACTTAAAACGGCTATTGCTGATACAAAATTCAATTGTTATTAGTAAAATTTCGCATTTAGGAAATACGAATTTTGCGACTAGTTCGTATTCGTAATCAGTGATCATACGCAGATTTTATTATTTATTTATTCCTTCACGACCCCATGTAAGATTTCCATGTTTACGTCATTTTGGCTTCGTAACATATTTTACCTCTCTTCTTCTCTTTTACATTTTATTACATTTCATTAAATGGTAAAATCTGATTCTTAGTTACAAACTTAACTCTTACTGCCCAAATTAATTTTTTACTATACTGTAAACTATAAGGCGGAAACTTTGTAAGAAGGATACCTGTCATCGTGGACAAAAAATCTCGAAACGCAACGATTTTATACGTGAAATGACATCAAAGGAGGAGACCTATCCAATGCGGAAATAAAAGGTTTTTAGAGAACGAAAAGTGATATTGCCTGGCTAAGACTGACTTTTTTTTAAAATTTCGTGCATTATATTTGGAATGTCATAGTGCGAAGGGTCAAGTCCTGAAAATAGAGAGAATGACCGAGGTTTTCCTTTTATACGAGTATCAGCTGTTGGTGAATCTTTGGTCATCTCTGCGACTGTTTCGCTATGACTCTCTCACTCTTGTGTGTGATTTTCGCGACTTCGTCGCTGTGACTTCTGAATCCGCTTGTTTGTCGTCCACACCCCGTTCAAGTCTTAAAAGCGATCCCATCACCCGACAATAGAAGTCCGGGAATTCCGTCTTGTCATCCTAGCGTAGCACATTATACAAATGCTAAATTTATTTGTAAAATGAGAAATAAATGCGTGTCTCATATTTCTCCTGTTTTGCTATTTTGGTATTTTTATTTTCGGCAATATTTTCATTGATAAATGATGCGTTATTTTCATTACGTTTTTCACTAGCAGAATTATGTCGAAAATACCGTACTTAAGTTAAATGTTGAATATTTGGCAACCCTGCATTTGTCAAAACCTCCATAAGAAGGAAGTTCTTTGAAAGAACCGTCATGTCTATATGTGACTATACATATATGCTGAGTACATAGGTATTCATAATTCTATTATAACAGTATAAGCACGCACAAGCTGTTGCACAATATGTTGCACAAAGGAAACGCAACAAAGTAACTGCATGGACAATGAATGGGAATCGGTAATGAGAATAATTTTATACTAAAAAACTCAATTCTTTGTTCGTACGTCAAATTATATTACATTTTATATAATATGTAATATTTGTGACATTTTAACCTGTTCTTTTTTTGACTAAATATGTTCATTAATGTTATGAAGAATCGAATATTATCATTCTGTTTAGGAATGTGTGCTTTTTAAAGTCCACAACTACCAAGCGGAATTCAGAGAAATGATCAAAATCGTACAATTATGTTTCTATAACACAGATGTAGGCAAGGTATATCCAGCCGGACATGAAACATGAACAAAAATGTACATCACAGATTACGTACATCATAAACATAATCTTTGAACGAATAAAACAGAATTATTAACGAATAAGTATTACTACTTCATAGATAATCATGTAAATATTTATAGTACCAAAAGTGAAATTAGAAACTGATATCCTACTCATATTAGGCAATAACCATCTTAACCCACAAGTCGCATTATATTGCACAGATATGTGAACTTCACCTATTTGAATACGACGGCCCAAGAAGAGCAGTTGTTTTGACAACCTGCTCTTCTTACATAATCAAGTAAACTATTTATAATTTGAAATATCGATAATCTCCTTCACACGTCACGTCTTCAACTTAAAGAAGTGTGGCCATACGCATGTAGCTCTGACACTAGCTGACTAATTGAAACCAGTTCTAACTTTATTTACTTTACTTGTAAAAGTTAGAAGTTCACAACTGTGACCTTTTCATAATCGATAGCCAAAAAAAAATATACCAATTTTTTAAGGATCGTGAATCTTTCTTTTTCGACCTAGAAAAGGAATTATGTATCAAGAAAATTTCCAAGCATAAATACATATATTCTTAAACAAACCAACCCAGAAATTATTCTTTGTACAATAAAAATATCAATATAACAAATTCTCTTGAAGAGAAAAAAATTGACAAATCAGCAAATTCAAATACAATTATACAATTTTAAACACTTTGACAATAATATAAAGGAAGCATCAAGCACAGTTTGTGAAGTTAGTTACATGCCCTTTCTGAGAACTTGTTACAACATTTACTTAATTGGGCTTCTTGCTCTCTGCATTTACTTTTTACTTATGCTTTTTACAATGCTATATACACTTTATTTCATGACACACCAATGCAAATGGACGTACGCATTAAAGGGGTGGCTTGGGGCACTACGAAAATATTGTCAAGAGCCTCCACGTCTTAGCGAACTGTGAGAACTTGATGCTTCTCGCAGTCATGGAAAGTTCGTGGCGAAATATGAGAAAAATATAGGAAAGACAATTATTACCGACCTCTTCTTGGGGCCTTTTCCTCAGCCAACGGCGCGAAGCTTGCAACGGTCAGCGGGCTGATGTCGCCGAATATAAGTCTCCGCGCAGATCCGGATTCTTACACGGCCATGTAGTGTAAGAAAATGAACGCCCGTACACCTAGGCGCAGCAGCTTCAGTGTCCGTTTTCTTCTTTCTCACCACCACTCCCCAATAGCACACTTTGCGACCTTCCTCTCTCGCGATTCAAAGCCTTCTCTTCTTGCTCCCTACCGCGCAGGTCGGCACAGACACTACAATTCAAATATCTCAGAATAAATATAAATAGGGGTTTCCAACTTCTTGCAGAGGGCACTACCCGCGCTATTTGAATGTATTTGAATCTATTTGTATTTGAATTGTAGCGTTGGAATCTCAACTACTGATAGGTAAAGGTTACATAATGAAATACCATGAAGTATTTAACATGAACAAATGCGTTACGTGTAAATCTCATGGCCTTGGCATATTGGGAATATAAAAAATATAATCGTCAGCTGTACTTAACCACTCAGAAAAGTAAACCAGCAAAAATGTCTCTGTCAACTGAATCGTCTTTCTCCCTTTCAACATCAACAGTGTTGTTTTCGCATATATGCCTTTACTTTTCGAAAGAAGTAATGTTTTCATGGATTTATCCAATACTTTTAACATTTCACATTAAGTGTGTTAAATATTTTCCACTTGCTAACGTTTTATTTCAAACATTATTCTGTAATACTCTAAGGTGGTAAATGTACACTGCAAGACGTAGTAAAATAGGTATTTTGAGAACCAATATGACGTCATCTAATACATACCTCAAATACATGAACCAATACCGCATTTAGCTCAATATGTGTGAACTGCAGATGTTTTTTCACAGAATTCATCACATCTCCACATGGTACATGGGGTACATGTGTACCACAGTACTGGAGACTTTTAACTTCCTGGAACGTTCACAGGGGTCTTTTACTTCATGAAGTCTAATAATCCAATTTCTCCTACTCATTTCTGACACTCATTTTCGTTGAATAATGCTCAGAAGCGCAAATGAGCCATGATAAAATTCATAATGAGAATAATGCGCATTTCTACTCTTCCACAGTCCATCCTGACCATAAACATTTACACCCTTATATTGTTTATTCTTTGCAATTATATGTGGACGAGGTATTTAAATATTTTTCTTACGTGCAGATTATCTTTTTCGCTGATACTGACTGAATGTCACAGATCGTAGAACCTACGGCAACTACGTATTATCAATGTTGCTACCTACTAGTATTTTTAATTTCCCGATTATGTTTAAATATCCGACTTCAGTAATCTATTTTCGGCATCAGTATGAAGCTCACGAAGAGTATGTGTTCTACCTCCCCCATTTACCAATCAAAACTGATGGATCGAGGGGAGTAGTGTAAACTGTATCTGCTAATGAAAGATCGCATTTCCGGAATGAAATGTCAAGTGCATCTTGAATTCATACATCTGGATGTAAAATTCGAGACAATCCACTGAAAATAAAGCAGAATGCTGATAATTTATTTCAAAGAACTATACTACTTTTCTTTTGATTTCGATTTTTTTACTGCTCAGCGTGTCCATATCGACATCTTCAAATATTTATCATTCTAAATTAAACACTAGATGTCCAAACGATGTGTTACAATAATATGCCCATACGTTCACGTTCCTAAATGTGTCATGTAATAAAACTGTAAATATAATTACGATAAATTGAAACCTGACTAACCTTTTACTTTTCTTCTGAAATGTTAGAAGCTCACAATTGTTGACCTGTTTTTAATCAACTATAATAAAAAAAATAGATATACACAGAATCGTGATTTTTTTTAGTCTTAGAAAAGGAATTATGTATATTCAGGAAATTTTCAAATACAATAAATATATCCTTAAACAACAAAACAAACAATACCATTTTGTACAATAACAAAGTCAATAGAGAAATAAAGTTTGGATCTTCTCTCTAAAACACATTTGACAAAATAACTAATGAATATACAATTTCACAATTTGCACAAACAACCACAATTAAATATTCTCACTGTTAAGTGTATTTTTGTCTACAACGTCGTAACTACTGTTGCCATAACACAATCTCAGTGAAATTGATCTTTATTGAGATTCACTATCTGAATAAAAAATAACAATATTTACCACGTGCCACTTACTATTACAATACAATTAATTTACCAGCTATACCAATTTAAAATCGTCTTTTTCTATGCTGGTTTAACTACCTTGCCTTTACATACAAAAATGTTGTTCTATCTTAACAATGTTTGTGTCCTGTACCAAGAGAATTGACGAACAAGAACTCAAAATATCAACTCTTTAGATTACCAACAAGTTACTTTTTCCCTACCCCTCTCTTTCTCTCTACAATTCCACCTAATTCTGTGACGAGCTTATTTTTCTCTAAGCTACAAGTTACCATTACGCCGGGCCGGATGGCCAAGATCTCTAAGGCACTAGTGTAGTACGCGGGTTCAAGTCCCGCCTCGGGCATCGTTGTACTGTGTTCGTCCTTTCACCCCCCCCCCATCATCATCATTATTATCGTGTCATCCTCACAATTACCATACCGTTACTAGCAATAGTGGTCACTAATGACCTAGTAGTTGATGCGACCTTAAATAAAAAAAAAGACTGTTACGTTAGCACAGCGCTCACCTTGATCTTGACCATATTCAATCCTTGCGGAATTCCAGTCTTCTTCGCGTCGCGAAACGTATTTTTAATATATTTCCCCTTTAGTGGTTTGACTGAAGCAAAATAACTACAACGATTGAATAGCAGAGTCCCTCACGCGCACGTGGAATACCTATCACTTAATTAAGAAATTGCGGATCACTACTGTCCCCGACCCATGTGCAGACACACATTCCTTCATAGTACGTTATATTATCGCCACAAATGATTTGGTTCTACCTGGGTCTTCTAGGATGTCGGTGCAAGCATTTTCCCACCTCCAGAGTTCTTTATCATCGAGTCCTGTTGTCAACCATGACTCGTTTTGTGCGTTGCACCACGTGATGTCCGTTCTCAATGTCGTTTTACCAATTATTCCCCCTGGGTTTGACAACATGATTTCACCAAATTCACTAAATACCATACATTTAAAGTATCAAATTACAGATGTAAACAATAATTATAGTTTTCTGTGTATTTATTATAGAGTAAGTTTATAATCTGATGAACTACAATAAAGTTTTATTATATTTCTATATTAGTCTTCTTGTTTAATCTCGGAACTTGATCAATTTTTGAAGTTCTCATATTGTTTTTGTTCTTCTGTAATATATTGCATCAGTTTCGTTATGTCGTGTAATTTTACTACATTTATTGGAACATCTTATTGTAAGCTTTTTCTGTAGATAATATGTAAGCTACATTTTGATTTTTGAGAACCGAAAATCGATTTTCATGAGGCTCCACTCATCATACCACTTCGGTCCTGAACTCATGTGGTTTATGCAAAGGGGCTTAATCTAGCATTCATATTCCCTAAGACTAATACGGGAACTCATGTTCTTTACACCTCAGAGAATGTATCTACCATCTAGGAATCAGTGTCTGACAATAACTCAAAAATCGCAAAAAGTTGACTGATATTATTTATGCAACTACCGATTAAAATAGTCTCATTACTTGTGACGTCCATTATCATATTTATCCTTTCCCTTTATATTTCCCTCTCATAATTGACTGTACCTACATACATTCATCAGCTGTATCCATTTTTTTTTACTTTAAACTTGCAAGTATGATCCAATATTATTCTTCCTCTAGATCACAATCCAACATTGATGGACGCCTGCCTCGTTCTCTTTGCCTCTTCTGTCTGATCCCATACCGCGTAGGTTGGCACAGGCGCTACATTTTAACTCTCTAAGAGTACTTATATTTAAATCAAGATTTTCCACCACGTGGAGGGGGTTCTGCCCGCGCGATTGGAATGTAGCGTTAGGGTGTCCGTGTCAACCTTTGATAGGTAAAGGTTACAATATATTGCTACATAACAAACACTCCAAATCGACGACCCTAATTTTTTAGCACGAAATATTGTCAATTTCAGAACGAGATGACAACTAAATAGTTTGTTGTAAATCGATCAAACAATGCGTGTACAGTCTGAATTTTCTTGTGTATCGTAAGTGTTTGAAAACACAAACATAACAAATAATAGCTCCACTGATGCTGCTGATAATGAGTATCCATGTGGATACGCTGAGAAGTTAAGATTTAAGTAAGACAATAACTAGCAAACGGAAATGGCGGTGTTTCATTTAATTTTGAATATTATTGACTAATATAATTTATGGAACATTTCAAACGTCTCAAGTCCACAATCTGTTTATAAGAGAAACGACTTCTAAAGTATTTTGAACGTCGTAAAAGTTACTTTGGCGTATACCGATTGCGCATTACTCATTCGAATCACATTTTTCATTCGATATCAACGAGATTCGCCTAGAATATCATGAATTTAAATTTCTCTGACGTCTTGAAGGTCGAAAACATATATTCATAGTTCAGCAATATAATTGACCTGTAGTACCTGTGGTAGCGTGGTGTTTACAAAATCATATTCTCTCCGATATTTGCATGATTTTATTTCACGTTAGTAACTAGTCCAGCATATCTCCAATGTGTAATATTAATATTACGAATAATTAAATGAATAAGTTTACATTCTATCTTCGTACACCTTAAAAGTTTCAAACAATAGTGAAGAATGAAATTCAATCAACCTGTAAAGCAATAAGCACTCAAAACTTTCCCAAGTTAAAAAAAGTGAAGAAAATTTATAAGATTAATCTAGAAAGTTTTGAACTTCGAGAAACGAGTTAGAAAAAATGCGATACAGAACATAACAAATCTTGAACGGTATACAATTTTTGCCTTATAAAATGACCACTAAAAGAGCACATACATCCTCGCATAACTTGTAACTTTTGAAACCCTCAAAATTTTAGAGTTCCAAAAAAATTGCACCTTTTCCATTTTTTATAAGCAAAATACTGGCTTATAAAAGTGGATAAACAAAGTACTTGTTCTCTTCGAAAAAAGTAACATTTGGAGCCGTTTTAAGAGAATATTTTCAAATAGCCTTACTTTAAAGAAACATCACTCATATTTTCGTACGAGGGGGGGCGACAATAGCACATAATTTTTTGTAACTCTTATGCAAAATAATATTGCGATTTCAGCCCTACTAACACTTAAATTTCTTTTGATTAAAGCGCAAACCAACTCAGACGACGTACTTCTAATTTCGTTGCAACTTGTATGTCACCGGAACACTGAGAACATTTCCATATCTCTAAGCATTGTTAAAGAGTCGGGAGGCCTTTGTCATTTGCGAACAGCGAGTGCAAAGCGATTCCAGACGGTCGGCTGGCGAAAGGTCTGTACTATTAATTCATCGTACGACCGCGTGCGATACAGTCGTAATGTGCATCACAATTCAGTGATCACACAAATATTATTTTTTTAAATTTCTAACTATAAAAAGTTATGTTTCTACATCACTTAAAAATCTCCTCAGCTCTGCGACTCTCTTTGGACACAACCTTCTTGGAGAAGAGAAATACTATAAGAATCTGCACGAGACAATTGTATGATATAGTTCCTTTCAGCAAGCAGAATCCTAATTTTTGAATCCAGCTTTATCAGATATCATTTTTCTATTAAACGTCTACTTATAATCTGTTCATACATGATAACTATAAGTAAATTTGTTGACGACAATTAGCATTGATTGAAGAAGATACTCTTTAGTACCTTCCCATTAATACAGTTGATAATACGGAATATAACTACACTTCGAACTCTGTATGGCAAATCTAAAGATTTGATTTTTTTAAGGTGCCCTTATTTCCAAAATGTTATCTAATAAATTTATGCCTAAAATATGTGTATGTCATTCTATTTTTTAATATATTTACTACTACATTTTCTTTATTTCTTCGTTAGCTGTTGCCATTTCAAAATCATAGTGAATTACATCATTTCGAACATACCAATAGCATTGGCAATGTTTATATTTTCTTTGGACTGAAGTCATTGAACGATTTGGATATTGTTTTTTCTATTATTTAAAAAAATAATACCATAAATTATTAATAGAATTTAAAGCATGAGATTCTATAGATTTATTTCTAGTACTACATACCGATCTATGTGATTATTCCTTTCTGCTCACTTGGTCGTCCACCAAATAAAGTAACGAATAAATTTGTAGATGTAGAAGCTGATTACATTTGCTTAGACGTTTTACCACCGAACAGTAGGAGCCTTTGCGCGGGCGGGTGCGGCTCTGCAGACAACGCGAGGCGCTTCTTCTGTGGGGAAGCGCCGCCGAAGCCCCCCCTCGCAGCCGCCCCCGCGTCGTAACGACTTCAATAAACAGGGCCATAACAGGAAGCTGCGCCCCCCCCCCTTGGTCCCTCGTGCCCTCGCGACATCCCGCGCCGTATCAACTTCGGCGCGATCTCCTCGCCTTCCTGCCCGCCCGCCCTTCGTTCCGCATTAGGCTGCTTGCGCGGTGCCGTCACGGGGGGNNNGTCGCTGGCGGTCTGTCGGCTCTAACTACACTGGCAGGGCTACTGGCGCTGTTGCATGGCAAGCGAATTCTTTTATTTGCTGTTGTTTAAGTTTCGAAGAAGCATGAGAGAGTATTGAAAGATTTGAAAATCTGCGAAAGAAATGTATGGTACTGTCCGTCTCATTTTCTTCGAGTAATGTCAAGATTTTTATAAAGTACGTACTAGGAATCTGCAAAAATGCTGCCGTCGTGAGTGTGTGTGTGTGTGTGTGTGTGTGTGTGTGTGTGTGTGTGTGTGTGTGCGTGCGCGTGTGTGTATGTGTGGAAATTCAAGTCCTGCAAGCCAAGATGATGAGTTCGTGAAATCCAGGCATCTAGATTCTAAGGCAACAGGCATTTAAGACCGTATGAAAATTACTAGAAACTGATTCGTATAGATATTACCTCAAGAAGACAAAGATGCTGAAGACAATTCAAACAACAATACATATTACAGACATCGTATGGTTTTATTTATATTGGAACATTATAAAGAACATTATTTCTGAAGAAAGTAAACACACATTCTCTTTTTCCCAAATATATTTTATCAATATAATTCATTAGAAAATTCGGAAGAAAATAATAAGACGAAGTGCACACTTGTGAGTAAGGGACGTAAGAGCGTTTTTTACAACTTTCAGCATTTCTTCGACAAATCCATCACAGGCTACTCTTGGTGACGAGTCGTGACGAGTGGTTTTGGAATTGTAGAGCAATAGAATTGGAGTTGTAGAACAATAGAATTTCAACAATTCACTACGAAGATACAGCTAAATGTTTATGAAAATGTAAGATATAAGGTTTATATTTACTAATATAACTCATATTATAAACATTTATTATTGTATTTCTAATTTAGTTGAACGGGGCATGCCTTCTAGTCTGCACTTTTCAAAGGACTTTATTTTGGAGTTTCGTTAATAAGAAATTTAATTAATTTATTTTGATATTTTTTTTTCATTTGACTGTTTGTTTCACTTTTTGATTAACTTGGCTACGAGTACTTTTGAGAGATTTTTATTTTAGAAAATTTCATAGGTTATCAATATTGTGGCTTTGTTGGTCTGGTATTTAAATTAATAGTTGTGTTTGGGATTGGTGGGTCAATAAATATCTTAAATAACTGCTCGATTTACAACTTCTAAAATGATTTATTTATCTTATTTTATCTATTTTAGCTTTACTTGTGAAAATGTATTGTTGAAAAAGATTTAAATGGTATATATTGGGGGACACATAATGTTTATTAAAATTTTAAAAAAAAATAATTCAAAAGAAAACGGTGAGGACGTGGTACACAGGGTGCTGAAACTTATTACGGATACCAAAGGCTTTTGCACGACACTTATTTCTAAGCACAGGCTCGAGGGCAAGGAATTAAATAGTGAGTTGCATTTTCAAAGAAAGGGCGACCATCCGACCCACTTGAGGCAACGTAGGGCAAGGCGCAGTGCCTCCGATCGATTATGACGAAACGCACTAACAATAAGGCGTGGGAGTCGGCAGAGAATTAACAGGCACGTCTTCGGACATGGACACATCAAGAAACGAGATTGGCCCCTTTCTTAAAAGTGCTACATTGAAATCTAGTCGAACAAGTGGCGCTCTCGACAAAAGGGTGACACTGGAAACCCAACCTACAGTCAATTGTTACTCAAGAAAAGCTTTTTGTTTAGAACGTAGATCCATAGGAATTTTCACATTCTTTTCGGTTCTAAAAGATAATGTTCAAAGTTATAGTCCTCTAGCTTAAGAAAAACTCTAGCTCTAACTGAAAGGGGAAGTTTCGCAGCATGTTGAACAAGGTCACTGATGCTATTGCATCAATTTTTTTTTTTTTTTTACAAAATGCATTTTTTTTAACTTTTGTTTCCTGGGAGAGCTGAAATGTTTGTTGTCGGCTATTACGGCGAAACCGCCTCGAGCGATTTTGGCCATTGAAAATGGAACATTTAGGCTGTTATCACACGTCGGCGTAGTATAATCTGGTTTCTAACACCAAATATTTCAAGAAAAATATTATGTGTTACCTGTCATGGGAGTTACATTTCCTCAAATATTAACGTGCATCCATAGCTTCATCTCCTGTTTTTCCAGTGACAAAAATTTCACTGCCAAGGAAGTTTGAGAAAGCACCGAGCGTCAATAAATACTAACATCGTCGAAAATGTCTTCTGCTTCGAGAGCGACGCGATCTGATGGTTGGGTCCTGCTGTTGATATAACAATGCGTGCTAATGGTCTCTTAAATGGAAGTTAGCTAATATCCCGCCAAATTATCGACCGCGTCGGCCAAGACAGTGCTGCGCCCTGTTGGCACACTAAATAGTTGTTTGGAATTAGTATGTTTTGTTAGACGCATCCTTCGGGGGTTTTGGGGGAAATTTTATTATCTTGAGCTTGACATATTGGAAATGCTTAGCGATGCGAAGGAGAGCTTATAGGTGTTTAATTTCAGATTACGCGCCAAATTGTAATGAATTTCGACGCATATGTGTTAAATACTGTTCACTTTTGAACTCCTTTAAGTAGGAAACTTTTGAGTGTTTATTTCAGCAAACTTGTACTGCCTGCAAGAAAATGACGGAAAATATAAGCGGTTGTTGAATTCGGATTATCACCATGCCATATCCTACACCAATATGTTCGAAGTAAAATAGTTTCAGTACTGTGTGTTTTTTACTGGTAATATTAAGCGCATATAAAGAGCATTTTCCAAATTACGA
The DNA here is from genome assembly GCA_017312745.1 of Gryllus bimaculatus. NCBI lineage: Eukaryota > Metazoa > Arthropoda > Insecta > Orthoptera > Gryllidae > Gryllus > Gryllus bimaculatus. The sequence continues at coordinate 2,304,525 of BOPP01000149.1, read as the reverse complement.
ATTCATCTTTTTAAAAAATTGAATTTTTTGTTATTTTGATGGAAGAATATTCGGGAGACAAAGTGAATATTTATTTTTGACGGTTTTCTATTGAAAATAAATTCCTTTTTCCCTTTTAGAGTGTCCATTTATTTTCTTATTTATTGTAATAGTGTATGCTCCAAAGGTACTTTGTTTACTTTAGGATTTTTGAAGTTCCATTTCTAAGAGGTTCAATAAAATGCATGAACCGATTTTTTTCCAAACAACAGATTATTGGCATATGAAATGTTCCGATCTATAACCTCTAAACGGAGCTGTGATTTCCCTTTTTTTTCCTACACGAGCCTCATAGTAGTATTACGTCTTATAATCTCAGAATGATCCAAAACTTCCGCCTTCCCACTTGCCACGCCGCGAAGCCCAGGCGTGTAATTTCCCGTTCCTGTGCATGTGCTCGGGCGCGCAGCCCGTAATTGCTGCGGTGGGCGAAAGAAGGCGGGCGGGCGGGCGGCGGACGGCTCCGCCCACGCATTGTCTCGCGCGACTTGAGGAGGCGCGACCGCCAAGACGTCGCCGGCTAATTGGTCCTAATGGAGGCTGCTAAGAGCGCGCCGCGCAAAGGGCCAAAGGGCCTGGGGGGCGGAGGCTTCGCGGTTGGGACCAGGCCTGCAGCAGCCCGAGGAGGGGAACGGGAGTGAGAGGAGGTGTCGGGGGAGGGTGGTGAAGTTGATACGACAGTGGTACCACCTTAGGGGTGCAGACATGATGTGAAAAATGTTGGCGTAAAGTAAGCGTTTTCGATTGTACCGATGTTGTATTTATTTAAAGGTAAAACAATTAAAAACTGCACATGACGCACTAGGGGGGGGGGGGAACTGTATTCGTTCAAGTTTAGTTTAATTCTGGAACCCCTACCCTAACCCATATACAAGTTGACATCTGAATGCAGATGGAAACGAGCGTTTGTGGCACGAATTCATTAAATATTCATTTCCATTTAATAAAAACTATTTGCAAAGGCAAATCATATACAGATTTTGGTTATTTTCCCTCATTTTGACCTGCTCAAGGAACAGACTTACTGCTGCGAGAACATGGAGTACGATGAATTTTAATAATTTTATTTTCTACTGAACTCTAGAAAACGTAAAACGTGAAGATACAATTATTACATTTATGTTGATCTGGGTGTCCAAACCTTTATTCCCAGTAAAAGTTTCGATACGAGTACAAAACATTTCAACTATAATTGAAGATATGGAAGAATCATTATTACAAGAGTATAATAAAAGATAAATATAATATCACCCAAAGACAATAAAAATTCATAGTATTTCAATTAGGGTTTTTAATTTAAACGAGTCAACAGGTGACAACGGTATTGCTGGTTGAAGCAGAAGAGCAATATAGATTATCCATTAGTTGTGGGCTTCTTACAACCTGAAGTTGTATTATTTGAAAAATTACGTAAACATTTGCTTACCGTTAAATATCGATCAGTCACCTAATTCTCATTTTGTATTATTCACTTATGAAAAATCGCAAAAAGGAGACAAATATTGATCACTTTCCTTTCAAACGTAGCCAAAAATAGTTGTTGTTTTTAATCCTGCGCGTATTTAAATGCTGGATGCAACCATGTGAGTTCGTAATTTTTTAAGCTTCCTGAAGTTATAATTTTTCTTGCATATGTATCGTTACGTAAATGATCTACAAAGATGTGGTAATGTTCGATTAGGGCAGTCGTACACTATAAGAAGTTTCATTATACTAGTACTAGTGATCTAATGGATTTATTGAAGCATCAATAGCATTAGGACTTCATTTGTATAAGACTCTTCTTATGAGATAAAACGTCAGGGCTGAATAAAACAAATAACATAAAACTAAGACGTTCATGTAAAATTATGATAAAAACCTAACAGTGCGACAACAGCACTTACTTTCTCGAACGATTGAAAAGTCTAATTCAAACTAATCGCGGCTCGTGCATTTAATTCCTTTGTCATGAAGTGTAGCAATTTCTTACATATGGAAATGAAACGAATATATAAAAATTTTAATACAGAACATAAATACATGATTTTGAACATGATTTTGTTAAATAGCTAACTGTAGCTGTTTCTTATATATCTTGCTACGCTAAAGCAGAAAACAATCAGAAAAATTGTCTATCGAGCTCAGTTTTGTTTGTAATCACGTGTATACTAAACCTACATATTTTTCGTAGATAGCCATATATCATATATACTGAAACGATATTTGCTGAAATGCAATTATGCTGAAACGCATTTATGCTGAAATGCTACTTGTTTGCAGATTTATCACAAGATGTTGGTCGCCAACAAAGAAATGTTTTTTTTTATATATGAGATTTCATTAAGAAACAATTAATTTTCAAAATTATAGTTGTAGGAAGACGTCGAACATAAATTGGAATTTTTGCAGTTTTCGAAAAGTGAGGGTTTTCAATAAAAATGAGACATATACCTCTCAAACGTCCTTCACACTATCCAACAACAAAATTTAATCAAAAACGATGAACTCATTTTTTTTTTAATTTGTATCATGTCCCAGGGGCTTCATGTAAAGTACCCTGTGACATACCGAAAATAATAGGAATATTTGGGGACTCTTATTATATTGGGAAGAGACAATAGATAGATGAACCCTTTAGTAATAGGTATCTATGGGGAAGCCGGCGATGTAAAATAAATAAGATGACGTCAGTGTAGAAAGGGGCCGTGGTGCAAGCCATGACAAATAGCGCCTGCCGGGTCTAAAGAATGAAATTATTATTAATGGTGGAATTTTTGTCTGGGATTCAAGTAAGATTATTAATAGCAACGCGGAATAGTGGAGGAGCAAGGTCTCTTATTGCCGGCGTTGGACGTGCGATAGTGATATTAGGACAATGGCGCGGACAAAATACGAAGAAAAATATTCGTGGTGACTTTGTGAATAAAATATTTTGAATAAAAAAGTATATTTTCAATATTTGTAGAAAATATTAAATGGAAGTCAAGACTGATTTTCAAAAATTACGAGCTCAATAGTTATATAAAATAATTGAAATATATTACCAATGTTGATAGAAATGCTGATTATTAATAGTTACGCTCAATTCATTAATAGTAGGTAAAAAAGGAATTTCCAGGAAAACTTGCCCATTCGTACGAATGGCAAGTTAACCATTTGCAGTGGCGGCGGGGTAAATCAAATTACGGATCCAACCCGCGTGAATTGTGCCAGTGGAGCAAGCAAGACAAAATTTGGATGAAATTAAGTTTGAAAACATTACAACACCGCAAAATTAAAATATCGGTTCCAAATTCAAGGAGCCGTGGCATCAGCCAGATGAATAGAGAAATATCAATTTTGGAGAAAATCGGCTGAATCCGCTAGCGTTGTTCATAGAAGAACAGACGGACGTTTTGCCGCCACTCGACTTTTCGGTATCAAGGACCCACAAAACTTGGGTTCTCACTACACCATGTTTTACAAGATATTTTTCTAAATTTAGCAACTGGATTTATCCACTTTTTCATTACCACTCATTCATATTAGTTTTTCTGCAGAAAATTCGAAAAAACAATTTCGCGCAAATTACATAACTTTCTCTTCTTAAGAAGGACCTTTTTAAGAGCTAGAAAGTCATATGTTGTAGCAGAATGAAGTGCCAAAAAATTTACTCTAGTTATAAATAACAAGGCAAGTTCCAAAGAAGAGCTTCAAATTGCTTTTACTTCTTTACATATTTCATCATTTTAATGTATTCAAAATGCTCCTTGCAATGCAAATTTTATTTGTTTTCCTAAGGTCGTAAACTTACTCGATACCCTTTGTTTAGTGGGTAGAGAAGTGATTGTGTAATCATTACTTCTGTTCCAGATAGTTTTCGATGTCGGTCCACTGTGCGATTCTAGTGTAGGTGGCAATAGGCTGAAATTTGGGGGAGAGGCAACATCGATGAACCTGGGAACTTGGTTTCCCCATGTTGTACGAGGAGCCGTCCAGAGCCTTTGAGAGGAGTAGCGAAGAGGGGGGGGGGGTACCGCGTAGATGAGAAGGCCTCAGCATCCCGGGTGCGAAATGGGTACAGGAAGTCTCTAGCGCTCTGTGGTTTCACACCGTACAATGCATCGTGGGTAGGGAAGTGCTTTCAGAATGGGATATTTTCCTAATTAACGTCTCGTCTTAAATGTTATTAGTTGATATTTCAATTTTAACACCACTACCGTACTTTAAGCTTTTATATTTTGTTAGTCTCTCTTATAAATATTCTATTAAAAAATAAAAAGTTTAAAATATTTTATGCTTCAAAAAGAGATGGTTCAATGAAAAGGCGGCATTTTAGGAAAAAGGCTACTTCAAAATATCTAGACGCGTATGGTCACTTTCAATAGGTCCAAAACGCAGATGTTGATACATAATATTTTTCAATGAAAATCCCCAGTGTTCTAAGTAAAAGGTTTAATGTAATGTATTACTGTATTTTCTATTGGTAATCAGACGTATATTACTATAATAATAATAATATTAAAATAGTACATGATATCAATTATGGTAGCAAATGCTTATAATTCAACAATATTAGTACATTCTATGTTTCAATCTTGAAATGGTGAGGAGGAAGCTGGTTTTGGTGAGGATTTTTTTCTATTTGTACATCTACAACACCTACAGCGGCAACGAATGCATCTAGCAAATTGACAGAAATTTTGGTCAGGCATTCTTCTTCTACATCGCAGGACGCGATATGCCAGTTCTTTTTACTTTGCTGAAATGAAACCGAAAGTCAAATGAGATACGAATTTTTATTTATTTATATTTTTTAAGGGAAGTATTGTTGTGACTTGAATATTCCTTCACGCTGTAGAACATTTTATTAAGTAGGGAAACTGTCAATTTACTTTTAAATGTATGAATTATATTTATGCCTTTAATATCGTTGCCCAGTTGTGACGTGTAATGCTCTTTAAATATATACATGCATGGTAGAGGAAGAATCCTTAGTTTATTGAACGAGGGTTTGTAAGACTCGAGGTCATTGTTCGCACTATTCTTTTTTGTACCATAAATGTGCAAGTGCTTTCATGGACATTTTCCCAGAATATTAATCCATATTTAAGGTGTAAGTGCACATTTGCAAAATACATTGTTCGAACTGTCTCAATGTTAGAGCTTTACCTGAGAGTCTACGAGGTCGTAGCAAGATTTGGTGAGCTTATTGTTAAGATTTGAAATGTGAGCAATCCATTTTAGGGTTTCTTGAATTGTTAGACCGAGGTAGGTTTTTTATGAGATATCGTTCCAGGATTATCATTAATGAACAATTGCTGTGAGAGTTTTTCTTTATATCGGGGATTCATGAAATTTAGAGAGACTGTCTTGCTAGTGTTTATGAAAGTTTGTTGTCTTGAAACCATTTTACTAGCGCATGCACAGTTTTGTGAGTTCCTTTTTCTAAGTTCTAATAGTTCTTTGCTTTGATGATTATGCTTGTGTCATCTGCAAACAAAATTATTTTGCTATTCCTGAAGTCCAAAGGCATGCCATTTATGTATATAAGGAATAGTATGGGATCAAGGATGGATCCTTGTGGGACTCCACAATTTATCATCTGAAGGCAGGAGTAGTAAGAGGAATTTTGTTTTCTTTAGTGAGCTGGAGGGCAACTATTTGGCTACGGTTTGTAAATATAATTTGATTTATTGGCCTGCAATGCCCTGTATCCCTAGCACTTCTAGTTTTGTTAAAAGTATGGGATGGTCAATAATGTCAAAGCCTTTTGACAAATCTATGAAAAGGACAATGGGAATTTGCTTCTGATTTAGTGTAATTTATGTAGATTTATGTCATTTAAAAAGGAGATGGTTTAATTATTGCCATTTTGAATATATCTGGGAATATGCCACTTTTTAGAGAGTAATTGCAGATATGAGAGAGTGGTTTCACTATATATGGAGCACTGAGTTTGCTAAAAAATCTGGAATGTTATCTAGGCCTGCTTAGAATTTATTCTCCATTTGTACAATGATTTTAAAAATTTCAGAGTGGTGATTTCAAATAAAAATATGTAATTTACGAATTGTGTAACATTAGTGTTTGGTTGGTACGTTTTATTGTTTAGAGTGTTGATAGATTAACTTTTTACCTATCCGTGAAAAGTGTTCATTGAATATATCAGCTATTTCTTGTGGGTCATGTGAAGTTTGGTTTTTGTAGTGGAGCTCTACACTTTTTCTGTTATTATTAGTTGGTGCTGTAGTCGTTTTAATAATGTTCCACATAAAATTTGTTTTGGTACGTGCATTTGCAACGTTACTTATCATGTGTCATAATTTTAGCTTGTTTGGTTACTTTTTTTAGATCGAATGTGAATCGATAATGTTTTGTAGTATGAAATAAAGTTGAAGTTACATTTGTTATTTGTTAGTTATTTATTCATCTTGAGTTTTCTTTCATATCATACTTTGATGCCATTGGTAGTCCACGATTTGCTTTCCTTATTTTGGATCTTTTTGAGTGCTGAAGTTGATGAATATCGTAATTGTAACCCAACTGGAGAAGCATTTACAGTTCCGGGTACACGCAACTTCCATGAGTTTGTGCCTCGTTCAGACTGTATCATACAATGAAAAAACATAAGCACTGAACAAAATTATTGTGGTATTTGATTTAACTAACAAAAGAAAAGTAAAACAAAAATTCCGTCCAATACTGTTGATTATAGCTAATACACGTCAAAACTAAATAACGTTAATAATAAATAAATTCAATTATAATGTATTACAGATTGTTATACGTTTTTCGCAAATTCGCCAATTTAATTAGTATGGAATAAAATTTTGTGTTTAAAAATGTCACACAATGATTTTTCACTTACTTTTCTTTCAGAATCAGGTAGTTTTCCGTGATTTCAGCATAGAAATGAGTTATGAAATGAGTAAATAGAAATGGGTATATCTACATACCAATACACTTCTATAAGTAATAAATTTTTAAAAAAGTTTCACATACTATTCCCCAGAACAAATGTTTGAAATTATGAATCTATGGGTGGGTGGGGGGGGGTTCGGCTCCCCTCGTTGGATGGAGAGATCCGACGCCGACATACCTGTCGGCTAGCGGATTTTTCCCGTGCAGGTATCTCCCACCAGCGGGGCGTCGTCTCAACCCAAATCAGCTCTTGGCTCCTGGCAAGTATGGGATTGTAGCGCAAGTACAAGTGTAAGTGTAAGGGTGCAAGAAACTGGTGAACATATGACAAAGATGAAGGAATGATCACGTCAGTGGTACTGCTGTGAAAAATGTATATTCTGAGTCACCACTTTCAGTATCCGTACATCATCATACTTCTTTAGGTAGGAAAATGTTTGTGAGTGGCCAAAATGGGATTTTTCAGTCTCCTGTGTATTTATTTATTCATTATTGCATTCTCTTCCTTTTGCACAGACTTCGGATTTCATTAGACATGGCTAAGCAAGAGTAAAATTATTGATTTGACATCTTTTCTTCAATCGCAATTATATTTCCAATGAGTTAACAATTCCACAGTCAATATTTATTTTCCCTATCTGTCGTTTTGGCACAATTAGGGGAAAAGTGCACACCATCAAACATGTTTGCACAAATAAGATCAATATCTCCCTACAGAAATAAGTTCAGCAGTTGACAGAGTCCATTATTTTCTTAAGCAGAATCAGCGAAATCATCAGAACATTTTTAGAAGATATAACCTCTAAGTGGTCAAACGTATCCGGATACGTGGCTGAAAATGACTTACCAGTTCGTGCCCTCCATCGGTTATGCTGGAACTCAATACGGTGTTGCCCCTCTATTAGCCTTGATAAGGGATTCCACTCTTGCAGGCATACTTTCAATCAGGAGCAGCAAGCAGCCCATTATTGACGGAGTGCTGCACTGAGGAGAGGTATCGATGTAGGTTGGAGAGGCCTGCCACGAAGTAGGCGTTCCAAAACATCCCAAAGGTTTTCGATAGGATTCGAGTCAGAATTCTGTGCAGGCCAGTCTGGATGTTATTGTCGTGTAACTACTCCACCACAGGTCGTGCGAAATGATCAGCTGCTCGACTGCGTTGAAAGATGCAATAGCCATCCCCGAATTGCTCGTCAGCAGTGGGAAGCACGGTGTTTAAAACATCAACGTAGGTTTGTGCCGTGATAGTGCCACACAAAACAAAGGGTGCAAGCCCCTTCCAAGAAAAACACGACCACATCATAACACCATTTTGGATGTGTCCGGATACTTTTGATATCGTAGTGTTTTACCTTGAAGCATTGTGTATACAATGATGCAACAATGCAGGATAAGACACTATATCCAAGATGAGAAAATTATATCAAGAACGTAAATATGAAACAGTGGTTACATGTCTATTCCTCAACGATTATGGTCTTATTGCATTTATTCTATCATGTTCAGACCATATACCGCGCTAATACCAACATTGCATAACGCAACGTTATTGTAAATTGTCAATAATAAGCTAAGTAAGGACTTAAATACATAATAAATATTCTGAAAGATAAAAGAAGGTTCAAGCCAGTTTTTCGAGTAATATATAGTAAAAAATGTATTGTTTAATGATTAAATTAAATATTGAAAATCGGTATTTTCTCCACGTTTTAAAATTAAACGAAGTCAAATTTACGCTTGGATATGAATGAAAAGAGCAAAACCCGATCAAATAGCATTTATTGGTATTGGGATAGTGATACAGAACCAATATACATCGAACCGTTTTTCTAACAAAAAATTAAATATTAAATGTTACGTTCACGCAACGTTGGGACTTAATGGGTCAATGAAAATAAAGTTAAGATAGTTTGCCATCAAGTTCTCACACTCTTCAATACATCGAAAAAGCTTCATTGACAATGGATTTAATCACACATACTCTCCTCTATCTTTTCACGATTTTATTTCAAATTCAGTGCTTTGAAGATGTAACACCACAAATTTTGTAATGTTCCGTATTTTTTCTCTTGATGTGAGTGTTTGCTTTAGCATTTCTGAAGTCACACATTCAACAAAAAATTAACATGTTAATTATTCTCGCTAATACTCCTTGTGCGCTTACATTCTTCTACAAGATTTGGTATGCTAATGAGTGAATGTTTGTAAGATTGCAAATCATTTCATCTATACTACTTTTCAAAATCGCATACATTGTACTATGAGTCAACTCCAGCTTCCATAATGATAAATAAGAAGACGTAAGAGCATAAACTATTTTTTATATTCTCATTTTATTTGTCTTATGTATTTATCTCATTTATCTTTTCAATTTTCTATTTTTCTCGTAACTACTTCGTCTCCAAAATCAAATGCTAATTATTTTGTCGAAATTATTCCCTAGAGTTAAAAATGAAACACCTATGCTAGTGTTGTAATTATCCCGATACATTTTTAATTACATATATTGAGTCATTAATGTTTTAATCAAGGACAGTGAAATTTTTAAAAAGTATTTCTAAAGACGCTCGTTTTCTTCCAAGCAATCCAAGAAATGAATAAAGACATCGAAATAACTCGTACCAAGGTTGTTTTTGGACAAATATGTCACCACGGTTGTGTTCTTTCTGAATTTAAAATATAAATGTGGAATGAAGCTGCAGGAAAGAATAAATACCTAATGTACAAAGCTCTTAAATACATAAAAAATGCATAATAAATAATCAATAAGATAATGTTGACTACTAACGGAACGTGGACATAATAATTGTAATGAACTATATTTTTCATAATACCTATTAAGGCATTCAAATAGATGAATTATATAAACTGACATTTTAGACACGAAACTGAGCGGTGACTTAAAAGGAATTAGACTTCCCACAGTTTATAACTATGGCGCGATAGAACAAATATACATCTGACAAGCGCCGGAAAACATAAAAGAAAGAATATTTATACACGTTAAATAGAAGCAATAAAATGGTATTGTTAAAACCGTTATATAAAATATACTATAAAAAATTACTTAGTGTTATTGATCCTTTTTCAAAAATAAGTTTCTTAAAAACGACGAGGTAAGATTAGTGTGCAAATAACAAATAAAAAATGCACTGTACGATCATTCCAGATTCATCGGGCAAATGTAAAAGATATAAAGAGACGTATTCGTAGTAGTTTTAATTTATCGCTACTGATTATGCAGTATAGAGAAAGTATTGCAATTCTGCAGGGTGGGAGAGAGAATCGGCGAATTTTCGACACAAAAACTCTTACTGTCGGGCCCTGGTAACCAAAAAAAAGAAAGACAAATCTGGTCCCTATATATAGTGAATTACTTCCTCTAACTCATTCAGTCACCACCTCACACCATTCAGTCATGTTTTGTGGATCCTTATTGCCGAAAAATCGATTGACGGCAAAACGTCTGTCTGTTCGTCTGTAGGAACGCAAGCACCTGAACCATTCAGCCGATTTTCACCAACATTGATATTTCCCAATCTGTCTGACTGATGTCGAAACCCCTGGAATTTGAAACCTATTCTAATTTTGCGGGAAGCGTTACATAAAGTCCCTCAAAACAAGTAAAATTAATAAAAACTGTTGCAGGTAAAGACCAAACTGTATGAGGAGTAGTAGCTCTGAGAGTGATGCAAATGTTCGAGCTGATGACAATATAAGAAGTAAGCGCCATTGATTAATTACTGCATTTCATGCGCTGAAGTTATAAGCTGTTGCTTTACAGAAGGCTGCTGAAGAACTCCTTAATCATTGGGATTTGTCACATTTGGCAAACAAGATGGCGGAGAACAGTTAGAACGAGGGGGAAACAATAACCACACTGGCAATGAACGCGCAACGCACGGTAGCAGCGAGGGAGGCATGATCCTCCAGGCCTACGGGAATTCTTTCTGCGTATTGCCGGTAACTGAAATGAAGTACAAAGGATTATAAATAATCTTAAACATATTATTTCTGCTTGTTTAGATACAATTAACCAATTAACTGCCATTTGTTTTAAAATTACATTTCTAATTAAATTCGATTTCTTGTACATAATTAATGTATAAGATAATAACATGTGGGCGATCTGGGCTGTCCGGGTGACGCCGCGTCGAAGGCTGTGTTGCCGAGGTTGCGAGGGGCTGGCTGAGGAAGACCACGACAGGATGGTCGAAACGTCGGCAACACAGTCTTCGACGCGGCGTCACCCGGACAGCCCAGATCACCCACATGACTCTGGCCGCGGAAGCCTACGACTTCAAGATAATAACATATTCGGTTTTTGAAAATTAATCTCATTGGGAGCTAAAAAGTAGAGGTTTGGCCATTTGCAGGTTTTGTGGGGAGAGAAGTTAGTGTTGGGAAGTGACGCTAATGGAAAACGTTAATTCACGTAATGGTTTGGCATACATTCTCGTTTTCGTTTGTGAAAACTGCGAAAATGACGGTAGTTAGTGTGTAAGGGGAAAGAAACGATACATTACGCGTGGTCCGTGATCCTTTTGTTAGAGTACTGCACCAGCAATGGGCATTGGAAATCCCACGGAAATCTTCATATCAGAGCAGCCTAGCGCTAGAACTCTCCTCACGGAATTGGCTGAACTGAACGCCACGACTCCCGGTCAGAGTCTGTAGACACGGCGACTATGCTGAGCTAAACCTAGTCAGTGTGGCGCCTCAGGAACTGTCAAACATGATATGAAAGTCCCCAACGTGCGGCGCTGGTGAAACAGCGTACCGGACTGTTGTACCCAAAGTTGGCGGGTTCAAACCAGAAAGCCGTGAATTTTAAGGGTGAAAAAATCCTTCGTACGCCTTCCTTCGGAGGGCAAGTAAAGCCGGCTGTCCCATGTTAATTTACTTGCATGTAAAAGATCCTCAAGCCTAAATGACACCTCTGAGCTAAATTGAAATCGCCTGTTTCTCGCCCAAGAAATACCTCCTTCCTCTGCTAGTTGGTGAAAGGAGCGTAGCGAAATTTACGTGGTCAGACGGAAGAGCAGGCCTCATGGCCTGAGTCTCGCCACGTAAAATAAGGCATTAATTCAATTCAAAATCATCGTATAGGAGCTGATCTGATTCCAGAACACTTTTTCGTAGTTAAAAGTTTTAACGTACGAAAATCTTCGCATCGAAAGTGACAACTGGGAGAACAATCGACTCCGAAATTTCGGATGTGTTGCCCCCATTCGAACTTGAACCGCCACAATTGCTAGTGTTCGGTTATCTCGAACGCGCGCGCACGGAAAACACACGCGCCGCCTCGGGTGCCGTGATGCCTCGAGAAGTGGCGACGGCGAGATGAAAGGCACCGCCGCATAGCTGGGCGCAGAGCAGCTGAACGGATTCTGAGCCGCTGAGCGCACGTCGCACGCGATGCTCTTCGAGGAAGCAGACGCGAGGCGACCGACGTCGCAAGGCTTCAGCGGCACGTCAACACGTAGATATGCTGATAGTTCATCTTAAAAAGGGTACATTACAATGTGGTCGCTCATGACCATGTAGTTTATGCGACCATAATAAATGAAGAAGAAAAAAAAAGAAGGGCATATAGTATAACCTACATAAGGCAAGTAAACGGCTCTGTTTTCTTAAATTCCTTTACTTAATATAGAAAAATTTTAACTCCTTAAAGTTTAGGTACTTTTATGTTGTACCTTGGCGTGTTAATAACTGTAAAAATTTTAATATAACTTTATAAATTTCCTGAAGATGAGCAAACTCACACGCTCGAAACATCGAGAATAAAGAAAACATAAAACTCGACTCCCATACATGAATGGTAATATTTATAAACATTGACAATCATAAAATACATTTTTGGACAAAATCATTCGATATTTCAAACAGAAGGTCCACAAAGGATATATTGAATAATTTACCTTAAGCAGGGCTATGATATGTATACATAGAACATATTTCTTTCTGCAATCGTTGCGATCACTTTTATTTTACGTTCACGAATCAAGCTTTTTAAAGTGATTTCATACTTATATAAACATATTTTAAGTTGTTCTTTTTTAAATAAATAAAATGACCCCTTTTTTGTTTGGCTTATTTACAAGACAAAAAAATTTTCACATTTTGTTTTATTGCATTCTTCACACTAAAATATAAAACAAAATGAAAATGTCATTGTGTTTTGTAAATAAGCCAACCAAAAAAGGGGTCATTATAGGTATGAGAAAATAATACTTTAAGTTTGCAAGAACAAAAACTGTATATTTTAAGTTTATTTTACTACATAGCCCCTTATGAGTGGCAACTCAAATTATTACAATCACAATTTTTATTACATTTTTATTACAATTATAATTTACTTTATCATTAGCATAGTAATCGAAACATTTCGTGATCTCATTTGATATTTGTGACGAAAGTTCAATCCTAGGCGAATACGGGAGCAGAACCGTAAGAAAGGGTCACAGATCGCGCGCATTCCTTTCTTTACTTTCTCTGTCCTATTCTCCCCCTTACTTTCACAAACTTACTCTCAAATGTACTACATTAACAAACTAAACTCCGCTAGCCGAGGAGTAGGGCGGTGCTAAAACTTGCAATCCGTCAGGAGAAGATCACCTAATGGCCTTAAAAGTTGACGCGTCTGGAAACGCCAATCAATTAATCGAAAATTGTAAAAGTAAAACTAAAAAAAAAAAAAAGCAATAAAAAAATCGGTTACTTCATACAACTACAATATTGAAGATACTGATTTTATCCTTAATTACATTTGTTAATGGATCTTGAAATAAGATCATGTACAATTTATCGATAATCTTAATAGTTGTCGTGAAATTTTGCGTCAAACAAAGACAATATTAAAACAGTTATTTTCTATAAGAAAAAGAAAAGCTCGAATTTTTTTCTTTAATATTTCTCTTCGTTTAAAGCTTAGGCGCTTCGTTAAAAAGTAGAAAATTGATGATAGGAATTTTTTTCCAAATAAAGTCTCTTCTAAAAAAATCTTTAAAAAAGAGTATGTACTTAAAAAAAATAGTTTTCGTGTAATTCCTGCTTGATGTTAATGCATTTTACAATTTTTTTCCTTAAAAGCGGCTCCAATTTTTCTTGTTAATTTATTAACAGGTAACAGAAGGGGCGCTTGTAAGGAAGGCGCAGGTTTCATTTTGTTAATCTCTCTGAATTTTTAAAAGCTGCAGTTTGAAATAATACAAGAAAATATGCACTATTCTAGCACAATTAGTTTATCTTCAAAATATTTTTTGAATGAAAGGAAAGTAAAGTAAGACCAATTTGCTACCTACGGTATTTTCATTCGTATTTAATTCAATATTTCTGCACATTTGCCACATTATGAGGATTATAGACCTTCCCTTTATAATAATTTTAACTTTTGTTAAAAGTTTCAAAATTGCTCCTTCTAATGAGATATGTTTGAAATCACTTCATAAAAGTACTGTCACGCAAAAGATTGAAAATAAACTATTTTGGGGCTTTTTGCAAAAATGGACTTTAAACTTAATTTGTGAAGTAATGGTACGACCTAAGAGCTTGAAATTTTGTAATCAAACTATTTTATGTTGATACATTGCGTTACTTTTCTTACTTGATTATTGTGGTATCTAATGATCGTTAATATGTAACTTTATTTTGAACATTTTGTCGGCGACTATGATGCAATTTAGGAACTGAGTATTAATAAATGAAAAATTATATTACTATTGAATAGACCGTAAAATTTGTGGGGTTAAGCCCAGTGTCATTTGTGTCGCGGTAAAGGCAAAGGCGGCAAATAGAGTTGTCTAATGTGAAAATGTAATAAACGTACTCTACAACGATGTAGTAGGGTTTACAGAAACCGATACACTAAAAAAGCCATTTCATCTATAAAGCCACAACTGCACAAAAGTTTGTTGAGATATGTGGAACTTCGCATATGAAATTTCATTAAAATACATGGTGGTCTTGCGGGATACTTTTCCCAAACCCACTTCATCCACAATCTCCCCTTTCCACTTCATTAGGTAAAACCTGTGAGACCAGATTTTCATTAAAAGGTCTATCAGTGGCAGATGATGGAAGGAAATTGAAAACATGGCGGATAAAGGGAAATGTGCCTATCTTTGCGAATCTTAGATTAATCAATCAGACGTTACATATTTTAAAAATACTTTTTATAATTTTTCAATACTGGAAACCTAGTTTAAGAAACTCATCACAAGTAATCCGAATGAAAACTATATTAATTTGGAGCAGTGAGACATTCTCAGTGATCCTCCATTATTAATATTTAACTGTTCTCAAATGCAGGTATAATTTCAAACTGACTGTCTACATTCAGTATAATTGGTCATAATCATCAAATTCAAATCAGTATCTTGTTGAAATTACGAAGTTTTAGGTTACCTAATGAAATTCGGCCAATACTTCATGCCTTACTGAAAGATCAATTCAAAAAGAAAAAAAAATACTTTTCGTACCTTTGAATAATGAAACGTTCCAACAATGAAACCTAAATATTTCGCTCTATGCAACATGTCTCACTGTTCTCACAGTACCCATGTTTCCCCTACCTCGGTCTCTGGCATACATGCTTCTTAAATACAAAATTGACGCAGCAAACTGAACTTCTAAATTGTATCCAAATTCTTCTAAAAAAAAAAAATTCTAAATTGTATCCTCTAATCAATTTTAAAACATCTGAGAATATTGTCGATTGCTTATATTTAATCCATCTCTATCAGGTTTTTATTCAGTTTCTCTGTTTCTCACAGGAAATACTGAGAGGGCCTCGTGCTTTGCTTCTTTACAGTAAATGTAACATCATTTTCTGCGATCAACAAGATGCGCGCAATTGTTCTCCTGCACATACATCATATGGGACTCGACATATACGATTGAAATTGTGTATGTGACACAATAAATTGTATTATTATTACAAACATTATTATTATTATTATTATTATTATTATTCTGAAATAAATTATTCGTCATCACAAAAGTAATTCCTGCCCGATCCGATAATGCAGCTGAAAGTAAATAAAAATCCAATAATTAATTCAAAATTAGTTCTTGTGCTACTGCTTCATATACAGGTTTTCAGGCTCTAATGGTCCCAGAGAAAGTGTATCATACAAACTTCATGAAAATCGCACTCCATTTTAACGACATTGGTTTAGGGACTTTTCGTTGCACTTTAAGTTTAATTAAGGTCCATTCAAGGTCCAGTTAATTAAGATCCATTCAAAAACAAACAATGCGATGAGAATATCACACCAAAATGCTAAATTCAATAAAAAATTGTCAATGTACTTCCACGCGTTCAAGAGTGCAATTTCGAACATGTTGGTAGAAAATGAAACAAATGAAAAAGATGCCAACCGTCGCTACAAACGAATATTACTATGGCATGTACGCCAACACACGGGGAGTTACAATGAGAGTTGACTCCCCTGAACTCCCCATGAGTTGGTGTATATGCTGTAACCTGAACATATTAGTGGCAAGGTGGCATTGGGCTGAAGCAACGGTCGGGAATCACAACCTTAATATGTTTGGCGGGACGGGAATCGCAACCGGGTGAAGCAGGGTCGTGTCTATCGCTTTCAAATCGTTTCTTTTACGCCCCGGCGGCGAAAAAGGTGTGAAAAACGAATCGGCTCGTGAATATCGAAGAGAATGCAGATGGCCACATCACTCCCCTCGTAGATGTTACGTGATACGGATCCCCTCGCGTGGCTCTCGCTTGGAATCACTTGACACGGCCGACCTCATAACAGCACCCCGACCCCTTCCCGTCCCCAACTCTCGCATCATCCCCCGGGGACAGGCTCACCCTTTTAGCAGAGTGCGGCCGGCAAATAACGGCCAGAGCTTTATCAACTTTGCCTTTGTTTCTGATGCACGCAATAAAAAGGCTACAAATTGCCAACAGTTGATGAAGGCTGCTCTGGATAAGTTGACATGTTGGAATTTATCCCAATGGCGGCACGAACTTAATCGAATCTGTAGCTCGGAAGAGGTGGTATGGTAAACGGTTTTAGGAGTGCAATTCTTATCGCTCAGACCAATCACAGTCGGTAGCAGCCGTTGCTATCGGTTACTGTCGGTAGAAGCTGCGCCCTAAACGTAAGAAAGGGCAACGCTCCCAGTTGTCGGTAGAACCGATGAGAATTGCTATCGCCACCGACGGCTCAGGCGCCAATCGACAGGTTCTTATGAAAGCAGTAGTTGAAGAATCCCGCATTGCTTGGTATTTATCGTATTTTTTTATTAAACAGAAAGAGGAATTTCATCTATTCCCGTCCTATGCCGGAGCCTACTTCTATCTCTTCTATTGGGTATACCCTCTTCCCTACCTCACCTCTCTGTCTTGCTCCAATCTGAAAATATCCCGTCTTACGTGCTCACTAAAACACTTTCTCACTAAAAAATAATTAAATTTTATTTCTATTGGGGTTATCGCCCCCGAACATCTTTCACTTCATAACTGAAAATAATAAACCAATCTACAGTAACCTAAAAAATAAAATGCATGTACTCACGATTTTCTTTTCTGGAATTTCATATATTATACGAAACTTTTCATTAATTTCCACATTATAAAACTTACTCTTTTTCATATTATTTTCTTCCCACGTATTTATAAAGAAAAGTATGAAATGGATCGACGTTTAAAAAGATAACATAGGCACACAAAAGAAAGGTGTCAGTCCCAAAGACTTGACACACGTTTCTCAATTTATTTCGACGTGCTGAATCCAAATCTGAAGCCGGAATTGCGTCACCATCTTCCAATTTTTTAATCGCAGAAAACATCGTGATATTGATTTTTTTTTCTTTTCGGCGTTTCTTTTTAGGTGGTCATAGTAATTGACAAGACCGCCGCTACCGAAAAGTCTCGCTCCTGGCGAGAAGTCCACTGAGCCGCCGCCAGGAGGTGCAGCGGGCGCGGGGGAGCGGAGAGATGCGGGCGGCGCTGGCGCGGAGAGAGGGCACTCCGCACCCTCCCCCTTCCCCTCGTCACAGTGTCGGGTGGGGAGGGAAGGGGAGGGAGCGACGCGACTGATAGGTGGCGCGCGCGGCGCCCGGGCTTACACAGTGATTCTTACCGCGAGCTATATCCGAACCTTTGACACTATTTGAGTATTCCATAACGAATTAGTTGCAATTTTTGTATTCTTCTGGTAGTTTGGATTGTTTGGCTCGTATCTGGCACATCTCTCGTTTTTGGCGACATTGCTTTGTATATGGATTTGACTTAGAAACGGGTGTCCATTTGTAATAAACTGGCTTACATTTTGTGTTTTTGATTTGTTTCCTGAGTTTCCGGAAACAGAACAGTTGGCAGACCCAAATACTTCACTCATGTTTCTCTATGTATGTCAACGTGCTGAATCCGAATCTGAAGCCAGAATTACGCCACCACCCTTAATTTTTTTAAATTGCAAAAAACTATCGTGAAGTTGTATTTTTGTTTTCAAAGGTTGTTGTGAGACCTGAAGATTTGATACATGTTTCTCTTTGTATGTCAATGCGCTGAATCCGAAACTGAAGCCAAAATTGCGCTCCCTTCCTCCAGTTTTTTTAATCGCAAAAAACACCCTCAAACTTACAATCTACAATTTCACGGTGGTTTTTCGTGATTCAAGTACTTTAATTATTAAAGTTATTTTAATTGAATCCGAGTACGTGTTTTAGGATCCTTGATAAATAGTGGCTGACGGAGTCATTTACCACTTAGACAATTATAATATCTCCAAAAGTCCGAGATCACAGTGGCTCGACAACATTTTTCATCAGTTTAATCATTGGACCCCCAAAGGTACGCCCTCACTCTCTACTATATTGAAACATTTCTCTACAAAAATGCATTCATTTCAGCATAACACGTACCGTAAATCATTGAATGAGTTTTCGCTCACACTGTCGCTCGCCCAACTTGCAAATACGTAATAATTATGCTGAATTTACCACAACTAAACATGTTTATTTACCGTTAAATATCTAAAATAGCAATACGAAAAACATAATCTTGAAACGTCTGCATTTTAGTACAATTCATTCGATTTTTCTACCAACCCTAAATATGAGGTGCTCTTCCAGAGAAAATACATATTGTTGTTCATATATCGTATATTGTACGATGATACAGATGATATACTACATAATGAAATAATAATTCATATTATATATTAATTTAGACACATAAAAATGTCATGTAAACATTGAAAACATGCGTTATAACACTTAAATACCAGGTTTGTAATGTAGTTCATACTACTACAATTATTTGAAAATTGGCCCCCTACTACGGCAAATGTGATTAACTGATTTACAGGTAATCAATGATGATGAGGAAATAATCATAAATTCTAGTAATTTTTAACGTGATGCACAGCTTCGTAGATTATAACCCTTCTCGGAATAACTCGTATCCTCCCGCAGTCTAAATCCGTTAAGCGTTAAAGGTTAAACAGAGAAGAATCGAGCAAACGTCTCCCCCAACTCCCCTTCAACCTCTACCCTACGACTCCCCCCAAGTCCTCACGCCCTCTTGTGATTCCCCTCAGAGGGTGCAGTCAATATTTGCGTTCATCCTCCGTCGAGGGCTGGTTTATGCAGTAACGCAATACCCCACCGAGGTTTCCTTTGTTGAACAGCGAAGGAAAATTAACGAATAGACTTTGCTGAAACTGATACCGCTTAATTGACACTGCCCAATATGCGTTAGAAAAGTATCTTGTTACATCTTGCAATGCACCAACTGAAAGAGTAAACGTCTAGGCGATTACTTATGAGAGCGAGAGAAGTTGGTCAGGGTCTCTCTTGGCAGTTGGACACCATTCAATAATAAGAGAAGCAAAGAATTTTATTAGTAATATAGTGCTAAAGTTTATGCATTTTAAAATGTCTGTTTTAATAGAAACTTCATATCACAACACAAATTATCTATCGCAATCATAGCAATGCATTCATCGAGGACATTGAGTAAGTGAAAAGGCTAATTAAATGGCTACATGTTGATGTCTAAGTAAATATCCTTCCACACGAAAAACGTCTACAGATGTGTGATTCGGACTCAGAATGAGCGATGTAAACAACACAAAAATGCAATGTATATGATCAAGAGATGAAGAAATGTTCTCCGCACAAGCATGAAGGATAACCACCATCCTCATTCATCGCTCTATGGAGAGATGGTACTGATTTAATTTAGTGATGATGCGAAGTATTCGAGAACGTGTCAGAAATTACTCATTTCTTTAACATAACCTAATTTCAGTTGCATTTAAAGTTTGAACGGTGTAATTTGCGCGAGTCAGCTGTCTAATGCGCGAACTGTCAGGTCTTAAAATATTACAAAAATATAATCGTTTATTAAGATATCAACTACCAATCGCAACAATATCGTAAAACCCAGCGAATTAACCTAGTACCGAACATTTATGCTCCCTTCTTAATTGAATAATCCGTAACTTGTAATCAAGCAACTTGGGGTTGTATGTGGCACATCCAGAAAGTATTTTTTTCTTACGTCTAGCAGAAAGCAGGCCCTCTATTTAGAAATGCTAGTGCGCAGGCGTGAGAGAGTAATAACATGGAAATCGTATGCTTCAGGTGGCTCTGCTTGATTCCTCACAGTAGCACGTGTACAGAGGATGAAGATGGCGGCTATAATTCCATGCCCCGCCGCTTCCGAGGTTGGTCTGTGGCACGGTTTTTGAACGCTCACATGAAACGGATCGGAAGCCATCGTGAACTACATCAAGTGTATGGGCCGGGCATCTTGAGCAAGCAGATGATGGGTCGCTGACGCAAGCAATTCTCAGAAGGTCGGCAAAATGTGCGTGATGCGAAACGAACTGGCGAGCTATCCCTCGTCACAGACGATGTTGTGGAGCAAGTGCATTGCAGAGAATTGTCGTTTTACGATTTCGACACTCACTAGCAATTTCCCGCTGTTTATTACACGAAGTTGTCAAGAAACAAGTATTGCGTAAGAAAGTGTGCACAAGGTGGATGCTATAGCAACTGGCATCCGAACACAAAACAACGGAGGCATAGGATAAGAAATGACATTTCGGGAGTGGTTCCACAATGATGACGACGAATTTCTAGATAGGATTGTCACAGGCGATGAATCGTGGGTTCCACACTTCGCCTCAAAAAAACCAAACAGCACTGACTAAACAATGTGTTAGAGAAATTAATTTACTATATACAGGAACAAAATTTATCCCTTTTTTCGGTACCAAGGTCCGCCGATAAGAGCTTTTTGTCGAAAATGCACCGATTTTCCCACAGCATTACAATACTTTCTTTATACTGCGTAACCAGAGAAAGTACAAATTTAATTTAGTATGTACTCGGCTTCTGACGGCAGGTTTTTCCCCCTTCAGGGGTTTTTTCCTTAGCCGTACCTTATGGTCTCTTTTCCGCGGCTTTGATGCGATGGAGAGACCATTTGGGGTGAATATCAGAATTCGAAAGATTAGAACGCGAAAGGATGTAGGTATTGTAATGGCTTAAAGGCCTTCGGACCCACATAGGATCAAATAAGCTAATTTGTTTGTAATAATTACATATTAAATAAAGTAAATAATTTAGTAATATTTGAGAAAATGTTGACCGTTATTGAGGTTTTATGCGAAGTATTCTTTTCAAACTTGTTGGGTGCTGAGTCTGCCCAGATGGTTCGAGGATATCAATTTTGGGAAAAAATAATCTGAACATTTTAGGCGCTATCTTCAACCACAGACAGACGATTAGTCGTCAACCACATTTCTGGGATCAAGAACCCAGAGTTCGAGAATGACTACAAGTATTACAGATCCTAATTTACTACATAGAGGAATAAAATTTATCTACTTTTTCGGTACCCCATCCTCACAATAAAAGTTTTTCTTCTAAAAAATCATTTTTTTCGCAGTATCTCAATAATTTATCTTTAATAGGTAAGTACATAGTAAGTATAGAAAATAAAATAAGAACGAAAATAAATTATCTCAGAAATGTAACTTGGGACGAAATGAAATCCATCAGCTGAGATATTTATTATGTTCGTACTAACTTCTGGAACGGAGTTCCAAAACTGTTGTTATTTCAAACACCTAAATGAGTGGCTTCGAACGATGAAAACGAAAAGTGCAAAAAAGCAGGGCAATAGAAACGAACGTGGAAAAAGAGAATTAGGCGAATTTGTTGTATGATGTGTAAGACGAAACAACCACTGTTAAACGTAAATAAAATGTAGTGATGATTATTCAACATGCAGTGTATTCTGAAAATTATAGACACTTCGTTAAAAAACATGAAAAGTTTTTATGCTAAGCAGGATGATTTTTCAAACAAATACATAATGGTGTAATTCTGGAAAAACGCAATTAATTGGCCTCTAAAAGCAAAGGAACGAAATGGCATTGGCTTTCAACATTTCCAGATTATTTCTAATCATGTAGAAATTCACGTTTTGCTTTCAATAAATAAGAATAACTCATATACCCACTTTCATACGTAGTTACTTTTGAAGTTATTGATTTTCATTCAGAGCACGGGTAGAAAAAGTGAATGATCTCCTATAGTGACTTGCTCGAGAGTGAACTGTCTTTTCAGTAATAAATGGTCATTTAAATAAAAAAAAAAGAACTAATGGAAAAAGAAGTAGTACCTTCTACCTATCATTTTCCTTTCCGCAATTTCCTTACATTAATGGCGTGTTCACCGTATTTCCTTTTTCAACTCCACGAAAAGAAGTGTAAAAATTGTTTCAAGGTTGCCGAATGCTGTCTTGTCGCATGTCGAATTTAAATGCAGCGCAATAGCTTAGCATTCTAAACGAGACCAGGTGACTGTTACGATGACAATCATGGCACTTTCTTCTACTAGATGTATGTCTTCTCTGTACACTTCTCAAAAGCGAGAATACTTTATCGCTAAGCATGATGAATTCCATATCCCAGTATCTCCATGGAAATCGCGGCATTTATATTTATTTTTCCTCTCGCGAAATCCGTCTCGCAGCTCTTCTGTGATGTCCAACAGTACATCCAAAACACTTGGGTCCGATAATATTTCATTACTTTGAGGTGAAAATCGTATTCCAGCTTTCTTTTTACCAATAAATACGCTTTTTGAAAGACGTACAAGAAAAAAAAATGAATCCTGCAATCAAAATATGATAAAAGAACATTGGTCGGAGGTAATAATTTCCCCCCGATGTCTGCGTATGAGTCGTCGCTGTTGGAAACATTCCCATAGGCGCGATACGCCCGTTGCGCAAGCCTCGTCACTGGTGATGAACTGCGGGGAAGTGCAAGGTATTTGCCCCGGCGCGGCGCGCCAAATTAATTTCGCGTCTCCCTCGAGGGCCCCCAGCGAGAGACGTCTGCACGCCCCCTCGCGAGGACGCCCGAGGGCGACGGGGCGATGGGCGGCGGGAGGGGCGAGAGATGACGTCACGGTTGTCTGTTGCCACGATCACGCGCGCGCTCGCGTGCTCTTTGAACGGACATGGCGACCTCAGGGTTGTCACACTGAGCAGGGTTGCCACAAAACCGCCATGGTTTTTTTCGTTAGGATTTTGCCTTTTATGAAGATACAACTCCCTTGCGATCGTGCTATTTAATGGTTTATGAGGGAGTTGAAGTGTGTTGAGGGCAGTTCATCTTTCAGTTTTAAAAATAACTTTGAGATCACACAGACTTTTTTAAATTTTTTATTCTTATTAATTTCTAATCTAGCGGTTAGCGATTGGATTCCGTGGCGAAAAAGAGAGTAAGCAGAGGGAAATAAACCCCACCCGATAGTCATTGCGAGGTAAACGGTATGCAGACACCATCACAATATTTTTCATTGTTTTCAAACAGAAATTACTCAAAACTACTAGTTTTTTTTTAAAAAAAAGTGTACATGAACTGTTTTAAAGACCTTATTTTGTACAATTTACTGTGTCAATGACAACAATTTTTCAATTTTGCATCTTTGAATGTTATTTCGAAAATTTCCAAGTAATATCTGAAAATGAAACTGGCACCATATTAAGCCAAAAATCTCTATCTCCAATTTTCAAGTTTTTAATTTTTTTTTCAATTCTCGAAAAATTGTACGCCCTTTGCACTATTCAACAACAAAATTTAATCAAGAAATTTGGAGCCATTTTTTTGAAAATTTTGAAAATGTCCTTCACACAAAGGGGCTTTACGCAAAGTATCCCCCCAAAATAAAAAATTCTCTTTCAAATTCCAGAGTCCGCAAAATCAGCTAGAAGTATTGGTGTATATCAATTTTTGAGAAAATCAGCTGAACGGTGTGTGCGTTAGCGTTGTGCACGGACGTGCAAACAGATAGATGTTTGGTCGTCAATCGAGTTTTCGGTGTGAAGGGCCCACAAAACAAGGATTTTGGCTACACTACGTGTTAGAGGATTTTTTTTTCTATATTTAGCAACTGGACGTGTCCACTTCTTCCTTACGAGGGCCCGGCAATAAGAGTGTTGGTGTCGGTAATTCGCTGTTCTCCGGCGCACTATTACAATGCTTTCTCTTATCTTTGTAAGTGCGAGAAAATAAAAATGGTAAGATATTGAATTGGCCTATTTTTTACGTGGCAAGACTCGGGCCATCAGGCCCGCTCCTCCGTCTGACCACGCAAATTTTGCTACGCTCCTATCATCGACTAGCAGAGAAAGGAGGTATTTCTTGGGAGAGAAATAGGCTATTTGAATTTAGCTCAGAGGCGTCATTTAGGATCTTTTACATGCAAGTAAATCTACTAGCATGGGACAGCCGGCTTTACTTCCCCTTCCCAGGAAGGCGTACAAAGGATTTTTTCGCCCTTAAAAATCCACGGCTTCGATCGGGTTTGAACACGCGAACTTGGGTACAACAGTCCGTTACGCTAACCGTTACACCATCGCCGCCGCGAATACCTTATGGCAAATTAACTTAAACCTATAGATCTTTCAATAGGTCGGATAAAAAATTTCTGGAATTCTGCAAAGCGAAAAATCCGAACAAATTTCCAGTTTATCAAATAAATGTAAAATTTGATCGAATAACTTCGAAGAAAAGTTACATCACTTCAGTATTATAGTTACCGGATATTACTCTGCAATCGACCATGTTTACTTACCGAATGATCTCAAATTGTTCAAAATCGTCAAAACGCTTATGGCCCCCGTGCCATGAGAAGCTAACAAGGCACCGTGAGTTAAGAATACCAGAAACGTTTTCCAAACAATTTATTGAAGAACCTCTATGGGAGAGAAAAGCTGTCATCTTTGCAGATGGCAATCGCGGAAAAATGGAGAGAATAAGGTTTGATTTCGGAAACATCATAGGTCAGTACAAATTGATAAATAATGAATAGTTCCATAGTTCCCAATTAGAGAGGGAAGTTTCAGGCTCCACACATGACAAACTAAGCAGCAACGCAAAAGTGTTAGCGAGGGTTCCTATTCGGCAGTGTCTGGTTTCAAATCGGAGTGATGAGATAGTAATTACTTATCAAAGTGGCAGACATATAAGTACGTCAGAAGCAATTTTGATAATTCTATCACGCCCGTTTCAAGGGCGATTTGTACCGGTAAGATATTTGGATAGGCACCGAAAAATTATTTCAACTTGGATCATTTAGAAAGTATTGTAACGTATTAGCCAGCGTGCCTCATGTCATCTATTTGGGGACGCTTGGTAGAGGAGTAGCCTCGCCACAGGAAGAAGGGTTTTCCGTAAAGGGAAGAACGCGGAAACGGGAGACACAAGGCTTGGTGTCTTCCGGTTTGTAGAAGCTTTTCACTGTTATAACAAGCGAGGGGGTGGCGTGACGTAGTAGGTCACGTGGGCCTCGCCTATATAACAGAGTGTGCAGAGCCAGTGGGTGGGTTCTGGAGACAGTGGGAGAACCTCGTGCGTGTGCACAAAACTTGGCGCCACGACGGTGCATATGCGAGCCAGGCTCGCGAGGCTGGAGTCACTAGTTGACGAAGCCTGTGGACTTTATGTCCTTGAGTGACTGCGGTCACGGGGGAGCGATGCTGTGTGCGTGCTCCGAGGTGAAGAGTGGTTGAGTGCCACGATTCACGCCGATTCTCAATCGGATAAGATCGCTCCTGCGAGCGAGGCAAACCAGCCGTTGGTGCGCCAGAACGGACTTTGTGTCCCAGCGTGACATCCGGTCACGGAAGCTAGGCTTTGTGCGCGTTTCGAAAGTAGGAGTGGCGAATGCCACAATCAAAACCATCTTCAATCGGGTTTGGATCGTTCCCGCGATCAAGGGATAGTAGGTCTATCAGAGCTAGGGTGTAAGTAGATTATTAAGTGTATATATTTGTTTTGTTTTCTTGTTAATAAATATATTTGTTATGCGAAAGCTGTGTCTGTGGTCGCTGTGAGTATCCATGACGTCACAGTATACTTGAAATTCCTCCAAATATACTTATAGCATTTTTTTCTCCTTTGAGTCAACTAATTCGTTTGCAAGAACCTTATTTCAGAATATTTCCTTTCCACTTTTGAGAAGCAAAATACATTTTTACGTAATGAACATTGAATTTTTGACGATTAATATCCTAGGTTTTCCGACTCCACGTCGTGGATCGGATAAATAAAGGGTTCATTTATACTACACACGCCCCAAGTGTCAAGAGTGCTGCTGTCTTAGCATGTTGTTGATTGTAGTAAAGAAACCCTTGTCGATTGAGCGCCTTAAAACTGTTGTGTCATACATCAAAATTATCATACTGCATACTTATCCCTTGGTTTATTGGTAAAAGTCAATCAATGGCATGAAGTATTCATAGAAGACAGAGTAAGATGTAATATGAGTACACTAAGAGAACTTTTAAGTATCATGTTGGTTCTGGGTTGTTTCATATCATAGAAATTATGGGAAAGACTGGGCAATTATTTTTCTGAACATTTAGTTTCAAATATTTTACGTAATTCAGAATTTAATATAAATAATCGTATGTTAAAAAATGCTTTAATCCTTCTGCAAGACGTGGGTTCTTGTGATGTGGTAAAAAAATTGGCGAATTTAGGTTACCGTGTCCTCGTGTAATCTAAAATGCAGACTATACAACAAAAATTGGATGAGCGACAATTTAATAAGCAAATTTTTCTCTACCAAATGAAAAAAATAATTAAATAATTAGGAGCCATTTATGAGAACATTTTGAAACTGACTCCGAAGCTTCATATAATGTACTTCCAAAACTTAAAATGTCGGCATCAAATTCATTTCACGATATAATTTTTAGGACCAAATTTTATTGTGAGGAAACAAATCTTTCTTCCCTTTCCAAACAATTTTTTTGTTGAACTTTTGCATTTATCGAAAATTCTGATATTTTAACGAAAATGTAAACTGTCCTTTTTTAAGCGTTCTTTACGCTAACAGAGAACAAAGTTGAATAAAAAAAATGTAGACATTGAGAAAAATTTGAAAATGTCCTTGAGGCTTCATGTAAAGTACCCCCAAAAATTAAAACGTTAAGGGGTCGCAACATAAGTCTAATCGACTGGGAAACATCAATTTTGTTGAAATTTCATTTTCGGGTTTACCTAGAATTGTTCATAGACAGTTTGCTGTAAACCAATTTTTCGGTATCAACACAGCGTGATTTCTCACTACCCAACGTGTTTGAGAGAGCATTACATAACTTACTCTGTACTACATATGTAGTATTTGAGAAAATAAAAATCTAAGATTTAAAATTTTTGTTTTGAACGTTGAAAGGATTTTGATGAGTTTGCATTAACTCCAAACGTTTTTTGTAGTCTAATACATCGAAGCAAATTTTCTAAACCAATAAATATTGAAAAAAATATGGCTACTGATGAAAAATAATGTTCGGTATCTTCTATAAATATTTTGTATTTTTCTCAAAAAATACATTTTGACTTGGAGAGAATGTAAAATTTCTAGTGAATAGGGAAGATATCTCGGCAATTGTTCAATGGATCGGAGAATTGCAAGAAAATTCTCATAGATAAGGAAATCATGGGAAGTTTCCGATATTACAAGAATTTAATACAGTACAGTCCTAGAGATGAAATTAGATAATATGACTTACGAGACGCATCAATGATGGCTATTACGGAATTAATTAAACAGTTTTCATTCTTTATTCTCAGTATAGTATGTAATCTGTATTATTAAATGTTGCTAGTAGTGCGAAACCCTGCGATGAAACCACTCGGGGATTTTAAGGGGTAATTCAAGTCAT